>AP025040.1:42094751-42129766 GCA_036186865.1 Eustoma russellianum
CTTCGTTAACTATCCTTGGAATGTTAGAGAGGTGAATAATACTTTCGTACAATCATCAATTCTTCCCGTAACCACATTCACTCGATATTGAGAAGAAAGAGATAGCCATTATGGTGAGTAATGATATGTGAAAACATCTCTGTTCCTTCTTGGGATCAGGACTCGCACCTGAGTCTCGTTCAGAATATCAGCACTATCCAGTTATCCAGATTATGTCAAGAATGAGAGACTCCATCAGAATTTTCATTTACCTCTTGGTGGACATTCACCTAAGGAGACTCATTTGCGGCTACTCATTGATCGGCTTGTCCTTCGTTGTATGAGACTTTGCTTGGTGGCTTCATCAACTTGTTCTGCTTGGCTAGTCTCAGTGTAGCGCCCCTCTCCCGAACCCTAACATCAGAAAATGGTGCACCCACCATAGTCTACTACGAGAACTACAAGGCATCATTAAAACTTCTTACATGTCAGAAATAACATAGAATTTTTATTACGAAAATGATAATTAAAAATTCAAATTCAATTTATAAATAATCCTAATACGAAGACAAATAATAGTTTAGGCATGGCGAAACCCGACACGTCAAAACATAATTCTAAAAGTCGGACTTGAACAATACAAAGATCTACCAGAGTAACTAGCGGAAAATGTCGAGTCCCAAAAAATGTCTCCCAAAAGCTCACTCGTCCCAGCTAACGCATCATCTACGAAAATATAATGAAACTTTGGCTCACCTATAGAAGGAATGGTAGTAGGGGTGAGTGATTTGGAATACCCGCAGCTTACCCGTCTTTTCCCAGAAAGGAAACATACTCACAATGAATATACAAATACATAAAGAGAATAGCACATACCTGCTCGGATTTGCAAAGTAAGATTTTCTTTAACACAACCACAGTTCAAGATAAACAATTCTAATATAATCACATATTCAAGACAATACGCAACTTCATGATGTACGCTCCTTCTCACTACCGTGTCACACACCTAATCACATCATATCACACGTCGTGCTCTTTCTATCCATGATATGCTATGCATTTCCAGCGTCCTATCACACGCTCCATAACGTGGATTAAACACACACGCTCTGTATTGTGGAGTCAACGCACACACTTCGTATCGTAGAGTCACTCGCCCCGAAGGGATGCACGTGCCATGAATGCTGCACACTTTCACACTCTTTCTTTTTCTCCTGTGTTGCATGCTTCGTTCTATATTGCAATTACTTATATTGCGTAGTTACCCTATATTATGTGGGGTTCATTACTGTATTTTATCTTCTACCGTTATTTTATCTTTCTAGACTTTATTTTAGGTTTCTACACTTTATTTTATCTTCTTTAAATTTTCAATCACTTCCTTAAGGCAACGGGGTAATGTTGTTGTTGTTGCTGTTGTTGTATCTTACCCTATTTTTTCTTACTTTTTATTTTATATTTTTCTTTTTCCTTTTTTTCCCGACCTTTGTCTCTTTTTTATTTTATTTTATTTACTAACTTACTAATTTTCTATCCATTAAATAATATTTATATTATGTTATTAATTTCCTTTTTTTTCCTTTCTCTTTGCTTTTTTTCATTATTTCAGGCCCTTCCGCTTTTTGCCTGCGGCCTAGCCCAGCCCAGCAAAGCAACTCAGCTTGCAGCCCACGGTCATAACATTTCTCTCTTTTTTTATTCAGCTTGGCCCAGAATCTTCTGGCCCGACTTGTAAGGCAACTCAGCCCGCTGGCCCACCAGCTTTTCCTTCCCATTTTCCCTTCTTTGTTTTTTAATTCGACTTCGGCCTGGCCCAATACTAGCCAGATCTAAACTCAAGTTAGGCCAAGTCAGGTCAAATCGATCCAATGACCTGAAGTCCTTTTTTCCCTTCACTACAGCCCGACTTAGTTCTCTATAGACCAGACCAGGACTGGTCTGGTCTAGCCCGTCATCTGGATGAGTAAGCTGAACCCGGATCAACCAATAAGGGTCCAATCTGATACAGCTGACCCGAATCAAAAACCCTTTTTTTAATTTATTTTTATTTCTTTATTTTCTTAAAACCCTAATTAAATTTTATTTTTTCCTAAATTCAATTAAACATCCAATTTAACTCCACATTAACGCCAATAAATTTCATTTAACCCAATTTAATCTCCCGTACACGCTGCACATGTGCACATCCGTGCATGGGCTACACGCGCCGCACACTGCCCGTGTGGGCCTCACGTGCCGCCCTTTAACGCGCACGTAAGCTAAACATGCCGCCTTCTAGACCTGTTTTTCAATTTCCAATTTAATTCTCACCTAATTTCTGGGCTGCGTGATCTATTTCTAAAGCTATTTATGCAATTTCCCATTTAATCGCATCAAAATCAATTCTTTTAATTCCTTTTCAAATCACATCGTCACAATCGCGCACACTAATATACCCATATATGTAATCATCATAGGGCAGTATACATACGAAAACATATACAAATAACACATAATAAATTCAAAGATAGTATGATAAGACACACGTGGTGGGGTGAATCCGAAAAGAGAGGAAGGTAACCTACCTTATCGGGCGAATAATTTCCTATGCAAAACTTTCCTCTCCTTTTCCCAAGGCTGGTCGAAATCTTCCATGATATGGGGTAGGGTGGCCAAATTCTATATGGATATGTGGTAGGGTTTAGGATGTGTGTGTATGTATATATACATCTATACTTATATGGAAATTAGGGTTTATGGTAGGAAAATTCCCTCTTTTCCCACCAAGAGGGGCTGTCGCTTTGCATGATGGTTGGGGAAGAAAAAGTATCGTTTGGAATGTGGGGGAGAAAGATTGGGTAAGGTTTGATTTTTTTAGTTAATGTATGTATGTATAGATATATATATGTGATTTCCTAGTAGGTTTAGGAAATATCTCTATAAACTTAATTACACTTAAAATCTAATTCTATCACATATTTTTCTATACCAATCATATAACTTAGGATAACTATCACCAATAATTTTATTTTTATAACTTTTCCTTTTTCCTAATATATGGTTTTCTTTATTTATCCTCCATTATTTTATTTCTTTTCTTTTTCCCTTAATAGGGATGGGTTGTAACATTCCTCCTACCTTACAAAAAGTTTCATCCTTGAAACTTGTGTGTTATGTAGTCAACAACTTAGTGTAATTCTACTTGATCCATTCCCTAGTATATGCCACGGATATCATTATATCAACCATACTCTTAGGTGGTCAAACTTCTAGTTCCACTTGCACCTCTTAACGTGTATCATTCAACTTATATAATAGCAATCTACAATTCTGAATTCTTAAAACTAATTATATCTGATTCACCTCCTGGATAAATAATCAAACTAAATATTCGTTGAGTATGCCAATATGGTAACCATTGCACTTCCTCGACACAAGACCAAGTCCTCGAAATTCAATTCTTATATACTTACAATCTAGCTCTATGATCATGCCCTTACATTTTTCGGAAATATTATCAACAGTCTAGTATACGAAATATGTATATGGACATGTTTTTCTTCAATTAAATTATGTGGCCACAATTTCAAAATATAGCTTTAGTTGTTTAAAACAACATCATCCCTATTTTGTTGTAACACAAGATTCAAATTAGTATATACTTGTTTTCGTAAAGCGGTGTCGCAAATGACCTCTTATTAAAGTAATGATATAACTTGTTAGCAAAGCATTATGGTAAAATCGCACTAAAACATTTGAAACTCAATAATGTAAAGTTTTATAAAATGATTTGAATACGATACATTTCGTTCTCTGAAAGACATATATGTATATATTTTGAAAGCTACATTTTGGATTCATAAAAGTTAAGTAAGTTCATCACGAGCAAATAAATAACTTCAAAAAAAACTTAAATAGATAAAATGCTTGCGTTATCAATAATCGATGAGTAAAATTATTTTTTTACAAAAAATAGTTATCACTAACAAAGATTTGAGAAGTAATATAAGAAATATATATATGCACATCATTCTTAAAACATCAGCATCTCAAATGTTTTTCCCTTTTAAGGTCGTTAAAAGAATTGCATTTTTTAACTATGTTGATATACAAGTATGGAAAAGAATTTAACCTTGTAAAGTTTAGTAGACTGTAAGAAAATAAGACTCAATAAGGTATTTTCAAAAACAACAAATTTTGAAATACCTATGAAATATATGTATACCTTGGTGTACGTGCTTATATAACATATTTATCTGTTTGAAAAATATATCAGTCAAATATTTCGTATAATTCTATAATTCATCCTCTTTTCCGAATAAGGTCTCCTACGTACAGTTTCTTCTAAGTTTAGCGTTTGTTTACTCATGATAAATCTTAAAACTTAAATTGTCCAATCCTAATATGACACACAAATTATTGATAGAATTATGGTGTTCTAATTCGCCATGCTTCTGCACGTCACCCTGATCCACCGTACTTCTTTACTTGGTTATTTGAACCACTAATTTTAACCTACTTAAATATTACATGAAAGGCAAGTACTATTTGTTTATGCCTACTCTATTTCAATTCAAGCCTATTAGATTCAAGCCAGATAACTCGATGTTCCTAGGAATCAACACTTAACCAACAATTTGTAATGGTATATCATTCCACTATATTTACTAGAATAATGCTCAATTACTGCTATCAATCAATATCTCTAGTAAGACTAATATCTTTGACCTATTTTAATAACTCCAATTTATCCTCTTAGCCATAGACTCTAAACTCTTTTGTACCATATCCTTCACTAAACTCTACTGATCATGACGCTATATCGTTACTTAGTTTCTATCATTACTCTATAAATCATCTCTTAGTATCTATCCTACTACTATAATTAATTTCTTAGTGGCTATGGTCTCAACTTAGACCTAAGCCTACTCTGATGCTACCGTCCAAGTAGGGGCATGTGCCCCCTTTACTTTACCCTAATGGTACCAAGTCTCACGCTGCTGTTACAGCCAAGCAGCTTGACTGACCGCCTCACCTATCCCAATTAGTATCAATCAGCGACTTCAGTAGAGCATCCTAATTAACATTACAATTTATGTAATTAATTATATACTATTTGCTTACGGTTATTATAATCACGGCTAATGAAATGTGCAAAGGGTCATGATCAAAACTTAGATAAGGTAAATAAGTAAAATTTTATGGTATACTCTAGGTATACGTGCTCCTTAACCGATCAACTTCTTAAGTCTAAGGTCATAGTTTATTTATAAGATCTTTCTTAGTATCATCATTTCTTAAGTCTAAGATCATATATAGTGTGTAATCGGCACTTATGACAAAAATCAGTACTTATGTCCAAGGTCAACTCTTAATTGAAATTGTTACTTATGTCTAAGATCATGACTTATGGGCAAAATCATCACTTAATTTCTATAATAATGCCCAAAACCTACGTCTTCGTCGTGGATCTACAACCATGCTCTGAAAAATCGCACTGTCGGGCACGTAGTACTTTTTGAACTCATCCCGAAATTGGGTCTAAGTGACAGGCGGTGTCAGTCGTTCCTACACCTTGCGCCACCACTCCTTCGCATCTCTGACCGAAAACGGAATAACCACCACCATTCTCGAATCCTCCGGCACCTACAACAATCGGAGATGGTCTGACATCTCCTTATAGAAGAATCTCAGACCCGACTGTGGTGGTGGTGGAGGCGGTGCCTGTTGATTCAGCAGCAGCTGCTGCTAGGCTAGGATGTTAGTCATGATGACTATGACATCTGCAAGTGCTTAGGGAATAACCCCCTGATTCTGGTGGGTATCACCACCATCTCCTTCGTTACCGGATTGTTCACGTCATGGCGGTATCTTTTGGTATTTAGAACAATCGAAAATATATTTCGTTTAAGTCTAGGCTAAGTTCGGGGGTATTTTGAAAATTGCTAACTATGTATGGGGTGCATGCAGAAGTTTAGAGGTAAAACGGTAAATAAATATAGAAAACAAAAGAACACTCTCACACCTTTTAACCCGATCATAATATAAGTCTAAGATCATCTCTTAAGTCTACTTTGTTCACTAGGCGTAAAATCGTCATTTTACGGAAAAAAAGATCATAGCTTACGTCTAAGTGAGCTATTTAATCCTGTGTTCCAGAGGCGGATCTGGAGCCTCACCTCTGATACTACCTGTAGTGCCTCGCTCCCGAACCCTAACATCAGAAACGATGCTCCCGCTGTAGTCTACTACGAGAATTACAAAGCGTCGTTCAAACTTCTTACACGTCAGAAATAACATAGAAATTTTTATTACGGAAACAATAATTAAACATTCGAATTTAATTTATAAATAATCTCAATACGAAGATAAATAATAGTTTAGGGTTGACGAAACTCGACATGTCAAAACAGAATACTAAAAGTCGGACTTGAACAATACAAAGTCCTATCAGAGTATCTAGCGAAAAATTTCGAGTCCCCAAAAATGTCTCCCAAAGCTCATTCGTCCCAGCTAGCGCGGTCTGACACATCCTCTACAAAAATATAATCAAAATCTAGCTCACCTATGGAAGGAATGGTAGTAGGGATGAGTGATTTGGAATCACCCGTAGGTTACTCGTCTTTTTCCAGAAAGAAACCATACTCACAATAAATATACAAATTCATAAAGAGAATAGCACGTACCTGATCCTATTAGCAAAGTAATATTTTCTTTAACACAACCACAGTACAAGATAAACAAATAGAATATAATCATATATTCAATTCAATGCGCAACTTCATGATGCATACTCTTTTTCACTACCGTGTCACACATCCAATCACATCATATCACACGTCATGCTCTTTCTATCCATGATATGCTATGCATGTCCCAAGTCCTATCACACGCTCCGTAATGTGGAGTCTACGCACACGCATGGAGACAACATATACGCTCTGTATCGTGGAGTCACTCGCCTCGAAAGGATGCACGTGCCATGAATGTTGTACACTTTCACACTCTTCATTTTTCTCCTATTGTTGCATGCTCCGTTCTATATTGCGTATTACCTATATTGCGTAATTACCCAATATTGCGTGGGGTTCATTAATGTATTTTATCTTCTACCGTTATTTTATCTTTCTAGACTTTATTTTAGGTTTCTACACTTTATTTTATCTTCCCTAAATTTTCAATCACTTCCTTCTTTTATTTATTTATTTTATCTTACCCTATTTTTTATTTCTTTTTATTTTATTTTATTTCTTTTTTTCTTTTTTCCCATACTATGTCCCTTTTTTATTTTATTTTATTTTCTTTTATGTTATTTACTGATTTACTAATTTTCTATCTATTACATAATATTTATATTATATGATTAATTTCTTTTTCTTTATTCATTCTCTTTCCTTTTTTTCATTATTTCTGGCCTTTCCCCATTCTGCCCGCGGTCCGTTGGCTTGCGGTCAGAACCCTCCTTTCTCTTTTTTTTCGACCCACCCTAGAATCTTCTAGCCCGGCCCGCAAGGCAACTCCGCCCGCTGCCCCCAGCTTTTCCTCCCCCTTTTCCTTTTTTCTTTTATTTGACCTCGGCTCGCTCAGTTCTGCCAGGCCAGACCTAAACTCGAGTCAAGCCAAGTCGGGTCAAAATTGACATGCTGACCCGAAGTCCATTTTTTTCTTTCACTACAGCCCGACCTAGTTCGTTGCCGACCAGACTTGGAATGGTTTGGTCCAGCCTGCCATCTGGTCGTGTCAGCTGAACCCAGGTCAGCCAATACAGGTCCAATCCGACCTGGCTCACCTGAATCCCAAACCCTTTTTTTAAAAATTATTTCATTCCTTTATTTTCTTAAAACCCTAATTAAATTCTAGTTTCTTCTAAATTTAATTAAACCTTCAATTTAACTCCAAATTAACCCTAACAAATTTCATTTAGCCCTATTTAATCTCCCGCACATGCTGCACATGTGCACGGCCGTGCACGGGCTACACGCGCTGCCCATGGCAGCGCGTAAGCCTCACACGCCGCCCTTAAACACGCACGTGAGCTAAATGTGCTGCCTTCCAGACCTGTTTTTCAATTTCTAATTTAATTCCCACCTAATTTCTATGCTACGTGATCTATTTCTAAGGCTATTCATGTAATTTTTCATCTATTCGCATAAAAATCCATTTTTTAATTGCTTTTCAAAACACCCGATCATCACCATCGCACACACAAATATACCTATACATGTAATCGTCACAGCACAACATACATACGAAAACATATAAAAATAACATATAATAAATTTAAAATAAGTATGATCCGACACACGTGGTGGGAGCAATCCGAGAAGAGGGGAAGGTAACCTACTTTTCGAACGAATAATTTCCTATGTAAAACTTTCCTCTCCTTTGCCCAAGGCTGGCTAGAATCTTCCCTAATATAGGGTGGGGTGGGGCGGCCGAATTCTATATGGATATGTGGTAGGGTTTAGGATGTGTGTGTATGTATGTATATATATATAGTTATCTAGAAATTAGGGTTTATGGTAGAAAAATTCCCTCTTTTCCCACCAAGAGGGGCTGCCTCTTTGCATGATGGTTAGGGAAGTAAATGTGTCGTTTGGAATGTGGGGGAGAAAGAATGGGCAGGGTTTGATTTTTTTTGTTAATGTGTGTATATATAGATATGTATGTGATTTCCTAGTAGGTTTAGGAAATATCTATATAAAATTAATTACTCTTAGGAAATATCTATATAAACTTAATTACTCTTAAAGTCTAACTTTGTCACATATTTTTCTATACCAATCATATAATTCATGATAAATATCACCTATAATTTTATTTTTATAACTTTTCCTTTTTCCTCATCTATAGGTTTCCTTTATTATCCTCTATTATTTTATTTCTTTTCTTTTCCCTTAACAGGGATGGGTTGTAACACTCAGAACCACTAAGATTATGTAACCGGTCTAGTGGCTCTGCTATGTCCTCCCCTGAGCCCGAGAATAGGAAGCGCAAAAATATTCGGTTTTGAGGAACCTGCAATCCATAGTGACATGAATTCGGCGGGTAAGGAGATTATAACGATACACTTTATGATGAATAGCATATCCAACGAAGACACACTTTTTGGTACAAGCATCAAGTTTGGTTTGGTCATGTTTGTGGATATGTATGTAGACAGAGCAGCAGAAGATGCAACGAGGAAGGGTGAGAATATATGGAAGCATCGTTTGGGAAGGACGACCTTGTAGTAGGGTCTGATGATGTAGGACTTTAGTGGGTAGTCGATTTAGAAGGTAGGCCGCTGTGGTGACTACTTTAGGCCAAAAATGGTTAGGAACGGAGGGCTCGAGTAGCATTGCCCTAGTCATTTCAAGCGAAATGCGGTTTTTTCTTTCAACAACTCTATTTTGTTGGGGAGTAATTGGACAGAAAGTCTATTGAATAATTCGATGATCCCACAAAAACTTTTATAGGCCTCTGTTCATATATTCGCCGGTGTTGTCGGAGCGAATGATCTGAGTATTGGTATTGAATGCGTTTGGACCATTTTGAAGAAGTAAATAAATTTAGTAAGAACCTCAGACTTATGTTTAAGGAAATATACCCACCTCATCTAAGAAACATCATCTAGAAATAGGAAAAAGTATTGAGACCCACATGAATTGGGATAAGGGGTAGGTCCCAACATTGGAGTGCATTAGAGAAAACATACGTCCCACCCGAGTATTATTAGGTTTGAAAGTGACCCAATGATTCTTTGCTCGAACGCAAGTTTTACATGACATAAGTAGGAAATAAACTTGGAAATAGAAATTTCAAATAACTAAATAATGGATGACATAGGCAGTGGTGCCATAACCATAATTGTCGATGGACCGTCCTGTGAACGACATTAGACTGGCCCTAGTGATCTACCTTGTCAATATAATATAGTCCATCATGCTCAATTCTACACCCAATTATCTTCTTCGTATGAATATCCTACAATAGACAAAAATTGGGATATATTAGTACCACATAATTACGTCTTATA
Source organism: Eustoma russellianum (assembly GCA_036186865.1). Classification (NCBI taxonomy): domain Eukaryota; kingdom Viridiplantae; phylum Streptophyta; class Magnoliopsida; order Gentianales; family Gentianaceae; genus Eustoma; species Eustoma russellianum. Next base: position 42,104,731 of record AP025040.1, read on the forward strand.
TGATTTGGCTGAGAGACAATAATTTTGATGACAATGTTAAAAACATATAAGGCATGATTAAGTTTTAAGTGTGGTGATAATGCGACAGTCTATCCTCCCTGAACATGAACTAGTTCACCATTTGTTGTCTAAATATGGGATTTTGTGGGAGTGGAGGGTTTTATAAGTTCTTGGGTATCATATGTCATTGAGTCTGTGGCGCCACTATCCAGGATCCACATAGCGTGTGTTTTATGAAGGGTTGAACTGATGTTGTGAGCTATTAAGAAAGGGTGAATGTGTGAGCGTACTATGGTAATTTTGAATGTTTTTTGGGGTAAAACTGCCATTTGTGCGGAGTGTAAGTTCAGAACAGTGCAATTGGAGAATTTTGGGGCTGAGTGTGAAATAACAGAAAAATATGGGAATAAGAGATATTGGTAAGGGGTATATGTGGAAAAGGTTGATTTAGAGGGTTAAGGTTAAAATGCCTTACCCTCCTACCTTCACCTTCAGCTTTCCTTTCTCTAGGGTCTCTGGCCTCTCCTACGGCGTTGGCGATTTCTTTGTTTTCTCCGTCGGGAGTGGGTCTGTCACCGTTGTTGACAGCCTCATGTCGAAGGTGGCCATTGTCTATGCTGGTGTTACTGGTGCTCACCCTACGCTGCCTCGTCGCTCTAGTGCCTTCTTCAGCCCTCTTATTACTCGACCCACAATTTTGTGTATTTGGCCAATTGAAAATACGTTTCTTTCGTATGGTTTTGCATTCCACAGCATATAACAGAGCTTTGACCTGTCCTCTTTCTCTCAGCCACACGATGACGTTTGTGAGGGCTCTGTCACTGCTTTTGTCCCTTCGATTCTTCCTCGGAGCTTCAATCTGAGGCAAATCCTTGATGATGACTCTGTATCTGAATGGATTCCTTGCAAAACCCCTATCCTTGCTTCCTCCCTCCGAATGGTTGCATAGGTTGTTTCTATAGATAGGAGTGGTTCCTTCTTCAATAGCTCCCTTTTTACTGGCTCAAATTTGTCATCAACAGCGGTCAAAAGGTGAAATAACGGTTGCTCTTGAACCTTTCTGTTGTAAATTATGATATCTTTAGGGTCCCTCATTAGGTTAGGGTCCCTGACGTCAATCACCATCCACACTCCTTGAAGTCTATTCCAGCAGTCCTCAAGGGCTCCTCCATTTTGTTTGATTGAGTTTGCCTTCTTATGAAGGTCAAACACCTGAAGGTCATCAAGGCCCGACCAGTATGTGGTTGCAAGATGTTTTTATTATAGGGTACTAAGAAACATTGTTTATCAAGATTGGTTCAATGTTTTGGATAAGCCGGTAAATACAAGATGATCATTTTGTTCCTATTATGTGAATATGTGAGGGTACTCCAGTGAGGTGTTGTGTCCTTGCCTGCCTCCAATTGCCTTCTTGATAAGTATGGTCCAAAATGAGTAATTGTCACCATTGAGCTTGAGACCCAACGACAGATCCTCAGAGATAGTGTTTGTGGGTTGAGTACCAATGCTGTTTTTCAACAAATTGACTAACTGTATGGCCAATTCGTTATTTTTAATTTTAGAGGTTCTTGTTTCTTACATGGTTCTGTTGGTAGGTGGCTATGACACTGGCACTGGGAGCACAGGTATATGTCTTGGTTGTTTGGCCGAGAAAGGTAATTGGAACAGTGATGAAGATAATCTTCTGAGTTTCAAAAAAAACTGTTTTGGTTAAGTATGGCTTGATTAATTGAAAAAGATAAAGAAAAGGTATGGCGGATGATGAAGAATTATTTGTATGAGTCTCCCAAATTAATGACCATGCTCTGCTACCATGTTCAATAGAATCAAATCGCTTTTTATTAATTCAAAGACATGACAATCGTTCCTATCCATAAGTGTACAAACTAGCTAAATATGGTAATCATGATTTACAATAACCATAATAATGTTCTCATTGATTTGATTGATCCTATCCTTATTCCTTTCCTTGATTAGCTCCCATTTATGTTCTTTGCTTTCTAACATTAATCTCGTACAGTGTCAAAACATAAGGAATGAAAGATAAAATTAAAAGGAAAACACCTAATACTTAATCAACTTACATACCTTATAATACGTGAATATCATATACGAATACTTTCTATATTTATCTTCTGTGATATTTTATTTTTTATTTTTTATTTTTTTGCCACTAGTGTTGATTCATAGTAAACTAACTCTTAGACTTGATCGATCATTAGAGTGATATATTTATACATACATACATATATATACTGTCTGTCAAAATGGTAACTAGTGATACCACGTTAATACTTTGCTGGACTAGTATGAGACAAAGTGTATCTCAAGAGAAGAATAGTCCTTATATTTCGGCTGAGTATAATTACTCTATCTTTTATTACTTGGGTTTGAGTCACTCTTGCATTAAATGAAAAGTCTTTTTTAAAGAAACGTATATGTAAAGACAAAAAAGGTGGAGTGTAGACTTTAAACGACAAATCTCCATTTATTTATTTTTACGAGTCGTGGTGATGTAAAACACTTATTCATTTATTTTTTCTTGATAAAAACCTTCCCCGAGATAAAAGAATTTCTAGATATATATATGCTCCCAAGGTGAACTGTAAACTTGAAATAGAAGCTTCCAAGATAAAATGAAATTTTAGGTCACGCAGAAATTCTTTGCAATGAAAATTGTAGGAACTTCACGGGAGGTGTGCATGTAAGTAATCGCAAGAAGTGTTTGTGAAACACTAATAGAACACCTGAAAATATGCCTCAATTTTGACCATTTCTGTATGTTGGGACATTAACTCCATTTCCGAGTAGGCCTAATAAATTTTGAAGTGAACCGATTCGTCGAAGTGAACCGATTCGTCAATAATCAATAATGGTCACAGTATCCTTTTAAACAGTATCATCATTCCATTGTAAGATTCGAAATTTAGCCAGAGAGGTCACGCATGGTTTCACTTAAAATCTGATTTTTTTATACAGAATTTACATATGTGGTGTATTTATCACAACTTCACACGCAGCGGAATAACGGCACTCTTCTAAGCAAAATAAAATCGTGAATAGCAATTTATTACTCACTAAATCTTTGAGTATAACAACAATATAAAGCGAATTAAATAACAGTAAAAATGAACACCATGATTTACATAGAAAATTCATTACCAATGGAGGGAAAAAACCACAGATAATTCGAATAACTTCCACCATTCGAAATAATGAGAATACAAGAGACTGTTCAAGTTTAAACTTAATCTTGAGAGATATAAAAGAATTGAAACATTCAATATTTTTTTATACTGGATATGTGTGTGTGTGTGTGTATATATAGTAATATATATATATATATATATTTTATATAAAACGTGGTATTTTATTGAACAAATCCCTCACTTGTGGCGGAGGAAAACCATATTACATCCAAATGAATCAGTAGATAGAAAAGCAATTGATTTTCAACATCCCAGCAATATATGATATGCCGCATTAAAACCTTGCCGAGTAAAACCACCCTTGTGGATAAAACCCCGGCTAAGGAAAAAGCGTACATATTTATATGCCTGGATGGTTGATATTCGCTATTGTGTAATGAATGAGAGAAACGTAACCGCTTTCTATACAAACATAATAAAATAAGCCAACATGCAGGAGCATCTCTGAAGCGCCGCAAATGCCCGTCAATGTGGTGAAAGTAATCCGCAACGTATGTTTGGTGCCAATGTATCCAAAGAACAACAACGCATCCAACAAGGGTAGCTATCGAGTGGGTAGGTGAGGGCCATACAATGAACATACTCAGGTCGCCAAGATGAAGTGCCATCCAGGTTCGCTCCCACGCAGCCAGAGAAGAAAGAGACAAGTAAATTTTAACGATGGAACAGAGAAAAATCGGAGAATTCTGGGTATAGATCAAACCTGTGCTGCCGGCACAAAACAAAGTGCCGGCAGAGAGACATGTAAAGAGCCACTCCTGCAGTCTGAAGGCAAAAAAGGACCACTACATGCGTCAGTCATCCGAGAGATACGATATCGAGTGGAAACCTGGACATTAACAAGTTGGCTCACAGCCCCAAGTGAAGTGGAGAAACGTATTGTCGCCCGATATACATGGTGCAAATAAAACATCATTGTCAGTGTAGAAGGAATGCTAGTGCGAGACCGGATATTCAAAAGAAAAGGAAACGAACCAGCCCTGCCTGCACCAGATGCAGTGCAGGCAGAAAGAAGGGGTTGATGCCAATCCATATGGAAGACTACATGGTTTGTAGGGTTGCAACCGCACGCCAAATTGCGCTCACAGTTACCACAACAGCCATTGAACATGGTAATAGAAACAACATTAATATGTCTGAGCAAAAAAATGATGTAGCAGCAGCTTATGATATAAACATTATGCGTACCGGGGCTGCCCGTGACTGGTAGGACACGGGCAGAATGTGTAAAATAACTGCAATCCATTAGACAGTGCGCAAGGACGCCGAAGTGAGATCCAGTTCTACGGAAGCCTTGACCATTGATGGAAGCGTATGACGGTTATAAAACCCCGTGATAGGATGCATCATTGCATGTTGGGCAAGATAATGAGCCGGCATATTATTCTCCCGGTACGTATGAAGTAGTACGAGCTGATGATGGCTGACCAGGTTGTGAAGCAGTCGAAGATGATAATTTCCTGTTGGCTGTCATGTTATCATTTGAGCACAATCCGATTCTACCATGATCGAACGGTATAAAGGAAGGAAATAAAGCAGGCCAAAAAGAGTAGCCTGAATCTCAGCCTGTAACAGTGTACCGTGAGGTAGACGAAAAGAGAGGGCTTGGATGCAACATCCATCATGATCACGCACTATCACTCCACCTGCAGCATAATGCTGGCCAACTGCTGCATCCACGTTTAACTTTAAACGACCAGAAGGGGGGGTTTGCCACCGAAGAACTCGAAGACGAGGAGCACGAATCCGAGGGAGCCAGGAAAGAGAGGGCAATGGGCCTGCTGCCAACTTAGTCCCATGGAGGCGCATCGTCCAGACATGTATATCAAAATGAATAGAATTTCGTAATGCCGCTGTCGAGAAAATTGTTGTGTCCCCATAGATGAGTTGTGCATATTGACGCCAAATGTTTGATAATATTATTGCAGGGACGAAAATCTTCAAAACTCCCGCTAGTGACGTAGAATTGGACCGATACCACCAGGATAATAAATATTGCCGCAAAGACAGAGATGTCGGCGGGATCCCGTGTAATTCAGCAGCAAAAAAACCCCAAAAATAGCGGATGCGAGAACAGTAAATGAATATATGGTCCACTGTTGCTGAATGTGATTTACAAAAAGGACATTGAGTAGGTCGCACCATCTGATATTTTCCTATGTAATCTTCAAAAGGCATGGCTGCATGAAAAAACCGCCATAACAATAGTCGAACGGCAGGAGCGTGATGTTTAAACCAAATAAATGCTGTCGAAAGTAATGTTGGGCGCGGCGTGCGACATATATCATAGGCCGACTTAAGCGTAAACTCCCCAGAAGACGTGGCCGTCCATGATAGAAATGTGCCTAGGCCAGTTGAGTGAGAAAAACATATGGGATGAATGCGACAGATAGATTTCCAAACTGCTGAATCTGGTAGCCTGGGAGTATAGTCACCTCGTCGTCCATACTTAAGATGCATATATTTACTCCACAATGTATCATGGCGCTGATATTGCCACCATATGCGACACGCATATGCCTGTTGCAGCTCACCAAGACTGCGAAGCCCTAATCCCCCTTCTTCAACTGGAGAAGTAATAGTGTTCCATGCGACCCAATGGTGGCGATCACCCCAAAAGAACGCTGACATCTTCCTATCGAGCATGCGAATGACTGACTTAGGAATGCCGCCTGCTGCCAGAATATGTAGCGGGAGCGCCGCAATGACGGAGCGTAGTAGCACCAGCCTTCCTGCGGAAGATAGTAGGCGAGAATGCCAACCCTGTATTCGGGCATCCACATGCTGTAACAACAAGGAACAGTGCCTAGCCCGAGAGATGCCCTTGTGAAGATAGGAACCAAGGTATTGGAAAGGCAGAGATGTTTGACGCATACCTAGGATGCCTTTGATATTTTGACATTGTCTTGCTGTAATATTGGATGATGGAATGAAACTGTTTTTACCAAAATTAACTTTTTGCCCTGATGCAGTTTCATATGTAGTGAGAAATGCATGAAAGCGGCGAAGATTCCTTTGAGTGCCTTGCAGGAAGATAAGCAAATCATCTGCGTAAGCTAAATGCGAAATTTCCATAGGAATTCTGCCCAACCGAAAGGATCGAATCCTGCCCGTGCTAACCAAAGCCTTCAACCCTCGACTAAAACCCTCTGACGACAATATAAACAGTAAAGGCGATAAGGGATCCCCCTGTTTGATGCCTTTGAAGGGACGGAAATATGGTGAAGGCTGGCCATTAACTAATACTGACATCTGCGTAGCACCTAGATGATTAATGATAACCCGAATGAAAAATTCCGAGAACCCAAACTGACGTAGAAGCAGTTGTAGGTAGTCCCAGCTAACACGATCAAAGGCCTTCATCATATCAAGTTTCAGGCATAACTGAGGCCCACCCCTGTCCAACACATGCATTATTTCTCGAGCTAAAAGCACTTGAGTAGAGATATCCGTACCTGCAAGAAAACCCATTTGCTCCGGCGAGATTAACCTTGGCAACAGCTGATTCAAACGAGTGGAATAATACGAGTGCAAACTTTGCTGATGAAGTTTGTAAGACAAATTGGGCGAAAATCGCCAAATGTCTGGGGCGACTGGACTTTTGGAATGAGAGTAAGTAATGCACTAGCCATAACCGTCGGCTGCGGAACCCCAATGAAAAATTCCTGCACAGCTTTGAGCACATCCAAATGTATTATCGACCAACAGGAACGATAAAAGTGGCCATTAAATCCGTCGGGCCCTGTCGCACTTTGCGGATCTAGACTCCATACTGCATCTTTGACCTCTGATTCCAATGGCAACTGGGTAAGCATTATATTATCCGCATCAGTGACTAGACATGGAATATAGGATAATATGTCCATATGATTGCTGGTCGGCACTTGGGCAAATAAATCTGTATAAAAATCTACTGCCGCCCTCATAAGATCCTCATGTTGTGTCAACAACGTTCCCTGTGAATCTCGAAGCTGACGAATACACAACTGTGATCGCTTGCCTTTGACAAGAGAGTGAAAGTAACGGGTATTAGCATCCCCTTCTTGTAACCATTTAACACGAGCCTTTTGCTTCCAATATAAAAGTTCATATTTTGCGGCAATCAAGTATTTCGCCTTAGCCCGAGAATAGGCCTCTCGCGCTTCCTCCGTAGAAGTAGCATCCCAGTTATTTTCTGCTATATTCAGAGTATTTTCGGCCTCCTTCAAATTGTTGAAAATATTCCCAAAGATAGCCTTATTCCAGTGTTGTATATCTTTCTTTAGGGAAAATAATTTGTTATAAAAGCCGCTCATGCCACCTGTTGTTGGATACGAGTGCCATGCATGCCGCACATAATTATGAAAATCCAGATGTTGGAGCCATGCGTCTAAAAACCGAAAAGTGCGACGAATCGGTTGGGCACTTGCCTGACACTGTATCAATAAAGGAGTGTGGTCCGATGTGACGCGCGGCAAGTGAGTGAGTTTCAAATTGTCAAACATATCATGCATCAGAGAGTTAATAAATGTCCAGTCTAGTCTCCGGCGAACTCTACCAAGGCCGCGGCCTTCAGTCCAAGTGTATCGCGTGCCGTGATATGGTGGGGACATAAGCGAACAAGCCTCAATACAATCATTAAAATCTTGCAAGGCAGACAAAGAAGGTGTAGAGCGACCATTATGATCCTCAATTGTGCGGAACGTATTAAAATCTCCACCAATTAACCATGGCATCTGTAACCCCGTGGAGAAATCCCCTAGCGCACGCCATAAGGTCTGACGTTGTGTGGCTGTATGCTTCGCATAAACTAAAGAGAGAACAAAAGAATGCTGCTGCGTGACTGAAGAAAGAGTCAAGTGAATCACTTGTTCCTGATCCTGTGTGGCAAGCATATGAAATTCATTGTCCCGCCAAAAAACCATATATGTTCTGATTTTGAAGCATAACAATGAGTGAAACCAAGCCTCAAACAAAATCTATGAACTTGTGATGGGGTATGTTTAGGCTCAATTAAAGCAAGCAAATTTATACGGTGATCTTTAAGTAACTGCTGTAATCGAGGCAGGGATGTACGCATGCCACGAATGTTCCAAATTAATATATTCATTGAGAAAGGTTAGAATCACTTCCCTGAATGATCTGAGATGCGCTGCGTGTTAGAATTGTCGAAGGCGGTAGGGGTGGCAGCTCCTTTCGACTGCGGCGTTTCCGACGTGGTACGACTGGAACGAACGGTGCCTCCTCCGTGTGATCAGGTAGTCGAGATATTAATATATCATCCTCAGGGGACGAATGTAACAAGTGCATGCGTCGTGCAACTTCCCCCGGGACTATGAGGGGGCCATCGGCATTCTCCGCAGCGGGGAGGTCCGTGTCCGACGAATGACCCAGATCATGATGGGTAACATCCTCCGGCAGCTGATGATCCGCAGCATCACAAAAGTTGTCGTGTAGCTGACCTTCCTCATCTTCCTGTGAATCCAACACAGCGACTGAAGGGACTGAAGGAGCATTCGATGTAGGTTCCGTCACTGTGGGCATAGCCGGCTCTGGGGGAGGCAGGGAGGATGAGGGTTCCTTAGATAGTGGTGCAGCTGTCTTCTTCTTAATTGGAGTCCATCTTTGTTTCGCCTGGCGAGACGGAGGCGGTGGCGGAGGTGGCGGAATGACCGACGGCGCCGACGGCCTTGGCTGACATGTGCCTTGATCATGCCCTAAACGACGACAAGCAGTACAATATTTTGGCAAATCCTCATAAATCACTGACTGCAGTATAAGACTTTGCTTTGCCTGCAGGTAGATTTTTGTCGGCAGTTCCTGCGATACATCAACTTCAACACAGACTCTGGCCACAGACGGCCGAAGCGCATCCGATGTCGCTACTTCTAGCTTGAGTGGTGAGCCTATCGGCTTCACTATCTCAAATAAAGCCTCTTGACAATGCAAATGAACCGGCAAACCAGGAAAGGCTACCCAAACTGGAACAATGGGAACATCAGTCATAGGATCAAAGTCGACTGTCCATTTGGTGATACGCATGTGACAGCCTGATATATGCCATGATCTACGATAGAAACATCTGAGATAATCTGCCTCTTGACGAAAATTTAACAGGATGTGTGTTTGATCAATAAGTGTGATGCGCAAATCGTGATGAAAGCCAATTTTTTCAAACACCTCTCTGATCACCTTCAACGGTGGTCTTCCATACCAAAACGTACCAACCAAAGAATATTTGAATGGGGCGGCTAGTGCATCGATTTCGGAATCGAGAAAAGAAATCAGCGGAATACCTTTATGCCTTGAAACCGTTTTAGGAGAGATGCTGATTTTTGCGGCTGAGGAGGCGCCAGCGACGACGGCAGCGAACGACGGTGCCGCGGATGCCATGGCAGTGATTCGATCGGAGGCAAGGAGAAGCAGCAATTGCGGGTTGCAGGGAAAGAATGTGTGCTATCGGGTGTCACCAGCGGAAAACTTAGGATGATCGCGATGTGCCAAGGAAGGCGGTGATCGGCTGGAAGAAACCGGCGGCGGCGGCTATCGCCGCAAAACCGCCCGTGATCGCCAGAGACGCAGCGCCGCCATCTACACGTTTATTCCTAAATGACACTATATATATATATATATAATATATATATATATATATATATATATATATATATATCCTCAAAGCTCTCGTTTCTCTTTATATATTTTTTCAATCACTTCTCTCTCAAGAAGTTCTTGGATCGCTTCTTAATTTTATGTGTCTTCCTTCTACTAAATCATGCTTATTTATAGACAAATATATTGAAGAAAAAAACATGTGTTTTATTATTCATATTGCAACTCCTTATCTTTTGTCAAGATTGGTGTGCACATGCTAACAAAATTCAAAAAAAAAAGTTGTCCAAAGAAATTCATAGAGGGAACTATTTGGATCTATCAAATCTCCCCTTCACACTAGGGCATAATATGACTAGCATTGAGAGTCTATCCCAGTTTGCTTTGATACATCAGTTAAACTTATCCTTTGTAACGAATTTTGTCATCACATCAATAGGGTTATTGTTTGTATAAATCTTCTTGATTTGGAATTTCTTCTCCGCAGTGGTATCCTGAATCCAATGATATTGCACATCGTTATGTTTGGTTCTCGCATGATACAACATATGCTTTCTCAAGTCAATAGTACTTTGACTATCGCAGTATAATATATATTTTTGTTGTCTAAGCCCTAAGTTCTGCAAAAATCATCACATCCAAAGCATCTCCTTGCCAGCTTCTGTAAAAGCAATGCACTCTACTTCAGTAGTCGATAATGATACACACTTGTGAAATTTTTAATGCCAAGATAGCTCCTCTCGAAATGTAAACAGATAACCAAAAGTAGATTTTCTACCAACTATATCTCCAGTCATATCTGAATATGTGTATCCATCAAAAGTTGATTTGGAATCTTAAAAACTTAAGCATAATTTTGAAGTTCTTCTGAGGTATTGAAAGATCTATTTCACTGCTTTCCAATGCGTCTTTCCTATACTTGATAGAAACCTGCTCATAACTTCTGTCGTATGAGCAATGTCTGGCCTTGTACATATCATAACATATATCAAGCTTCCAACCATAGAACAATATGAAATGAATAACATTCCTTCTTCCTTCTTCTCTCTTGAAGGACACTCTCTTTTACATAGCATGAAATGATCAACAAATGGAGTTGTAACTCGATTAGCCTTGTCCATATTGAACCATCGAAGTACTCATTTATTATATCCCTCCCATGATAACGAAAGCTTTCATTTTGCTCAATCTCGAATAATGTCTATTCTCAAGATACGTTTTGCAACATTCAAATCTTTGGTGTCAAATGTCTCTAACAGTTTCTTTTTTAAGATTTGGATTATGTTGTCATCTTCTCCTACAATCAGCATAACATACAAGAGAAGAATGATAAATTTACCATCAAGATATCATTGAATGTATACACAAGGATCAGCAACTATTCTCTTGAATTTTTGACTCAGCATGAACGAGCCAAACTTCTTGTACCATTGTCATGGTGCTGGCTTCAGTCTGTACAAACTCTTTCTCAACATGAAGACCATGTCTTCTTTGCCTTTGACTGTGAAGCCTTCTAGTTGTTCAATGCATATTTTCTCATTCAGAGCTCTATGTAAGAAAGCTGTTTTGACATCAAATTGTTCTAGCTTAAAATTCAAGCTAGCTACCAAACCATGTACAACTCGGATAGAACTCATTTTAACAACTGGTGAGAAGATTTCATCGGAGTCTATACCTTTATTTTGGCCAAAGCCTTTTACCACCAATCGAGCTTTGTACTTTAACAATTTATCTCCATCTTTTTTGAACTTGAAGACCCATTTGTTTTTTAACTAGGTCATAAATGAGATTATTTTTCAATGAATTTATCTCTTTTTACATGTCTCTTGACCAATAAACGTTTTCTATGTGAGATTGTACCTCTTGAAAGTTTTCCACTTCTCCATCATGTGTTATAAGAATGTATTGAGAACAAAGCTATATGTCAGAAGGTGCACATTTCTCTGGAAGACCTTTTTAGTTGAGAACCAACATCTTGCAATTTAGGAGAAGCATGATTTTGCTCCCCCAGCAATATCAGCTGATTCTTTGATTTCTTCTATATTTTCTCCATTTGTGTCATTGTTCAATGAAGGATTAAGTGTTACCTCTGTAATATTTCCTGTATTAGACTTCTTTCGTGCATCGTTGAACATTTCATGTCCTTTCAACACGATATCTCTACTTCTGACGACTTTTTTTCTGGATCCCATAGCTTGAAACCATATTCCTCATTTCTGTATCCCACAAATATAAAAGAAATCGCTAAGTCATTCAGTTTTGACCTCTTGTTTCTTGGAACATGCATGAGGACTTTACATGTAAATACTTTTAGATGAGAGTAGTTTACGTCTCTTCCGCTCCATACTGCTTATGGAACGTCAATGTCCAGTGAAACCAAAGGTAACTGATTGATCAAGTAGACAGCTGTATTGACAGTCTCCCCTCAAAATGACTTAGGCAATTTAGCCATTTGAGCATGTATCGTACTTTCTCTACAATGGTTTCATTAATCCAATCTGTAACTCTATTATACTGTGGAGTACCGTGAACTCTCTTCTCATGTTTTATGCTATGTTTTGTGCAGTACTCTTCAAATTTTATTAATACTTACCCATTGCCATCGTTAGTGTGATGACGTTTCAAATTTTCTCCAGTCTCCATTCCACCATTGCATGAAAATTTTGAAAACATTGGAATATTTAACGTTTATTTCTTATCAAGTAAATCTATGTTTTTCTAGAAGAATCATCAATGAAAGTAACAAAGTATTTGTTTCCACCTGGAGATTCTACCTCAATAGGACCACACATGTCAAAGTGAACCAAATTCAATTCATTTGTTTATCCTAGAGATTTTCTGGAAATAAATACGGTGTTGTTTATCAATTAAGTAGAAACCACATGGGTCTAGTGATTTATCTTTGTCTAGTAGTATCAAGGATTACTTTGCTAGTAACCGCAACCCTTTCTGACTGATGTATCCCAAATGTATGTGCCGCACATTTGAGGAATCACCATCTTCTACTATATTTATTTGACCTTCATACACTATAAAGTGTGCATTGTACAAATTACAACATAACTTCACTTTCGCTATCACCAAAGAGCCTTTAGTAAGTTTCCATGTCGCATCACCAAAATGATGCTCATAACCTTACTTTTCTAGTGCGTTTGTAGATAAGAGACTGAAATACATATCTAGAATGTGACGCACATTGCGTAATGTGAGCGTGTAATCAAGTGAAGTCTCCACATTGATATCACTTATTCCCACGATTGATGGGATGATTGTTTCTCATCTTTAACGTGCTAAAGTCTCTTTCTTTGTGTGTGAAGAATTATTCATTGCTAGTAGCATAATGATAAAAAGAACATTATAGACGATCCATTTAATATCTGGGTCTGAGACGTGACAAATTCATTTTGGTGACAGAACAATGTTGTCTCACCGTCACTACTTGACGATATTGCTATTGTGTTGTTATCTCCCACTTGATTTTGACCTTGGTCTTTATATTGCTACAGAGACCTCCCATTCCTTTTAAGATGGTCATTCTTACCACAATTTCAGCACTTCTGAGGCACGCACGTGCAAGACTTTATAGATTTGTCTTAGATAGATTGCACTTCATGTATTGCATTTTATGTGTTTTCAATTAGTTGTATGTCATTTTTTCTCAAACACTTGTATCTTGATCATTATTATCTTGAATATGTTGCTTATATGTGTTTGAAGTCGTTTTTAGGTCAAAGGAAGCATGGTTGAAGCAAGACAAAGAAAAAGTTAAAATATCAACAAAAACAAAATGATACAGTGCTTGTATTTCAACCATATCTCATCAACCACAACTTGGATTTTTTTGTTTCCAGTTGGAGCTTCAAGATAAGAGGTTAAGATACAAATTTAATTTTTCGCACATCTTTAGAAAATGACTTTATCAAACTCAAAATTCGCAAAGAAGATGAAGCTATTGAATCAGCTGCCTGCTTCAAAGACCACACCTGGAAGCAGCTAAAAATTCGACACGTCATATCTCCTTCCTTCCATCTCCAAATCAGATGATTCAAAAGCCAAAATTAAATTTCTTTAATTATCTACTACTTCCATGAAGACGTTATTGGCTAATTCAGACTAGAAGGAACTCAACTAACGCAATATAATTTGGAATACACAACTTGCATCACTTGCCAAATCAGTCTCAAACTCAGCTAATCAAAGGCATGAACCTCAACTTGCTTGCAAAGATCATTGGAAGGCTTCTTAAGAGATATATTTGGCTGGTCTAATCAGGAAGAAGGTTTCAAATCAACTTGTAAAAGGCTAACTTCTCGGCTGAACAAAATCTGCCAACAACAGCTGAATATTCTCATTCCTAGAAAATTTAATCACCTTCTACTTTTGGTCATTGTTCTTATTGGTTAATAGTTAGGTCTTTATGTAATAGTTTAATATAGATTAGGCTAATAAATAGGAGATTTATTGCATCGTAAAGCTCACATTTTTATAAAAACAGTTCAAACCAAGTGCATTGGAACCTTTGTGTTCTTGCTTTTTCTTTGAATCTAGGTTAGATGTTTGAACATTGTTGATTGTATTATCCTTATATTTGGGAGGAGAAACTGAAGGACCTGTATAGAACCACTAGAAAGGGGATTGAATAGTGAGTGCATAAAATCTTGTTTTTAAAAACGTTTGGCCCAAAAACCCCACTTCTGAAAACAGGAACTGTTTTCAGATCCAAATTTTAAATAATTAAACGACCTAGTTACAGACCTCAAAAATTATGATATTTGGTGAGATTATACTCTCAGATGTTCTGGGTATCTCATAAAAATTTCAAATTACAATTCAACACCAAACCCTTTGACAATTTGTTTTTGGACAGATTGCACGAATCTGCCAGAAACCGTACTCCGACTTGAAAATTTTATTTCGACTAATTGGTAACTCCAAATGGTCTGAAACTTTAATGAAAAACCCCTTCAGATATTTATTTTAATGGTTTGAAACAGTTTTTAAAAATTCATTTGGAAAGTATGTCAACCACGTTGACGTTCTCAACCTTTGTAAATCTGAAAATCAGATTGAACTAGTCTTAGAACTAATCCCGTTTGACTGACTTATACTTATCCAAATGAGTTGCAACTTGCACCAAACGAAAGCTAGGATGTGAGGCTATGTTTCTGAAAAGTTTTATGATTTTTGAAAATTGTTTGTTATTTTTACCATTGTAATGAATACGATGCAGAAAACAGGTAACTGAAAGTAAAGACACCAAGGTTTTTATGCTGGTTCGGTTAAATCAACCTACTCCAGTCTTCGAGGACACCTTCCTCGGTTATCACTAAACACCAAAACATCTTACCACAAGGGTTGCTGGAGTTACACACCAACTCCACCCTTTTACACACGATACAAACAAGCAAACAGATCACGGACACTACCAACGAGCGAATGAAGGTTTGATAATATCTTGATCAACCTTTTACAACAAATGAAACGTGTATGGTGGTCTATTCAAAGCCTATACAAAATTTTGAATATATAAACAATAGGCTTGAGAGAGGAAGAAGAAGAAAGAAAAGAAGAACAAGAAAGTAGAAGACCTTTTTGCACTTGAGAGAATACGAGAGTTGTCTTGCTTT
This sequence comes from Eustoma russellianum, assembly GCA_036186865.1. NCBI lineage: Eukaryota > Viridiplantae > Streptophyta > Magnoliopsida > Gentianales > Gentianaceae > Eustoma > Eustoma russellianum. Next base: position 42,120,155 of record AP025040.1, read on the forward strand.
TGTTTGCTACATCTCTTCTCCTTTTAAGCATCTCATGGCCGGCCCCTTTAGGGTTCTTCCATCCTTGAGAATTCTCTTTTATGCCCTTGGAAGATTGTCTTTTGTAGATATGACACCATCTTGCTCTCTTGGCACAACATGATTGGATGGATGACTTGGCTTTGCTTACTTGGCACTTGATGATTGGTCCAATCTTGTCATCACTTAGTGTGCTGTAAAATCTGATATTAAATTGCAAAACGTGTGCCAAAAAAAGTTCAAAATATTTCCAAATAATCATCATTTAATCCCTTAAATTGTGGGAAGCAAACTGATCACCAAACATAGCCTAAAAATCGGATAGCATATACTACATGTGCTGAATAATTTTCAGCATGTGTAGTAGTTTGAAATGTTTGAATTGTTACCTTGTGTAACTCATTCTTTTGTGTCACTAACCTTGTGTGGCATATTCCCCACCAATTGAGATGCCAACTAAGCTCCACATAGGCTCCATTTAGACTGAACATGGCGTGTAAAGTCTTCCACATGTGCTGAATTTTATTTTGGTAAACTTTGTAAAATAATGCACAATAATTACACATGTATGGTAAATTTCAATCAGCCTATATTTGAATTTTTTTAGAACACTTTAACATGTCTTGAATGTATAAAAAGTGTCTAGATACATGTTACGAGTCATGCCAAAACGTTACATGTGTTATGTTCGTAGAAAATCGAATTTTCGACTTTCGTCGATTACGTGATTTTTCTCCGATTACATTCAAACTTTTTTCACATGTTAAATATATTATGTCACATATAATATACATAAAATAAATTAAATATTCAGCTCTTAAAGGCTGACTTAAAAGGCGCCCCATGTGCTTTAATCTTTGAATTTGAAATCTCCACAATTTGGCCTTAATTGTGGGTGATTTGTGTGTGCCAACATGGAATAATTTCATGGATGAATTTAACATGTGAGCAAATAAAGTTTTGGCTATTTTTTAAGTATATGGGCTGGACATCTTTATATGGCAAGTACGTGACAAGTTGGCGAAGTTTCGGTAATCACCCGATACGACAATTTTCGGTTTATAACCTTGTAAAGTGTCGTAATAATTTTGACATCACCATGACTTATATCATGTGATATAAGACCTGAATATACTAATAAATATGAGGTGTATATAGTGGTGTGACGTTGACGTACGTTTGTAATATATGTAACATGTTGGTAGTACGTCGGAATATATATGTATTGTGCCTTTTTAGCAATAATATGAATATATATAATTTGTATATAAATGGCGTGTGAAGAGGAGTAGAAGGGAGACTTTCCATTTACAAGTTTGTTGCCATAAAGCTTTGTCCAAATATATCACCATTTAATGAACTAGTTAGTTCATTAACGTAAGTACTTCACTTAATGAACTAGTTTAGTTTATTAATGGTAGCACCTGAAAATAGTTCAAAGACAACAAATGTTTGCCATATGATGGAAGATTTAATGCTTCATGGCTTGTTAGTACGGCAACAATATATACAAACATATGAAGCATATATATCACAAAAACGTGTCACATAATCATTTTGTCATGCATTTCGTAAACACGTAGTATTTAAATCATGTATTTGTAAATCACTCAAACTCTTTTTCTCAACAATCTCCTCCTTTTGATGATTTACAAAATAACATTAGTTCATGATTTAAATATGACCGCTCTCCCTCAAATTAGGCACAAATTCGAGTTTTGAATTTTGAATTCTTATTTTTATAATGTCGTTGTCTCCCCCTTAAATTGTGCAATCATGCTCTCTCTCCCCCTTAAATTATTCTCTCTTCCCCTTAAATCATGCACCCTCTCTCCCCTTTTATTTTGTAAATAATATCAAAAGTGCAGTTAATAAAGAAATAACATCTTATAGTATATCAAGAATCATGCATTTCAACAGCGTTCTTATGGGTTATTTATTCAACCTTTGTAAATGTACCTTTTCGTACTCAAACTTGAATGACCTTCTTAGGTCCTCCAAAAGGTGATAAAATAGATGAACAAGCAAAATAATAGACATTTGATGGGAGTGTGTTTGGCCTTTGGCCGAGAATCCCATCATGCACATGATATGATTTTCGTTTTTGATATGCATTTTGGTTTCTATGAATAGTTTGTGATCTAGATGCATTAGTCTGATATGAATGTCGCGTATGCATTAATGATTTCGTTTCATATCTATATGGCACATGATTATACTTTGTATGATATGAAGAGTAAGAAGCACGATGAGATGAGATGACTGGTGTACTAGTCGTCTTCTTAGCTTGTATAGTTGCATGTGGTTTCTTAGATGAAGATAAAATAAATTTCGTTGACTTGTTTTGTACTTTATTATATTCCAGATACCCTAATCCGGTTTTATTATTTTCATTCTTTTGGGAAGAAATAAGACGATCTAGCATGCTCGTACCTGAATCGAATTGTTTTATCGTCTTTTCTAGATCTTTGTTTCTTGATCTCAAATCTGAGATCTCGGCTTTCATTTCATTATTCTCCGTTGTCAAAGATTGAATTTCAGACTTTAATAAATTTATTATGCAAGATCTCTTCTTTTGAATCGTTTAATTGAGATACAAGATTCTAACGATTTCTTGTCTTCAATTAAGCGTTTCTTTTTTTTTTTGCAAGAGTCCTAGCAAACTTATGTAATTCAATATATTCAACACAAAAATCATCATAAGAAAGCTCGGAATCAGAATCAGAGTCAAAAGATACCTCATTGATGCCTTAGATGTAAAGCATACTTGTGTCGTTTCTTCTTCGGTTCCTTCAGTCTCAGAATCAGATGAATCACTCCATGTGGAGGCTTTAAAGGCTATTCTCCTTTGTTTAGGTTCTGAGACGAGTCTAGTTTTTGTCCGATCTTTGTCATGATTTTTGTTCATTATTTTGTCTTTGTTCGGGCAGTCATAAGAGATATGTCCAAGTCTTCTACAAGTATAACAAATAATATCCTCATCATTTTTATTTCTATGATTTTTAGATGAAGTAGGCTTAGGTTTATTTTTAATCGATTTTCTCATGATCGTTCTTAATCTTTTAGCCATCATGATTAGATCTTCATCATCAGGATCTGTGTCACTATCATCTACGCGATCATAAGAGGTAGAGACGCATTCATTTGATTTAAATGCTATAGCCTTATCATATTTAGAAGTAGATTTAGAATTTCTTAAGATGAGTTTGTTTTCATATACCTTCAATGATCCAATTAATTCCTCTATCTTTATTGGTTTACTATCCTTACTTTCTTCGATTGCAGTGACTTTTGAATCCCATTCGGATGGGAGACTTCTTAGCACCTTTTGAACCTTTTTCTGTGTAGAAAAAGCTTTGCCAAGAGACTCAAGAGAGTTGTAGATGTTGGTCAATCGTACGTCCATATCAACGATAGATTCATTAGGCAATAATTTAAAAGACTCAAGAGTAGACATAAGCATATTTATTTTAGACTCTTTGACTTGACTAGTCCTTTCATGTTTCATCTCAAGAATTCTCCACATCTCTTGGGCATTAGAGCAGTTAGACACATAACTTGATTCGCTTTTACTCAACCCGTTTAACTTGATTCGCTTTTACTCAACCCGTTTAAAAGAAGTTGCATCATTCTAGCATTCATACTTAATTTCTTTTTGTCATCACTAGTGTATTCTTATTTCGATTTTATGACTTCTAGTGTAACACCATCAATAGTAGATAACTTAAAAGCAACGAAAGGATCGTCTTCTATAATAGACTACAAATCAATATCAATAGCCATAAAGAAAAGTTTCATTCTAAGTTTCTATTGTATAAAAGACTTAACATCGAAAATAGGAGGCTTTACAGTTGACATTCCTTCTTGCTCGATTTTGTAACTAGTGGTTACCATCTCACAAAAATCGTTGGATCTCCTTGTCATGAGTGTTCTTGTCTCTGATACCACTTGAAGGACCTGTATAACACCACTAGAAGGGAGGTTGAATTGTGAGTGTGGAAAATCTTGTTTTTAATAATGTTTGGCCCAAAAACCCCACTTCTGAAAACAGTTCCTGTTTTCAGATCCTGATTTTAAATAATCAAACGACCTAGTTAAAGACCTACAAAAATTATTAAATTTGCTGAGATTCTACTCTCAGATGTTCTGGGTATCTCATAAAAATTTTAAATTAAATACCAACTCCTAACCCTTTGAAAATTTGTTTTTGGTCAGATTGCGCGAATCTGCCAGAAATCGTACTCCGGTTTGAAAATTTTATTCCGACTAATTGGTAACTCCAAATGGTCTAAAACTTTTAATAAAAAACCCCTTAAGATATGTATTTTAATGTGCTGAAACAGGTTTTGAAAATTCCTTTGGGAAGTATGTCCACCACGTTGACGTTCTCAACCTTTGCAAATCTGAAAATCAGATTGCACTAGTCTCAGAACTTATCACGTTTGACTGACTTATACTTATCCAAATGAGTTGAAACGTGCGCCAAATGAAATCTAGGATGTGTGGATATGTTTTTGAAAAGTTTTATGATTTTTGAAAATCATTTGCTACTTTTACCGTTATAATGAAAACGATGCAGAAAACAGGAAACTGAAATTAAAGTGCTGAAAGTAAATACACCAAGGATTTTATACTGGTTCGGTTAAATCAACCTACTCCAGTCTTCGAGGACACCTTCCTCGATTATCACTAAACACCAAAAACACCTTACCATAAAGGTTACTGGAGTTACACACCAACTCTACCCTTTTACACACAAGACAAACAAGCAAACAGATCACGGACACTAGCACCGAACGAATGAAGGTTTGATCACACCTTGATCAACCTTTTAAAACAAAAGAAATGTGTATGGTGGTCTATTTCGAAGCCTATACAATATTTTGAATATAAGAACAATAGGCTTCAGAGAGGAAGAAGAAGAAACAAAAGAAGAAGAAGAAAGTAGAAGACCCTTTTGCACTTGAGAGAATATGAGAGTTGTCTTGCTTTTGTTTGCTACATCTCCTCTCCTTTTAAGCATCTCATGGCTGCCCCCCTTAGGGTTCTTCTATCCTTGAGAATTCTCTTTTATTCCCTTGGAAGATTGTCTTATGTAGATATGACACCATCTTGCTCACTTGGCACAACATGATTGGATGGATGATTTGGCTTTGTTTACTTGGCACTTGATGATTGGTCCAATCTTGTCATCACTTAGTGTGCTGTAAAATCTGAGAATAAATTGCAAAACATGTGCCAAAAAATTTCAAAATGTTACCAAATAATCATCATTTAATCCCTTCAATTGTGGGAAGCAAACTGATCACAAAACATAGCCTAAAAATAGGCCAGCGTATACTACATGTGCTGAATAATTTTCAGCATGTGTAGTAGTTTGAAATGTTTGAATTGTTACCTTGTGTAGTTCCTTCTTTTATGTCACTGACCTTGTGTGGCATATTCCCCACCAATTGAGATGCCAACTAAGCTCCACATATGCTCCTTTTAGGCTGAACATGGCGTGTAAGAAGTCTTCCACATGTGCTGAATTTCATTTTGGTAAACTTTGTAAAATAATGCACACATATATGGTAAATTTCAATCAGCCCTTATTTGAATTTTCTAGAACACTTTAACATGTCTTGAATGTATAAAAAGTGTCTAGATAGATGTTACAAGTCATGCCAAAAACGTTACATGTGTTATGTTCGTAGAAAACCGAATTTTCGACTTTCGTCGATTACGCGATTTTTCTCCGATTAAGTTCAAACTTTTTGCACATGTTATATATATTATGTCACAAATAATATACATAAAATAAATTAAATATTCAGCTCTTAAAGGCTGACTTAAAAGGCGCCCCATGTGCTTTAATCTTTGAATTTGAAATCTCCAGAATTTGGCCTTAATTATGGGTGATTTGTGTGAGCCAACATAGAATGATTTCATGGCTGAATTTAATATGTGAGTCACGAAATTTTTGGCTATTTTTAAAGTATATGGGCTGGCCATCTTTATATGGCAAGTACCTGACATGTTAGCGAAGTTTCGGTAGTCACCCGATACGACAATTTTTGGTTTATAACCTTGTAACGTGTCGTAATAATTTTGTCATCACCATGACTTATATCATATGATATAACACTTGAATATACTCATAAATATGAGGTGTATATAGTGGTGTGACATTGACGTACGTTTGTAATATATGTAACATGTTGGTAGTACGTCGGAATATATGTGTATTGTGCCTTTTTAGCAAAAATATAAATATATATAATTTGTATATAAATGGCTTGTGAAGAGGAGTAGAAGGGAGAATTTCCATTTCCAAGTTTGTTTCCATAAAGCTTTGTCCAAATATATCACCATTTAATAAACTAGTTAGTTCATTAACTTAAGTACTTTACTTAATGAACTAGTTTAGTTTATTAATGGTAGCACCTGAAAATAGTTCAAAGACAACAAATCTTTGCCATATGATGTAAGCTTTAATGTTTCATGGCTTGTTAGTACGACAACAATATATATAAACATATGAAGCATATATATCACAAAAACGTGTCACATAATCATTTTGTCATGCATTTCATAAACACGTAGTATTTAAATCATGTATTTATAAATCACTCAAATTCTTTTTCTCAACAAAAACGTCCAGGAGGGTTGTCCATTGCTTCTTGTTTGGTAGAACTCACTTGTGCGCAAGTTCACCTTAAATCTAGGCTAGGTTCTACTCAAGACTTGAGCAATTTTGAATGTATATTCCTTATACGTGGGAGGACAATGTCTAAGAGGGTTAAGTCTTACTTAGAAACATTTGGACTCATTTGTGAGGAAGCTGACTAAACACCACGGCAAGAACCATCCAGCTTAGGCAAGGTGAATCCAGTTTCATTGTGCATCATCTAGGATGATTGGGAAGTTCTGTTGGAGTTAAAGGAATGTCCAATCTTCGTGCACAATTCGTGCATCAAATTCACTCTGCATTTTAATTTGGGAAGACCTTTGGACTTATCATGATGATTTGATTTATCCTGACTATTCAACAACAACAACAACAACAACATTACCCTATTCTCTTAGAGGCTTCTGCCTATGCCGGGGTATGGAGGGGTCGGATGTATGCAACTACACTCATGTGTTAGAAACACACTGAGCTTGTTTTCCGATGGCCCGTAATGAAAATCGCGTCAAACTGTGTCGATCAACTGCTACTTTACAATATAAGAAACACATCCAATTTAGTGAGTCATGTTACTTTATTGAAGTTTCTATTTTTGACTCCTTCCTTTTTCTTGTGAAATTAGAGCATGTCCTTGTTTTTCTGGTTGTACTATCTCAATAGGTAGCAACAATAATATAAAGCGATATAAATAGCAGTAAAAGTAAACATCATGATCTACATGGAAAACATTCTCTTCGTGGAGGAAAAGAATGCTACGAGTAGTGAGAACATCTTCCTAAGACAACTTAAGTTCAAACTTAAACTTGAGAAATACAAGAAAATTGAAACACTCAATATTTTTTCATGCCGGATTGATATAACCTCTGAACTCTATTTTTTCTCTCTATTTTCTTTAACTCACTTCTCTCTCAAAAAACGAATAGAGTGCTTCTATATTTTCCGTGTCTTCCTTCTACCAAATCATGCCTATCTATAGGCAAACATATTGAAACAAAAAAAAACAACATGTGTTTTACTATTCGTATTACGGCTTCCTTTTTTTTTTCAAGATTAGTGTGCACCGTCTAACAAAATTGAACAAAACAAAATTGCGCTCCAAAGTATTAAGTATAAAGATAAGATTGTGGATGTCCAAGATGGCCTTATATGTTTCCAATGTGTTGGGAATATTAAAGGGTACTACCCTATTTATTTCATTTACCCTCAAAATGTCCTATAAATAGGACATGATGTTGTAATGTGAGATACACTTGAAAATCAATAGAAAACATCTTCTATATTCTCTTCTCTTGTCTATTTTACATTGCATCATTTGATATTTGATTTTATAACACGTTATCAGCACGAATTGCTCCAAAGAAACCAAAAACAAGTAGTAAGAAAAGTATTAGAGAAAGAAGAAAAAGAGGGAGAATACTCTTAAAATTTTGTAGGTGCTGACAGCTTTGCGCAGGTCCGGGAAAATTAAATTTTCTGAGTCATCCACCGTTGGATCATCACCAAATTTTGACAGATTATTCTTAATACATAAAGGTACGTTTTGAACGGTGGAGATGTATTTTGGATACTCCTAGGTATGACCGAAATGGTGATTTCTGAGACTAATCTTTCTGCCAAATTTTTTTTATTTGTTCATTTGTTGCGTTTCTATTGTTACCGATTTCTATCTTATATTCTAAATATGTATAAAAAGAAATAATCTAGCCTGAAGTCTAGATTTTTGAAGGAAGAAGAATTGTATATGGCTTGCAGCTATACGGATATACTTTTATCATGCCCGAAGCATGAATTGCCTGAAGCATTAATTGTTATCATGCTTCGAAGCATGAATCGTTGACATAAACATGAATTATTTTCATGCCCGAAGCATGAATCGTTTGACATGCCCGAAGCATGAATTGTTGACACGCTCAAAGCATGAATAATTGAAATAATTAACATGCCCGAAGCATGACTAGTTTATATACCTGCCTGAAGCATGATATTTTGAAATATAGTTGTTGTGTTATTTTAATTTTTAATTACGTATTAATTGTATTCTTATCATTGCATATATAATAGTCTGCATCGTACTTATGCCTGAAGCATATTATGCCTGAAGCATATAACATTAACTCAAACCTGTAGTTTTGAGTAAATCTATCTTTTCTGAGATGAATTATTTTTGCATTCTCAGACCTATGGCAAATATCACAAAACTGGAGTTTGCTGCCCTTGATATTTCCGGAAGAAATTATATGGCTTGGGTCCTTGATGCCGAAATCCATTTGACCTCGATGAATCTTGGGCATACTATAAAAGAAGGAGGTGAGGCAAGCGAATAAGATAAGGCAAAGGCAATGATATTCATTCGTCATCACCTCCATGACGGGCTGAAAACCGAATATCTTGGGGTTAAAGACCCATATGAATTATGGAAAAATTTGGAGGAACGATATGATCATCAAAAGAGTGTGATCCTCCCAAAGGCTAGATATGATTGGTTGCACCTGAGGCTGCAAGATTATAAGACTGTAAACGAATATAATTCTGCAATGTTCTCCATAGTATCACAATTGAGGCTGTGTGGAGACAAAGTAACTGATGCAGATATGTTAGAGAAAACATTCACAACTTTCCATGCCTCGAATATGCTCCTGCAGCAGCAATATCGAGAAAGGAAGTTTGAAAAATATTCTCAATTGATTTCGTGTCTGCTTGTTGCTGAACAAAACAATGAACTCTTAATGAAAAACCACAACTCTCACCCGACTGGGTCACAGCCATTCCTAGAAGCGAATGCAAGTCACCATAACCATAATCGTGGTCGTGGTTGAGGCCGCGGCCGCAGTCGGGGTCGAGGTACAGGTTGTGGTCGTGGTAGAAATTTTGCACCATACCACCTGAAGTGGGACCATAAGAAAAAGCCACAAGAAAATACAAAA
>AP025040.1:42129776-42232467 GCA_036186865.1 Eustoma russellianum
AAATTGGTGCACCCGCTAAGAACCACGAAGACACTTGTTATCGATGTGGAGCCCAAGGGCATTGGTCTCGTACTTGCCGCACTCCAAAGCATTTGGTTGAACTTTATCAAGCATCCCAGAAGGATAACGGCAAGGGAAAGCAAGTTCATTTTGCAAACTTTGGTAACATTGCAGATGATGGTCAAATGGATTCGAATGATTTTACTCGTTTTGATATTGAAGATTTTCTTATAGAGCCAAACGTGGATGGCCATGGGGGTCCAGTTTGTGAATGAGAATAATCAAGAATGATTGAGAAACATGTTTCGATGCATTTCATGTTTTAAGGATTGCTATCAATAAGTTAAAATTTTATGTGCTAGCATGTACTTTTATAAAAAATTGCATTACTATATTTGCTTAATAAAATTCTTTAGAGTTGTTCTGCTTATTTTTCTTGTATACTTTCAATCGACAGTATAACTTGAACAATGGATTTCAGCCATTTTTAGTTGACGTATAAAAAGGTTTTTTTTTCAAGCAACAAAATTCACTATTTTTAACTTACTTATTTTGAATTCAATAATGAAAATTATCTATGTTATGCTAGACTTTTATTCAAGATGAATGGTGGGGACATCTGTCTGGTTGACAGTGGAACGACACACACAATTCTTCGTGATCAAAAATATTTTTCGACATTACAATTGGCAAAAGCTAATGTGAGTACAATTTCTGGTACTACAACGTTGATTGAAGGCTCCGGAAGAGCAACAATCATATTGCCCAATGGTACACATATCTTGGTTACTACGGCATTATTTTCTACCAAGTAGAAAAGAAACTTATTGAGTTTTAAAGATATACGTCTCAATGGTTTTCATCTTGAAACCATGAATGAGGGGAATATGGAATTTTTATGTATTACTTACAGTGATTCAGGCCAGAAGCTTGTTAAAGAAAAATTCCCAATTTTCTCATCTGGATTGTATTATGCGACTATACATCCAGTAGAATCTCATATTGTGATGAACCAGCAGTTCAATGATCCAACATTATTTATGTTATGGCATGATCGACTTGGTCATCCAGGTTCGGTAATGATGCGTCGAATTGTACAAAACTCACATGGACACCCTTTAAAGAACCAGAAGATTCTTTTACCTCGTGATTGTGTGTGTGTCGCTTGTTCACAAGGGAAGCTAATCAAGAGACCATCTCCAATGAAGATTCATTTCGAATCTCCTACATTTTTACAAAGAATACAAGGGGATATTTGTGGACCTATTGATCCCTCTTGTGGACCATTTCGTTATTTTATGGTCTTATTGGATGCTTCATCCAGATGGTCTCATGTGAGTTTGCTCTCAACAAGAACCGTAGTTTTGCCAAGCTTCTTGCTCAGATTATACGCTTAAGAGCACAATTTCCAGATTATCTGATTAAGTCTATTCGTCTCGATAATGCCGGTGAATTTACTTCTCAAGCTTTTAATGATTATTGCATGTCGATTGGGATTGAAGTTGAGCATTCAGTGGCACATGTGCACACTCAAAATGGCCTGGCAGAGTCATTTATCAAACGTTTACAACTGATTGCTCGACCTATGCTTTTAAGGTCAAATTTACCCACATCGGCTTAGGGACATGCAATTTTGCATGCATCTGCTTTGGTCCGACTTAGACCCAGTTCGTTTCAACCATACTCGCCACTACAGATGGTATCGGGCCAGCAGCCTGATATTTCCCATTTAAAGATTTTTGGGTGTGCGATTTATGTTCCGATTGCCCCACCACAACGGACAAAACTGGGTCCTCAAAGACGTTTAGGAATATATGTGGGTTTTGATTCTCCTTCTATTGTGAGATATATTGAGCCCCTGACGGGTGATTTATTTAAGGCATGATATGCCGATTGTCATTTTGATGAGAAAGTTTTCCCGCCGTTAGGGGGAGAGAAAATACTGTTTCCTGAAGAACGGCGTGAAATTACATGGAACGTTCCTTCACTTTCTCATCTTGACCCACGAACAAATCAATGCGAGCAAGAAGTAAAAGGATAATCCATTTACAGAATATTGCAAATCAGTTGCCTGATGCATTTATTGATAGTAAAAAGGTAACTAAATCCCACGTCCCGGCGATGAATACGCCTGTTCGACTTGATGCCTCTGAAAGGCAAAATGATGGTATGCCAAAAGTAAGTCTAAAACGTGGGCGCCCAGTTGGTGCAAAAGATAAAAACCCTCGGAAAAAAAGGGTACATGTTAATGCTCCAGAAGAGAATACTCCAGCAGAGAAAAGAAGTTCACAACTTGAAAGCGCTATAGAAATCGAGACTGATCAGTCTAAAATTGTTAAACAAGTTGCTCCTGAAGAAGCAAGTGAACAAAATTTTGAAGAGATCTCTTTGAATTATGTAACTACAAGAGAAAATTGGGATAGACAAAAGGTTAATATTGATCATGTTTTTGCTTATGCGATTGCATGTGAAATTCTAAATGAGGATCCTGAACCGAGATCCATTGAAGAATGTCGACGCAGAATTGATTGGCCAAAATGGAAAGATGCAATCCAAGCAGAACTGAAATCGTTAGAAAGTCGCAAAGTATTTGGACCTGTCGTCCAAACCCCTGAAGGGATAAAACCTATTGGACATAAATGGGTTTTTGTACGAAAACGCAACGAGAAAAATGAGGTTGTGCGGTACAAAGCACGTCTTGTTGCTCAAGGTTTTTCACAAAGACCTGGGCTTGATTATGATGAAACATATTCCCCGGTTATTGATGCCATAACATTACGATATCTAATCAGCCTAGCAGTCACTGAAAACCTTGATATGCGGTTAATGGATGTGGTTACCGCATACTTATATGGATCATTAGATAATGATATTTATATGAAAATCCCAGAAGGATTTAAATTGCCCGAAGCATATAATCAAAGGACGCATGGATTATACTCAATCAAATTACAAAGATCCTTGTATGGATTAAAACAATCTGGCAGGATGTGGTATAATCGCCTTAGTGAGTACCTTGTCAAAGAAGGTTATATAAATAATCCAATTTGTCCTTGCGTATTTATCAAAAGATCTGATAGTGGATTCTCTATAATTGCGGTATATGTTGATGATCTAAATTTTGTTGGAACTCCTGAAGAGCTCACTAAAACCGCAAATTATCTTATGAAAGAATTTGAAATGAAAGATCTTGGAAAAACCAAATTTTGTCTCGGCCTGCAGATCGAACATTTACATGATGGAATATTTCTTCATCAATCTTCATATGCAGAGAAGATCTTGAAACGATTTTATATGGATAAAGCTCATCCATTAAGTAGTCCTATGGTGGTCCGATCGTTAGATGTAAAGAAAGATCCATTTCGGCCACCGGAGGAAAATGAAGAATTATTAGGTCCAGAAGTACCGTATCTTAGTGCTATTGGTGCTCTTATGTATCTTGCAAATTGTTCAAGACCAGATATAGCATTTTCAGTAAATTTATTGGCAAGGTATAGTTCTACACCAACACGAAGGCATTGGAATGGAGTCAAACATATTTTACGTTATCTTCGAGGAACACCAGACATGGGTTTATTCTACTCAAAGAATTCTAAACCACACTTAATGGGTTATGCTGATGCTGGTTATCTATCTGACCCTCATAAGGGAAGATCACAAACTGGATATGTATTTACATGTGGAGGTGCAGCCATTTCATGGAGATCAGTGAAGCAGACATTAACAGCCACCTCTTCCAACCATTCCGAGATTTTGGCATTGCATGAAGCAAGTCGTGAATGCATATGGTTGAGATCGATGATTCGACATATCCAAGAGTCATGTGGATTATCTTCACTAAGAAAAATTCCGACAATCTTATTTGAAGATAATGCTGCATGTATTGCTCAAATTAAGAATGGTTACATCAAAGGAGATAGAACAAAGCATATATCACCAAAATTTTTCTACACTCATGATCTTGAGAAAAATGGTGAAATTGATATCCAACAGATACAATCAAGCAAAAATCTTGATGATTTGTTCACTAAAGCACTACCAACGGCTACATTTAAAAAGATGGTCTACAATATCGGAATGCGTCAGCTTCAAGACCTCATGACAGAATCAGGGGGAGTGTGATTGTCACTTACACACTGTACTCTTTTTCCTTCGTCCAAGTTTTTATCTCACTGGGTTTTTCTTGGCAAGGTTTTAACGAGGCAGTGTATCACACAAACCAATTATATGAATATGTACTCTTTTTCCTTCGTCCAAGTTTTGTCCCACTGGGTTTTCTTGGCAAGGTTTTAACGAGGCATATTCTATAAAATTTGGACATCCAAGGGGGAGTATTAAGTATAAAGATAAGATTGTGGATGTCCAAGATGGCCTTATATGTTTTCAATGTGTTGGGAATATTAAAGGGTACTACCCTATTTATTTCATTTACCCTCAAAATGTCCTATAAATAGGACATGATGTTGTAATGTGAGATACACTTGAAAATCAATAGAAAACATCTTCTATATTCTCTTCTCTTGTCTATTTTACATTGCATCATTTGATATTTGATTTTATAACACAAAGAAATTTAAAGGAAAGGTGTGCTACCTTCCTTTTTCTACTGTCTGGACCTATCATTGCACATTAAGGAGCAATCATAATTTCTATCGAAGTGACACCGGAAATAGGCTTGAATTTTGACCATAACGATGCAATTCTCCAATCTGGTAGAGCCAAAGAAATCCACCATTGTTACTCCTTATCTAATGACATATTAATAGAGACTTGATCTGTGTCATTGCATATTTTTGCTAAGAACAGAGTTTGGAACTCTTTCTTAATCTCGTATGTGTAGTAAACTTTTTAAAAAATAATAATACTAGTAATAAGATCTTAGTAAATAGTGAATGTCTCTTTAGTTTTAAACGCATGAATGTTAGATAATTGGTGTTAACTTGGTATTAAAGACATTACGTTTTTTGTGAGGACCAGAATTCAAATCACATTCTATAGCGTGTATGTATGAAAGTCTAGGAAAAAGAAACATAAAGCTGTTATGACTTTCTCCTATTAATATATAATTGATTACATATTAAATAAATACGGGCTACATAAAGACTTGGACCCAGCCGAAAGCTGCTTAATAAAGTGGGGAAAACAAGAAAGCTTCAGTCAAGTTTTTTCTTCTTAAAAAAAAAAAATTAACATTCCAGTATGATTCAAAAGTCTCCAAATTACATGAGGTGGGGGAGAAATTCCCCAATCACACTTGTTCGACATACCAAGGCCCAACTGAGCTAACAAATGAACTGGTAAGTTACAATGCCTACGTACATGAGCAAAATAATCCTGTGAAAAATGAGCTACAGAAATTTTAATTTCATCAAGGATCAAGCCCCATCAAGTTGTTGACATTACCATTCCAGCTGATTATCTGAATCAAGAAACAATTATTTAAAGTTGTAAAGCCCGTAAAAATTGATTCAAATTGGATGACCATATTCTTGCATCATATGTTTTGAATCAACAAACCCTTGGAATAAAACAATAAGTTATTGACTTGAAATTTACAGCCTCCTTGCGATGAGACCAAAACCCAGTCAAAAAGTGATGATGCATACCGATTTGAATCGTGAAATCGGTTGGAGACCAAGCTAAACAACGTACGATTGGTAAACAGGTACTAACGAGCCAAATAGTAGTGAATATTGATAGGTTCAAAATTCGGTTTGATTATATGTAAACTTGGCTGGGACCTGTTTAAGAGTTTCACTCAAGTCTAAAAATAAAATTTGATTCCAAACTCGTCAGTAATCAATTATTGTTCGAGTAGAGCTTGGATTCTACAAATGTTTTTAAATATAACTACCAATAAATAAATTTAATAACTAGAAGATATTAATCCTAATAATTTAAATAAATAATGAAATATACAAATGAGATAGCTCTTGAGCTCACAGGTCAAACATTTTGTTGTTTGATCTCAGTTTGTTTAAGTAACCGAGCCTTAAATTAAGGTCTAATTTGAGTAAACAAACTTGAATTGAGACTTAGACAAATCGAACATAACAACTTCTTTATGTTGGGACTTGATTATCATGCAGTCCTATGCGCAAGAGAGATTTTAGGTGTTAAATAAGCATTAATGCAAAAACATTCAGGATTAATTTCTCTCAAACACACTTTAGGCATGTAGACTATACAGATAGACTATTAAGAACAACAAAGCTTTAGTCTATCGGTTGAGACGACGACAGCAACAACAATGATATTACAGCATTGCCTTAAAGACTCTCACCTATAGGTGGATATGGGGGCCGGATGTACACAACCATATCTATGTGTTAGAAACACACAGTTGCATAATAAAAATTGCGTCAAACTATGTCGCTCAACTGATACTTAATAATGTAAGAAACGCAACCAATTTAATGATTCATTTTGCATTATAATAGCATTATTGATAGTATGATATCGATTACATATTTCGTCATATGGCGTATATCTACACATGTATGTCAATTTGTAGACAAAAGTATTTCCCCGGGTATATATCACTTGACATAATCTAGATTTAAGATTCTTCACACTTCTGTATACTTTATCTATTCACTTGGATGGTGATTTATTTTTAGATAATTATGGTTGATATATTTAATTTAGAGAATGTATTATAGTGATTATTCTCTACCAAATAATGAACTGTACATGGTCAGTATAATCCAAAAAAAAAAAGTTTGACTTCATAGAGCATCTTCTGAGAAATGTTCTATAATAGGCGTTGCAACTACAAACGTCATATTCATTCATGAAAGGGTTTTTTTTATCAAGTAGGTAGCCAACCTTATTGAGTATTAAATGTAAGTCAATTATAATAGTTTATATCCCATTTATTGACATTAAAAGTCTGAAAATCAATAAGATAAATCTCTTCAACATCTAATACACAACTAAAGAAATCAAAAGGTAGAAAAACACTAATAGTACAATTAAATAATTACTAAAAGGTGCTAGGTGTTTGCATTATTCTATTTATAAATCAATGTGAATAGTTGCCACATACTATAAATATATACGAGTACAAAAGAATAAACTTTCTTGAGCTTTAAGTTTCTAATACACTACTAACATTTTTCTTTCAAAATTTATCGTCAATGGTGCGTTCAAACAAAGATGAAAGTTTCTATCTTATATGCCTTTTTTTTTGAATTTTTTTGCTGAAGTTTTTATTCTATATGCTCCTTTTTTATTAGTAAACCATTTGCTAATGTTGGGTATGAACGTAGTGATACTTGACATACATACACGCTAATCATGTTTAACTTAACTGTCCAAATTAAAGCATTCGATTTAAATCTCATATAGTTAAGTAAAATAAAAAATAAAATATTGTGCGCGCACCCACACACGAAAAATACTATGTGCCAAGATAACTTGCCTCTTTTACTATCCCAAACATAAGATTTCTTTACATAGACTTTCCTAAAACATCATACAAAACAAAGATCACTTTTTACAAGTATATATGTTTGATGGCTCAGTAGATTCTGTAATCATAACGAGCCAGATCAAAAATTTTATCAAATTTACCCGAAATTATGGCTAATTTAGGACCACAAGGCCCACTAATCCCATCTGATAAAGCCATAAAATTCCACCACTAATTATTCTAGGGACCCAAAATCTCAACATCAAGCCACCTCATCAACGTTGAAATCCTTGATTTCTTGCCAAATGCTTTAACCCCAATTTTAAGATATTCCCACTATTCAAACTGAACCAGCAAATTTTCTCCATATCGAACCGAGTCAGTATTAGCTCGAAAACTGAATCTTCGAGATGAAAACAAAACCGAGTCATTAGACCTCAAAACTCGCCCATCAAACCGAGCCGACTCACTCACCTTCCCTGATTTCTTCCACATCAACAGTTTCCTTTCCTCCTCATCTTTTAATTTGGCCAATTTCTCTCTCAGTTCGATAATCAAACTCCATAAATCCTTCATGGAAGGCTTATTAACTGTAAATAGAACCGACAATTTCTCTTGACAATCCTCTAATCTTTTCAACCCACATGTCAGCTCGACTGAGTCGCTAAAACTCAAACAACCCAATCTCTGAGTCACCTCACCGAGTCGTGGAAGAATTTCATTCACAACTGACAAATAATCCTTGCTCAATAAACCGATCACCTCGTTCAATAATTTATTGCCCTCCACGAATCGAGGATCAGGAATTTTACATATTTCTTCGAGCAATCCAATTAGAGAATCAATATCCCTAATCAAATCTTGGTTCAAAATTGATGAGATTTTCTCTTCTTGATTTTCTTTTTCCAAGCTGTTAGAAGATGAACATAAAGAGAAACCCAAAATTCTAGATGTCGAGAGCAAGGTTTCCATGTATCGAGCATACCATCTAACCCAAGTTGACAAAACCCATGTGAAAGCGGTGGCGCCGTCGCGGAAATTCGAGAGCTTGAGGTAATTATGGCCGCCGGTGGCAGGGAAAATGGATAATTGATCTTGGAGTATAAAAGATCCCTGTTTAATCATGATGTGGATGATAATAAGACATTTTAGCGCAACGGTGGAGTTCCCAGTGCGGTGAAGGCGGTCCATTAGGCAGCTAATAAGACATGAGGCGGTGGCGCGTGAACCATCACCCAGGGATAAGAGGCCGGTGAGTTGGTGGTCTTCCGGAGGCGCGGAGGGTATATGAGTGGTGGCGCGCAAAACAGATAGATGGAGGGAGATGGTTTGAGTGGTAGAGAGAGAATCAACAATGGCGGCTTTGGATATAGAAGCTTTATCTTTGATAGCTCCGATTAGATCTCTCAAAGATTTGACTTTTCCCATCGCCGGAAAATCAAGAAAAACTCGCCGGAAAACCAAGAAAAAGTTCGCTGCAGGAAAGACGTTATACTTGGGTTTTGAAAACCTTTCTTTTTGAAGAAAAGATAATTGAGGATTGCGAGTATAATTTTGGGGTTTTTATATCTATCTTATTTCAAAGAAGATTCATGGCATTGATAGATAAGTAGATTTCTATATTCGCGAGATGTTTGTAAGTTTGTCTTAACCGTGTTATAGTTATAGATACGGAAATTTCTGACATGTGGTGACTAAGTCCTCTTAAGAACGTTGAGATTGTGTATTCCGTGTATAGGGTACAACAACAACACATATCCGTATATCCCAACGACAACAAAAGTTATGGCTGAGTCTGGGGAGGATGAGAGACAGATAAATAATTATTCATCCCAAACAATAGAAAGTTTGTTTCCAGTGAGACACTTGCTCTATATGTACGTGTATAAATGATATAATAATAGGAATACAGTGTGCTAGTATGTTAGGGAATGAATTTAGTAAATACAAATAAAATGTTTTCGATATTAAAGCATCTGTACCATGTATATGCACATATAATGAAAGATAAAAACAAAAAAAAAATGCAAAGTCAATCTAAAGTGTATAGCGTATCTAAGCCCTATCAAGTGTAAATGAGATAAATTGGCATATTTATCATTATGACGTTAATTGTTTTTTATATTTGTTTTCTTCCTAAACTGTTTTTATAGACATTTTCTATGTTAAACAATAAAAAACATAAAAGTCGAAAAATTACTGATGTGATAAATGTAATATTCGGTCTTTTATATTCGGTTAATCATGGTAACATTTAAGTAATTTGTGGACTAAATAAGCTAAGAGCTTGTCTCCAAGGTCTCAACTTATTCAACTAAAATCAAACATTATAAAATCTGTAAAAATATAGTTTTTAAAAGAAATATGTGAAACAAATATTTACTATATATGAAGTACATCCGAAACAATACAGTGCATGCAATAGATCACAATAATAAAAATTAAAGAAAAACTTCTACTTTCAAAAATTTAAAACAAAACATCTTCCCTCCTAGTACTACTCCCACCTAAATACGCTTAACTTCGGAATTCTAATAGGATCCGATGTGCTGGTATGATCTTACCCAGAATATCTTCGCTTGATTTCTCAGTTTAGTTATTTTAGTAAGTTTCATTGACCAAGATTTTCACTTCTTCATGCACTTTTTCTTTCTATATTGCTATATTTGAGCGATCAAAAAATTTCCTTTTTATCATAAAAAATAATTTTACACATTTATTTTCATAACTGATGACATAAAATTAATATTTAATGATAAATTTAAATATTTTTCAGGAATAAATGGCCCATGAGTTATGCGATCTAGTAGTGAGTCAAAAGATATTCTCATTACACGTTTTTATCATCACCTAAAAGTAAAATACTTGACAAATGTAATGTTGTACGATAATCAATTAACATATTTTAACTACGTGCCATCAGAAAATGTAATTAAGGACCATGGTCAGTATATATCTAAAAAATACATAAAGTTAGCTTGTATCAATTTATTGTTTTCCTATACGGACTTACACGTGTTACATCAGACATGTCTATATTTTAAAGATATCATTACTAGAAAATGAATCAAAATATTTTTGTGATCTGAACGTCACGTTTTTAAGCCGCTAAAATAGTTTCTTGCACAAAGAATAAGGTAAAATTGCATACATTAGATTGCGAAGCGGTTCGACCCCTCTTAAAATCCTGCGCAGACATAAAATCTTAATACATCGGAAACGCTCTTTTTTATTTTTTGAAACCCGAAAAAGAAACTTGGAGGTAAAGGTCATATCCTGGTCATGAGGGCCCCACCGCCCAAGCCCCGGAACATTATGAAAGATGCAAATCAGGAGCTCGATGACCTCCTAGGTTGGGGAGGTCATACACAAGGAGCCCACATAATGTGTCTACTGCAAACTGGGTCACTGGAATCGAACCAATAGGGGTGGCAATCTCAAACACGATATGAAAACGCGACCCGAATCTAACACGCTCCTTGCGGGTATGGGTATAGCCTTGGCGGGTCTCGTGTACAAATCGGGTAAGACCTGAAACTTACACGTTAAGAGCGGATCGTATCCGGGTACACCCGTGGATTACTCATTTATACCCGTCATGCTCGATTTTTATTATATATTTTAAATATAAATTATAAATTATTAGTAAAAAATTATAAAATTAAAAAAGAAACTCCTAAAATCTAAAAATCTAATCTCTGATTTCCAATGTCTTATTCTCTTCCTTCTTACCATCTAGAATTGCCCCCCGCCGTCCCTACCATCATTCTCTATTTCTTCTATCTTCACTCATTCTTCACTCTTCTCACTTCTCACTTCTCACTTAAGCGGCAGCTGATAAGAAAGCAGTCTTGATGCCGTTCCGACAAAGTTGAAGAAGTCAAAGGACAGACATAAAATCACTCCAAACAGTTATAGAGGTGAAGATGATTCGAAGTTATGATTTAACTTTTATTGTCTAAATTTTGAAATACTTTCTGCCGGAGGTCTTTCACTAGCGACACGCCGTCACCGTCCTCATCATCCTCGCCAGAGATACTCCTCCCTTCTTTTATCTTCTGACTTTCTACGAAACTTGAAAATACCTGAAAAGTACACGACATGACTCGTACATGACCTGAAATATTTGTACTTGTCAAGTTTGTGGGTATACCTGATATACGACACGAAACCTGACATGTTTGGGTATCTACTTCCGTACATGTGAAGCAAACGAGTAAGGTATGTGTCTGGTACTTTGATACCCGAAACCCGAAAAACACCACACATGAAATACGAAACACAACATGTTTGTCACCCTTACGAACTATGTACCTCTTGAAGCAACTCTCAATTCGAATATCAACTGAGTTATGCCCTGAAGACAAACCCAAAAAAGAAACTTGCTTTGCTTTTTTCTGTTGTCATTATTGTAACTTCAGTCAGTGCGAATCCAAAGGTCCGTAAAGTATATGCAGTAGTAAAGTTGTAACTTTTCTAACCGCCTCACCACTAAGCTGAACAGACCGTTGGCTATATGCCAATTTCATCAGACAGCTCAGAATCTTTGAACATCAAGTTTGACTAATAGTCATCATTATTTTATAATTATGTTTCCATTCTTCGACAAGATTCTACTCAGAAATATTCTGAAGCTATGTTAAGAACACCTTCATCGAAAGAGAGAAAAAAAAAACAAAAACCTCCTTATCACTACAGGAAAGGGATGAAATGATTTTATCACACCTTCATGGGAAAACTCCAGAAAAAAGAAAATAAATAAATAAAATTTTGTCTCATAACTCGTTTCTAAACTATAGTCATAGCGAGCCATTACTTGAGATACCAAGAATCACTAAACTCATAAGGATAAAAAAATTGAAATGATCATCCTCAATACAACTACAACAACAACCATCCTCGTATCATTACGACAACAAAATTTATCGCTAGGATCTGAAGAGGGTGAGAGAGAGACAAATAATAGCTCCATCTTAAGAGATAAAAAGTATGATTCCAGTGATACACTCGGCTCTATATGTACCTGCATAGATGACCCAACTCATAAAGATTAAAAATAATGAAATGATCGACCTCAATACAACAACTGATCAACTTCAATGTAAACTTAAATTACAATCTTAGTACAAGTACTTAACTCTCCCATACAACTTCATTACTTCACAGATAGATCATCAACTTTTGAAATGTCAAGCAAAAGTGCCTCCTCTCTTGGTATGTCAAGCAAAAGTATCATATCCTAACAAGTTTTCATTACATAATTGAATGTGGCATTGTCAAGTTCAGGTATATCAGCCTGCTGGAGTTCTTAAATCTTAATAAGCCAAACAGGTTGCAATTGTCCGATTCCAGTGGGAGAGCTTATATTTTGCTAAAGTTTTAGTTTTATGATTATTCAACACTGCATAGAGACAACAAAGATTTTTCACTATTTAAGCGAGTTAATGGAGAAATTTGATTTTTATTATTCGTTCATCGAATTTTGATCGAGGTCATATATTTGCTACGTTCATGGGTACAAAACATTCATCTAATATTTCGTAGTGGAGGGTGTTGAAACTTATACTAAGGTGAGACTCATATCCACTCAAAAGCTTAAGACAATAGATGGTGTTACCTCATCCTTGTATAACCCATGTATTTTATCTCAAAGTGGTGAATGTCGGATAATATTCTCAATATTGAATTTCAGACAATATTCTCAATACCCGCGCCCATAAGGTAACGTAGCTTGACATACACACGCGCCTAGATTCCGCCCTCAACCACAAACTTCAAGCCCGACATGAAACTAGACTTACTGAAGGGAGACAAGAAATGACCAATCATGGGTCAGGTAAGGTGTAAATTCACATCTAATGACAAGGTGTGAGTCCACATCTTAAACCTGCTCTGGTACCATGGTAAAAATTGGGTTTACATGAGGCTACCCATTCAAAACCTTAAGGCAATGGATGGTGGTACCTAATCTCATATAACCCATATATTTTATCTTAAAGAATTTCAATGTGGGACAATATTCCGAGGGCTTCAAAATTTCATTATTAATGTAGGCTTTAAGAAAGTAAAAGTTCCCATCAATGAGACTGTTGGACACCGCATGGCTTGTGTGCTGAAGCTGAGGCCTTAGCTATGATACACGAACACCGCATGGCTTATCGATGAGACTGTTGGAAATAATTCAAGTCACACAAAATTGACTTCTGTACAGTAGTAGCCGATCTACCGAGCTCAGGGTAGACTGGATAGATCTGCTAAGTCAAGACAGTTCAGATAGCGTAATTGAGATTACATTCTAAACAATCAGTTTTCCAGCCAAGCTGAACTAGAGTCAGTCTGATCAGACAGATTAGATCAGTCCATTCGACGCAATTGTATTTGCGTTCTGGACTGTCCACCGACCTGCCGACCTTGGCACCTCAGCCCAACAACCAACAATTGTGCTTTCAGCTGCTTCAGCCGAGCAGAGGTCAGCACGACGATGCTGTATAACAACGAATATTATCAGCCAACAGAAGAGCTCATCATACAGCAGAGCTCAACACAGAAACACTGTACAACAACAGTGCTGCGATTTTCCAGTCACTTAGGCTCAACACAAGCAGAGCTCAGCTCGGTAATAACCTTCACAACTCAACTGAGCAGAGATCTGAGGTAAATCCAGAACTCTATCCTTAAGACGTATTGCTACAGTATACTGTGCCCAACCGGATGGAGTAATCGTCTCCCAAGATACAACAGAGTTCAGTTCAGACGAGCGGCGCTGCAGTGCTGAACTCTACGAACCTGTTAAGATGTCCTGAATTTCTCGGTATACTGATGCAGAAATGTATATGAGGGATTGAGTATGTAGAAGGAGATTGCAGAAAGAGACGAAGAAATTCGGATTTCTGAGTGTGTGTCCACAGAGGTCAGATAGGCAACTATTTATAGTGAAATTCTGAGGTCAGTCTGTTACATTCAGTCCAATCTCAGACGTAGGATCAATTACTAGCTCGGTCCAAACCATTGGATCAGATAACCATACCTGGTTTGCCCTCAGTTGTAAGATCAACTAACTGTTCAATCTGACCCATCAGATCATAACAAATTCAGGTTATCTCGTCCGGTTAAAGTTCAACAACTTTTCAAAATTTAACCTTAGCCTAATCTTAACAACATGAAGAATTTGAATGGAACAAACTCCTCCCTGTCTGATAGCCCGGTGCTACATGACCTTGCTTGTAGTCTGCAACCTGCAGCCCGGTCCATAGCCCAGTTTGCAACCTGAGCCCATCAATATGCAGCTCAGTTCGCTATCTGAGCCCACGCCCAAATACGGGCCGAGCTGAGCTGACTTTTCCCTTTAATTTGAGAATTAATTTCTCATTCACCCGGTATCGGAATCGAGTGATTCGAAAGCCTGCAATTATCTACTCGTTGATTAGATAATTAAGGACTAATTAGTTTCCACTTATCACTAGTGAAACTAATCATAATATTAGCTCAAAGTATGTTGCTAACCACAGTTTGTAACTTGACCCAATTTCAATTTCTTTCCATTTTCTCCAACAGGGACTGAGGAACTGGGGAACATTGTTGTCAAATCTGATTGCGTAGCCTTGATCAGTCGATTAAAGCACCCTGTTGATGATCTCTCTGAATTTGGCATGCTGGTTGAGGCGGGTCGCCGGCTCAACTACATATAACCAAAAAGATTGGATGCGTTTGCTGGGCATACAGCCAACCATGTAAGCCTTTTTTTTGGCCAAGTTTTGATTGGACAATATATCCAGTTATGACTGTGACCCTCTCCTCCAACAAATGTTTCCGACGCTGTTTTAGCGGATCTCTAATAAAACTCCACTATTTCTCCCTCAAAAAGTTTTGTCATGTTTCGTGGTCACTATCTTCACAGCACGTGATATATTATTATTATCTTCAGCGTTCTTACTATCTTCAGCACACGATATACTTTGTGTTTATTATCTTCATCATGATATGCTTCGTCTTGCATTCTAGCTGGGAACGATAGATGACTTATGTTATAATAGTTTGTAAAAGCAATGGAAAGAAGAATGAAAGTGGATTTGAGTTTAAATAAGCAAGAATAGCTTGACACTTGACATGGACGATCCATGTGTCAGTTGGATCGATCCATGTGGCTTGAAATGAAATTGAGTTTCTGTTGGACGTCGATCGATAACATCGATCGATGTATGTCACATAGATAAATCACTTCGGTCGATCGATGCACCTTGAGTGCAAAGTTGAAGTAAACTGTCCAACATAGATCAATCACATGGATCGATCAATGTGACTTCGACCGATCGAAGTAGCTTGGTTGAAAAACTGAAGCACACTGTCAGACATCGATCGATATATAGATCGATCAATGTGGCTTGGATGAAAAGTTGGAGCACACTGTTAGACATCGATCGATCACATCAATTGATCGATGTGCCTCAATAGGTGTGACTTTTCATCTAAAGTTGCAACTTATACACCAAGGGACATGTTCCAACCACCTATGGACGGTTTTGGACGTCTTAATTGAGTTTAAAGTGCCTATAAAAAGACACATTTAACACATTTCAAGAAATCCTAATCTCTAGTTCATTTTAATCAATCATATTCTTCTTTCTTCCCTATTGCATTCTCAACTGAAAGTTTATTGGATTTCTATCTTTATTGTTGAGGTTAAGAAATCGTTTGGCTTGTTGATCCTAAGAGGTAACTTGCCTATAACCCTGCAGCAACTAGTGGAGGCAAATATTCCTTACGTCAATTTTTTATTCATTCTACTCCTATCTTGTTTCCATTTTCTTAACAATCGTAAGGAATAATCGAAAATGGATTAAAAAAACATTTTTAATCCAGGAGAGCTTGAAGCTAGGCTGATTTGATGGCTCTAACTTCCTACGGTGGAAGGACAAGAGGATGTTCTTGTTGACCATATTACAGATTGAGTGCTTGGACCCACGTCTCAAGGAATTGGCAACCCCATGCGAAGACGATGATGAAGCGGTGAAGGCCGCTTGGAGGAAAAGGCAAGAGGATGAGGTGTTGTGTCGGGGGCACATCCTCAACAATTGTCAGATCGTATTTACGATATGTTGACATCTACGGCATCATCGAAGGAGATATAGCACGTATTGGAGTTCAAATACAACAATGAGAAACAAGGCGTGAACAAATTCCAAGCGATGAAGTATTTTACTTTTAAAATGACTGAAAATATTTCAATTATGGACCAAGTGCACGAGTTACAGGTCATTTTTTTCAAACTCAAAGAGTTAGGTGTGGAAGTTTCTAAGGCACTGCAAGTAGGAGGGATAATCTTAAAGCTTCCCCCTAGTTCGAATGACTACAGGAAAAAATTACTGCACTCAACTTAATCATTTTTCCTTGAGCAACTTTAGAAACATTTATGTATAGAAGAGGAGACTAGAAGTCATGTCAAAAGGCATGTTTCTGAAGTTGCACCAAGAGCGCATTTTGTCAAAGGTAAAACAGGGAATTAGAGTTGAAACAAACAAAGAACTCCGAAACAACTGAACCCTTAGACAAGGCAAAAAATTCCAAGAAAGGAAAAAGATGTTACAATTGTGGCAAAAAAGAACATCTGAAAAAGGACTGTTTGTTTCGAAAGAAACAAAAAAGGGTGGTAGTTCTCAACATGCCAATAATGCTAATATAGTTGATATTGGAACCGATGAACTGGTTGCAATGGTCTCTGATTTGCATGTTGGCATGGTGATTGAACTATATATGGCTACGAACGAAATCAAAAATCACTGGTGATTCGATTCGGGTGCAACTGTGCATGTATGCAACAACAAGGATCTATTCAAGACCTATCATATTGTGGATAAGAGCCTACAAGTTCATGAAAAACAACAACACCACAAAATTCTTAGGAAAAGGTAGTGTAGATCTAGACTTTGCTTCCGGAAAGAAGTTGTTATTGGTCAACGTTCTATATATACTTGAGATTTCAAAGAATCTCATTTATGCAAACTTATTATGTAAAAACGGGTCAAAATTGTAATGGGGGGGACAAAATTATAATGTCCAAAAATGAGATCTTTGTCTCGCGAGAGATGTTTAAGCTGAGGATAAATAAAACTCATGTAGCTTGTGCTTACTATGTTGATTCTTTTTTTTTTCATTGTAGCATGGTAGACTTAGGCATGTTAATAGTGCAACAATTAAATTTATGTCTAAGCATGCCATAATCTCTTGTAAAGATAAAAATGAAAGAAAATGTTAGATTTGCATACAAGCGAAAATCAACAAAGAAACCACTTCCAAAAGTAGAAAGAAAGTCATAACTCTTTGAACTTGATTGTTCGGATATTTGCGAATTGAATGGTGTTTTGACACGAGGAGGAAATAGATATTTCATCACTTTCATTGATGATGCCTCTAGATATATGTATATATATTTGTTAAGGAAGAAGGATGAAGCTTTTGACATGTTCAAAGTTTACAAAATGGAAGTTGAAAATCAATTCGGATTGAAAATAAAAGTCCTATGAAGTGATTGTGATGGTAAATACTTCCCTCTTGAATTTAATCAATCATGTGAGGAGAATGGTTTCATACAACAGAAAAGTACTCCCCATACACCGCGACAAAATGGTGTGACTAAAAGAAAAAATAGAAGTATAGTTGACATGTAGAATGCAATGTTAATAAACTTTGGTTTGACAAAGAATTTGTGGGGGAAACCTTGTTAACGTCTTGTCACATTCATAATAGACTTCCTTCTAAGAAGTTTAAGGTTTCTCCATATGAAATATGGAAGAAACGAAGACCAAATCTAAATTATCTTAGAGTTTAGGACTGTCTAGCCTATTATATAGTTCCGGATCCATAAAGAACTAAGTTGGGGCCAAGAGCTCTCAAATGTGTTTTTATTGGATATGCTGAAAACTCTAAAGCATATAGGATTCTAGACATAGAATCCAATGCGATTGTTGAATCTAGGGACGTTGAATTTTTTGAGAATAAATTCTTAAGAACAAATTCAAACCAAGATTTAACAAGTGGAATTTTGAATGAACCTATAACTGGAGATTTATCTAATGATCCTTCTAGTGTTGAACAAAATCAAAGTTCTCCAACTGAGGTTAGGAGAAGTCAATGAGCTAGAAAGGAAAAGCATTAAATCCTGATTTTATTTCTTCATGATCCATTACTTTCTCAGTTGAATGTTATAGGAGAATGGTATTTAATCCAATACCAATTGCACTAAGCATTGAAGATGATTCTAAATCCTATAAGGAGGCGATGCAATCGAGAGATGCATCATTTTTGGAAGAAGCGATTGTCTAACAATACGTGGGTTTTCACTAATTTGCCTCCGAGTTCTAAAGCAATTGAATGTAAATGGGATTTTAGAAAAAAATATAATACGGATGGTTCAATTCAAACTTTCAAGGCTAGATTAGTAGCGAAAGATGTTAGACAAAGAGAAGGGATAGACTATTTTGACACATATGCTTCGGTTGCGAGAATAACGTCTATTAGAGTGTTGATAGCATTAGCATCCATAAATAAGCTGTTTATTCATGAAATGGATGTTAAGACTGCATTTCTCAATGGTGGTTTAGATGAAGAAGACTATATGGAACAATCGGAAGGTTTTGTTCTACCGGGTAATGAACAAAAATAGTGTAAATTGGTAAGGTCATTGTATGGACTGAAACAAGCACCGAAACAATGGCATGAAAAGTTTTACACTATCATTTTGAAAATGGTTTCAAGCACAATAGTGCTGATAAGTGTGTATTTTCCAAGTTTACAAACAAATATGGTGACATTATTTGTTTGTACGTAGATGACATGCTGATTGTTAGCACTAATGTGGAAGGAGTAAATAAAACTAAAAAGTATTTAACTTCACAATTCCAAATGAAAGATTTGGATGAGGTAGTTAATATTTTAGGGATTAAAGTGTCCAAACATAGTAGATGTCTTGCTCTTTGTCAATCTCATTATATAAGAAAAGTGTTGAATAAGTTCAACCACTTGGAGGTCAAAGAAGAAAACACATTATATGATGCTTCATACAAATTGACTGGACATACTGGTAGAGCGGTAGCTCAACTTCAATATGCTAGTGCAAATGGTAGTTTAATGTATGCTACATATTGCACTAGACCAGATATTGTCTTTGCGGTGTGTAAATTATCAAGGTATAATAGTAATCCTATTTTAAACCATTAGAAGGCAATCGGGTGAGTACTTGAAAAAGACTATGAATTACGGATTGTATTATAATAATTTTCCCTCCTTGTTGGAAGATTATACTGATGCTAGTTGGATAACTAGTGTTGGTGATAACAGAATCTGAGACCACCTCAGATTCAGAACCCGTTTTTGAAAAATTCACAAATAATTGTACACAACTCCAAAAATTATGAAACTTTTTAGAATTGAACTTCAATGAGTTAACAAGACTCTGTCCAAAACTTAGACAAAAATAATATCGTTTGACCCTTCAAACAAATAATAAGATTCAGATGGTCAATCTGGACAGAATTGGACAAAATGTTGCTGATTTTACAAAACGTGTTTCTCTTTGAATACTCAACCAAAAAGGTTGATCTTTATATCAAAACACTCCTTAGGATGTGTAGATGAAGTTTCCAAAAGGCCCTGGCCTTAAACTATTCTTGCGAAATACATAATTTAAGTTTTCTAAAAACTGGTCAGATTGCAGCCAGATTGGAGCAGTTATCTTGCAAAGACTGAAAGACTAACTTTTCCTTGCTCAAATCAAGTGATTCTTATTGTAAATGAAAGCTAACAGTCTGAAGTATAACTCCACCAAAAATCACGAATTTTGAAAATGTTTAGCTATTTTTTCAAATTGTGTGAAGTTGTGTGAAATCTGCAGTCAAAACGGGCAGAAAACAGAAATAAAGAAACAAGAGAAGAACACCGAGGATTTATCCTGGTTCGGTCAATGTGACATACTCCAGTCCCAAGGAATACCTTTCCTTGGATTTCACTATGAAATGAACACCTTACAACAAGAGCCAAGCTTGATCCTTTGGTCATACCAGCCCTACTCAAGACTTGGATAATCACCTTCTAAGCAACACTTAGTTGCAACTCCTCTAACACCTATTGATGTAGCCTTATAAAGATGGCTAATCAATCTTACAAATGAAGCTCAAGAGGCTTGTAGCTCACCACAATACAACAAGAACACCTTTGCTACAATGAACAAAACAATAACAACAAGAAGATGAAGATGAAAGTTAGACAATTCAACAAATGTTTGTGAGCTTCAAGTGTGTTTTATCTTCTTCACCAATGCCTCTATTTGTAGTGTGATTTGAGCCTTGAAGATAAGAATGCACATGTGTCACCATCTTCATCATCAATTCCAAATGTCTTCTCATCATTGGTTGGCTTTGTACACTTGGCAAAATAAAACACAATGATTGGTCCACCTTGGCAATGTCATGTTGGCCGATTTCCACACCTTGGCAAGTCATATTTATCCTTTGCAAAATGAAGATAATAAGAGGGATAATGCCACAAGAATACCTCAACTTCTATTCTTGAAAATAGGCATGTGGAATTTGAAGAATTCAAAGTCAAATTTCAGCTCCAAGAATGTGAAGTAGCCGTTGGCTACACCTTTTTTTTCCAACAAAAACTTTGATTTTTTTCTTAATAAAATAAGAAAGGATAATACCACCAAATTATCTCCAACTTCAAGCACCATAATAAGACATGTGAGAGCTCCATTTGACTTCAAAAAATCTGCTGAAAATACCCAAGAAAAGCATATAGCCGTTGGGTTTAAAATGAGAATTTCCAAGTTGGCAATTTTATGTGTAGCAACTCAGATTTTTGAAGAAGAAATAAATAGATAACAACTGACAAGATTATGTCAACGTGTAACACCGAAATTTCCCAATATTTCTTCTTATATGTCAAGAACATTTACACACCTTTGACACCTTTAATATCTCTGAATAATGATGATAAATATCCTCTTATAACATATATAAGAGGGTTTTCAAGAAAAAATAGAATGTGACTCTCAAATCGTCACATATCCAGCTATAGTCAATAATATCATCGGTTGAGAGAATAAGATATAAGATCACCATATTATCTTCAAAATAATAATAAAACAGCTCCAAAATGAAGATGATAATATGCTCAAGAGATTCCTTGAGTGAAAATACCAAAAATACCATTGGGGATGAAATGACCAAAATACCCCTGGTGTGAGAAAACTTCAGAAATGCTCCCGATGGTCAGAAATAATCACAATTCCACCTTTGTCATGATAACCAAGATAATAGTACACCCTTGAAATATTTTTCACCATATGATGTTCCTACAAAACTTAAAATACCAATTTTGCCCTTTTTGGTAAGTTGTAGAAACTTCCAAGGCACGTTAGTCACAAGACAATAATAATCACCAAAACACGTAATAATCACATAATGAACATGTATAATTCATATACAAATGAAAACAACCATTTCAACATATTTTAGAAAATTATTTCTAAAAACCCTAGACATCGATCGATCGAAGTGCCTCACCTTCAGAGATCGATGTCTCACAAAACCACATCGATCGATCGACGTGAGAGGATGACGTACGTTGATCGATCCATGTGAGAGATCGACGTCTTACTGTGAGTTTGGTTCTTCTCAATTCAACATGGATCGATCCACATGAGGGGCTGACGTACATCGATCGACCCATGTGTCTCTGAATGAGAGATCCACGTCATTTTTCTTCACTTTTTCAACCTTTAACCCCTTATAACACCATATGTGACATTTTTAAGTATTCACCACTTAAAATCATGACTTTGAAAATTATCCAAACATATTTCTCAACAAAATCTACTACGGGTCGGGTGTTTATATTAGGTGGTGGTGCGGTTTCTTGGGCTTCAAAAAAACAAACATTTATAACACACTCCACTATGTAATCCAAATTCATAGCATTGGGATCTACGGGTAAGGAAGTGGAATGGCTGAGAAATTTACTATTGGATATAGAGTTATGGCCACAGCCGATGCCAACCATTTTATTACACTGTGATAGCCAAGCAACAATGTCTAGAGCTTATAGTAAAATCTATAATGGAAAATTTAGACATGTCAGCCTTAGACATGATTATGTAAGGCAACTAATAACAGATGGTGTAATAGCTATTGCATATGTCAAATCCTGCAAAAACCTGCCGGATCCGTTGACAAAGTGTCTATGAAAAGACTGCGTACAAAATAAATCTATAGAGATGGGGTTGAGACATATAATATAAGTTCACTTGTGATGAAAACCCAAATTTTCTTAGCATACCACCAGTCAAAGTTTCAATGGGTAACAACAAGTCACAAAGTGAGGGATTAAAGGATTAAGATTGATCTTTAAGAAATCAACCCGTACTGTATTGATCTTTAAAGAATTAAAATATTAGTGTTAAAGTAGAACGAGTGTTAAAGCACTCTAAATGAAGGATTAAGATGAAATATCTTAATCTTCACCTATATGAACATGGGAAGTGGTGCCGCTTCGACAAGCAAATATCTTTAAATATTAGGAGAAGCACAAGGTCATAAAGTGCTGTTTAAGATGAACTTGTAGGGAGAATGTGGTCTCGTTTGTATAACATTTCTGGTTCTAGCTCATAGGAATCTGATTCAAGACATTCGTGCTATGAAGATTTTGTTAGAACTTTGAAGTGTTATACTAATAAGAGGTTCAAATTGAAAGATACTTCTTAAATGCATGAAATGTCATAAATTGCTTTACAAACTACGTGGTTGATTGTTATAATAGTTTGTAAAAGTAATTGAAAGAACAATGAAAGTGGATTAGAGTTTAAATAAGCAAGAATAGCTTGTCACATGACAAGGATCGATCCATGTAAAATAAAGCTGAGTATTCTGTTGGATCAATGTCACATAGATAGATCACTCCGATCAATCGATACACCCTGAGTGTAAAGTTGAAGTACACTGTCCCACATAGATCGATCACATGAATCGATCGATGCGACTTCGATTTATACATATATCAATCGAAGTAGCTTGGTTGAAAAACTGGAGCACACTGTGAGACATCGGTCGATACATAGATCGATCGGTGTTGCTTGGATGAAAAGTTGGAGCACACTGTAAGACATCGATCGATCGATGTCACATCAATTGATCACATCGATCGATCGATGTGCCTAACAGGTGTGACTTTTCATCTAATGTTGCAACTTATGCACCAAGGGACATGTTCCAACCACCTATGGATGGTTTTAGACGTCTGAATTGAGGTTAAAGTGCCTATGAAAAGGCACATTTAACACATTTCAAGAAATCCTAATCTCTAGTTCATTTCAATCAATCATATTCTTCTTTCTGCCCTATTGCATTCTGAATTGAAAGTTCATCAGATTTTTATCCTTATTGCTAAGGTTAAGAAATCGTTTGACTTGTTGTATCCTAGGAGGAAATTTACCTATAATCCTGCAGCAACTAGTAGGGGCAAATATTTCTTATGGAAAGTGTGACTACACGCCTCAAACAATCAATTTTCTACTCATTCTACTCCGATCTTGTTTCCATTTCCTAAACAACTTCCACTTTCCGTTGAATAGTTCCCTCAGAGCGACAACATTATAACCATATGCGATTCATACACAAGCAATTAACTCGAGGCATGGCATGGAATTGCTAATGGAGATATCTGGCTTTGACAAAATTTTACGGAAATTAATTCAAAAAGTCACCCTAGACAACAACTCTGTCGTCTGAGGCGGTGGTACAAAATCATACATTCTGAATTGCTAGTGCCTAGAACGGTGATCTTGTTGCTCTAAGTAATAATTAGAATTGCTATTGAAAATCCACTTTGGAGACAAAGTGGTAGTGTAGTAGAATCAATTAGATTCAAACCACTCTATATCGTGTGTCTTTTATTCATTATCTCTCATCTTTTTTTTTTGCTGATTTAGAAAGTATTTGAGTTGGAGTAAGCTAAACCGAGAAAATTCTGCAAAATTGTCCAACACTCTATTCACCCTCCTCTAGAGTGCTTGTCACGGACCTTAAAATTGGTATCAGAGTCGAACCTTGATTGCTTGGCAATCTTTGCAATTAGCAAGGTTAAAGATCATGACAATGACAACCTCTTCATCTTACAGCTCAACTTCCAAACCCAACCACCTTATTCTCAGTCTGAAACACTAAAGCTCCTACGTTTGATGCTCAAAACAATTTTCTATGGAGATTTAGAATGATAATTTATTTGAAAGGTTGCGGATTTGACATATGGAGATTCGTTATCAAAGGAATTGAAGTTCCTATGATTACCAACTCAAAAGGTGAACCCATGTTCAAAGATGAGGATGATTACACCGATGAAGAGAAGATAAATTTTGCTATAAATAAAAAGACATATGATATTCTCTCAATTTCTCTAACGACAACCAAGCTTATAAGACTTCAAGGTCTTGAAACATTTGATGAAGCATAGAAAAGGCTAGAAATGATACATGAAGAAACTAAGCAAGTGAGAATGGCCAAGCGACTTATGCTCATGAAGGAATACAAAATGTTTGGTATGAAGAGTGGTGAAAAGATTGAAGAGACCATCGACAATTCATCTCAATAGTAAATCAACTTTCCATGATTGACAAGAAAATATCAAATGAAGACTTGTCTCAAAACTTTTCAACTCTTTGTCGAGAGAATGGATACCCAAAGTGACCGCAATCACCAAGTCTAAAAATCTCAAGACGCTTAATCTTGATGAACTATCTAGAAATCTATTGACTCATGAAATTCTAATTGATGAGCACAATAAGATGAGTCCTATCAAAATGTATCACAAAAAGGATTGGTAGTAGACTCCGACGAGTAGGATGATGAAGTTGCTCTTCTAATTCGAAAGTTTAAAATAGCAACAACAAGAAACAAAGCTCAAGCAAGGAGGTTTTTCAGGAAATCACCCAATGATAAAGAATCAGGTAAAAATTTCTATACGTATGGTCGACCTGGTCATTTTATCATTGATTGCGGTGTCAAGGAGCCGGAAAGGCAAGATAAGAAAGGCTTCGTTCAAAAGAAGAAAGCCTTAGATGCGGAACTAATCACATGAGATGATCTTCTTTCCGAATCAAAAGGTGAAGAAAATGAAGACAATGATGTTGGACTTATTGCACTAATCAAAAATCAAAAAGAACAAGACACTTGTCTCATGGCAAATGACCTTGAGGTAAACTCTACATCTTTAATGTTAATCTACAAAATGAAATAGGAGACTTACAAGATTGAAAAACTTAACTTGAAATATGAACATTTGAAGAAAAAGTTTAGAAAATGCATACTATAAAACAAGAACGTACATGAAAAGAATATTTTGATTTATTAAGAGCATGATATCATACTTATCATGCATAAGATCGTAGGACTAGAAAATATGGAAATTAAGAAGGAAAGCGATAAGTTAATATTAGATTTAACAAAGATTAACAAATGGTAAGAGTAATCTTGATAAATTACTTGGAAATCAAAGAATAGGAAAAGATAAATCTGGTTTAAGATTTGAGTCCTCACCATCCACTATTGAACCTAAAGTCTTTGAGTCAAAAGAAAAAGACAAATATTAAAAAGACTCAAAATGCCTCATTATCTCATAAGTACAAAAACACACAACCAAAACATGTATCAATTATTTTAAGTGTAACAACAAAGAACATGTAAAAGTGTATGTAGAGCTAGATATGGTAACATGTATGTTTGGAAGCCTAAGGGTCAACAAGATAACCCCAAAGGACCCAACCATCAAATGGTACCAATATATAAACTTCTTGGTGTTGTAGATACTCAAGATAAATGGATTAACCAAAGAAGAAGGAACCAAATGGCTTATGGACAACGGATGTTCCACAAACATGACTAAAGATAAAACTATGTTCACCAAGCTCAACCAAGATGGTGGAGTGGTGCATTTAGGAAATGAGATTTTGGACATGGAGAAATTGGTAACTCTTCTTTTAGTATTAGTAATGTATTATATCTAGAAGGGTTTAAGTACAATTTGATAAGTGTTAGCCAACTATGTATTGTTAATTTTCATGTTGAATTTGCAAAAAACAATGCATAGTGAAAAAGGAAGGTAGAGTTGTTTTTGAGGCTATAAAGAAAAATGATGTTTACAAATTCAGCATACATGATTTGATCTCTCAAAAAGTGCCATGTCTAGTTGCAAAAAATGATTTGAGCAACTATGGCATAAATGACTTGGACATATTAGTTTCAAAAATTTCAAAGAAATTTGTAAAAATAAAAAGGTTCAAGATCTTCCAGAATTAAATATCGAAAACCATGGCTTATGTAATACTTGTCAAAGGACAAAGCTTGTTAAAGCAAGCTTCAAACCCAAAAGCGAAATATCTACCACTAAACCTCTGTAATTGCTTCATATGGATTATATGGAAATGCTGGTACGTCAAGTCTAGGTGAAAAACATTATACCTTCGTAGTGTCCGATGATTTCTGTAGGTTTATTTGGGTCATTTTCTTAGCTAAAAAGAATGATGCATGCTAGAATTTATAAAACTTTGTTGGAGATTAAAACATCTAAGAAAAGATACCATCAAGGACATTAGAAGTAATAGAGGTGGTGAGTTTGGTGGTGAGCTTCAAGACTTCTGTGTATCCAAATAATATGGACACAACTTCTTGGCTCCTACAACTTCTCAACAAAATGGTGTTGCAAAAAGGAAGAATAAAACTCTTCAAGAAATGAGTAGCCGCTGTATTGAGCTGCCTAAGTATTTTTGGCATGAAACTGTTAATACAACTTGCCATGTGATAAATAGAGCTTGCTTGAGACCATCTCTCAAAAAGACTACTTATGAGATTTGGAAAGGAAGAGCACCCAACATTGGATACTTCAAGGTAAATGGTTGTAAGTGCTTCATACTTAACACCAAAGCTAACTTGAATAAACTCAGTTTCAAAATAGATGGAGGAATCTTTATAGGTTATGGTCAAAACATCAAGGCATTTAGAGTATATAATAAAAGGAAAATGAAAGTTGAAGAGTCCATTCATGTTAAGTTTAGTGAATTCCTTGGTGATGAACCAAATTTAAATAATGATGATGAAAGTGAGACAGTTGAAGTAAGTCATATGGAAAACCTTGTCAAAAGCAAATATTCTTGTTGATCTTAGAATTGATCCACTTGAAAGTTGACATATTTCTAAGATGAAAGAAGAGGAAGAAGAAAAAGGTGATACTTCAAATTTACCGAAATCATTTAAATATAAAAAAGTCCATCCAAAAGAATTGATACTAGGAGAAACAAGAAAATTTTACGAAAATACAACCATGCTTATTTGATGTTGTCAATTGACCAGACTAATGAAGTAGGAAAAATACAACCATGCTTATTTGATGTTGTCAATTGACCAGACTAATGAAGTAGGGAAAATAGCAGAACCCGAGATTTAACATGATGCAGCACAATTGACTTAATCCACGGGTCAAAAAATACATTGATTAAGCAGTGGTTACAATGATAAGTAATAATTGATATGAATAATTGATTTCTTTTTCGTCTTCACGCGTCGCTTCTTGTATTTTTGTTTGAATCTTGCTTGATGATCATTCTTCTCACTTTATTGTGTATGCATATATTTTTTTTTAATGAAAGACGGGCGATACCGTCCTAGATTTTATTAATAATAATACCCTCACTTGTGGCGGAAGAATACCGTGGTTACAGTTTGAGTGGGAGACTCTCCCACAATGAAAAGATCGATAATTACAAATGAAAGCCTTAATCGGAAAGCAGATAATAAGAATAATATAATGTGCAATAAGTAGACACAATAATGAATCCCTATACTATACATATATTTGTTGCAGTCGTGCTTTAGTGTTTGCGCAATCTCCATCGACCATCCAGAAAGAAGTCACTCGATTATATGCACACAATAAAAAGGATCAATGATGTCAAATTAGTATATGAGAATGAAATAAGAAAATGGCTACACACATACCATGGTTGCCTTCATTCACCACGAATATAGGCAACGAATACACTGAACCAGCTATTCAGGCAGACGGTTGCTTTGGCCATCAATACACGTGAAGAAATCATCTCAAGCTCAGGGGAAGAAACAACATTATCCAAAACAGAAGAGGTATTTATCAAACCTAGAATCCACTCCAAAAG
The DNA here is from genome assembly GCA_036186865.1 of Eustoma russellianum. NCBI lineage: Eukaryota > Viridiplantae > Streptophyta > Magnoliopsida > Gentianales > Gentianaceae > Eustoma > Eustoma russellianum. The sequence goes on from AP025040.1 coordinate 42,158,405, forward strand.
GTAGGTAAAGAAACTGAAAAATGCAGGAAGTTTTGCAACATGAAGCACATAGGCATAAAAACGCAAACCCACTGGGAGACATAAGTCATAGCCGCAACTGAGATGCTGAAGTATCGAGAGATAACGCGCCGCGAACTTCACATGGTAAAGCTGCAAAGGATGCATAGAAGGTGACACCAGTCGAATGGAGGCCATACCTGGATAATGTGTGAGCTACAATATTTGCTTCCCTGGGGCAGTATTGCAAGGTGGATGCGTTAAGACATAGAAAGTCATGTGCCCGCTGCAGATCCACTAACAATGAGCCAGTATATTGAGCCGGATGTGTAATATACTGAAGTAATAAACGGCAGTCTATTTCTACAATAAAGTGATCATTATCCATCGCATAACATATTAAGCTGTATAGAAGTACCATTAATTCTGCCCGAAGAGGTGAGGTAGGCGACAGATGAAAGCAAATTGCCGATAGAAATTCCCCCTTATCATTTCTTAAAACAGCTCTGGTTGCGGCTGCTGAACGGCCAATCGTAGCATCAATATTCAATTTTAACTTGCCCAATGGAGGCAACTCCTAACGCACCAACCTATGACGGCGACCATGAAGGGGCGGTGAAAAATGCTGAGCCACCAATTGCGGAATGGAGTTAGAAAATTTCCGTCCTCTTGTGGATGCACACCAAGTATAGATATGATCCCGTACTCTCTCAAATAATCGGCGAGAAGAGAAGCTGTTGTCTCCAAATCTTATGAAGGTGTATTCCTTCCAGATAACCCAAGCAATCAAAGATGGTACAACTGCTTTGAGTTGGCCAAGCATTTGCTGGACGATGATAATCTCCACCAACGAATCAAATAGGCCCGTACAGTTTATTGACGAGGCATTGGATCCGCAAACATAATCGACATCTCCTGCCATAATGGCATAATTTCCGAGCAATGAAGAAAAATATGGTCTTGCATGTCAGCATGTCTTTTGAAAAAAGCACACTGAGAGGGGAAGATAACCTGCCAAGCTCTGAGGTTATCAACTAAAGGCAATGGGCTCATCCAAAGCTTCCAGATAAAAATGCATGCACCTGAAGGGGAACCAGTCCACCATACATGCTTAGCGCAATCAAAAGGAGGAAAATCTAACGATAGAAGGCTATAAACAGAGCGCAAAGAAAACTGGCCAGTGGGATCTGGCAGCCAACTAAGGCCATCCGGATGATGTTGGACTCGTGACTGCATATAAGGATATGTTCGATAAATGCGTTTCCAAACCGCCGAGTCATAAATATTTGCATGAATGTCTCCTCAATGACCATATTTCGATCGACAATATACCGCCCACAAAGAACTTGATTGATGATACTTCTACCATATGAGACAATCGTAAGCCTGTTGAATCAGTTCAAGGTTGTGAATTCCTATACCTCCATATTCTTTTAGGCGACACACCTGTTCCTAGGCCCGCCACTGATGACGTCCACTCTAGAGAAAGGAAGACGTTTTTCGATTCAAAGCTTCTATAACACTTTTAAATAATCTTGAGTTTGCAATAATATGCATGGGCATAGAACATAGCACATGTCGAATTAAAGTTACCCTACCCGTAGTTGAGAGAAGCTTAGATGACTATGACTTGAGTTTCGCATCAAAATGTGCTAGCAAAGATGCACAATAGGTAGCTCTGTTAATACCTTTATACAAAAATGATCCAAGATATTTGATTGGCAAAGTAGCTAGTCGCATGCCTAAGGCCTGCGAAGCTCGTGCGCCAGAGACTCCTGAGCCTACCGCTACTTGACTTTTATGAAAATCAACCAGCTGACCCGATGCTTGCTGATATGAATCTAAGAAATGTCTGAAACGCTGTAAGTTGCGGAGAGAGCCTTTTAAGAATACCACTAAATCATCTGCAAATCCCAAATGGGAAAATGGTGGTACTCGGCCTGCCTGGAATCCTTGCATATGCCCCGCTCTCATCTGCAAGTTTAAGCCTCTTGAAAAACCTTCCGAAGAAAGAATGAATAACAAAGGAGATAAATGGCCCCTTTGCTTGACTCCTGGTGATACCAGAAAATATCCCACTGGTTTACCATTTATTAGAATTGAACATCTTGTTTCTGATAAATTATTTATTAAAAACCGAACCAGCCGAGGATTAAAACCCGTTGCAAGTAAAAGCTATCGAAGATAAGACCAACTGACTCTGTCAAACACTTTCGCCATGTTAAGTTTAATAATGATATGCCCTCCTCTAAGGGTCGATCCAAAACATGTACCATCTCTTGGCCTAAAAGAGTTTGCTCCGTAATATCACGGCTCTTTATAGACCCGGCCTGTTTCGGAGAAATAAGTCTAGGGAGGAGCGATGATAAACGCGTGGCTATTAACCGTGTGATAACTTTAGAAAGAAAATTTGTCAGGCATATAGGCCTATAATTCGAGAAGGTTTGTGGATCCTGGACCTTTGGGATAAGTGTAATCAGAGACGCAACTACTTGACTCGGAGGGGGAACACCTAAGAAAAATTCCTGAAGCTTTATGCACGTCTGAACTTATAACTGGCCAGAACCGTCGATAGAAAGATCCTGGGAAGCCATCTAGTCCAACAGCACTCGTAGGACTAATTGTGCATATATATATATATATACACATATATATATATATACACACACACACACACACACACACACATATATATATATATACATATATATATATATATATATATTTTAACCCGTAAAATTCAGCTTTATTGACGTAACCTTCACTTGTGGCGGAGGAAAACCATATTACATGAGAGAGAAGTCATCATATGCGAAATGAGAGTATAGTGCTGTTAAAATTTGCAATCTCCAATCATATATGATATGTCGCATTAAAACCTTGCCAAGTAAAACCACCCTTGTGGATTATACATACATACATACATACATACATACATATATACACACACACACTCATACATATATGTGTATGTGTGTGTATGTGTGTGCGCGCGCTATTTATGTTCTTTTATGGCCTCTCTCCCAATTTAGCTGATTATTATCAGTAATTGTATCTTAGTTTGGGACAAAAGGCATATGAACATACGGTTGTTTAAAAAAGAGAGCTTCACAAGAATACAGTTACTTGTTTATCTATCTTTTATTCGTGAACTTACACTACTAAAATGATTACAGCTAACTTCAAAATTATTTTCAAAATTTTCATACACTAGGCTGCTAAATCGGATCTTCCAAATTTTACCTTAACAGTCAAAATAGGACCACCTTCGAAGACTACTTCTGAGGAGACAAGATTCGCTCACCCACAATTTCCTCACTCCTCTCTCCACTGTACGACACGTGGCAGCAGGAGGGTGGTGAGGCTAGATGAGGATGACCCTCATCTAGCCTCTCACCCTCCTGCTGTCACGTGTCGTGCGTTAAAGAGAGGTGAGAAAATTATGGTGAGGTGATCCAAACTCACTTATGAGGGTCTTATACTTATGAGAGTCTTATTTTACCTCATAGTACTACTTTTTTGTTCACATTGCATTTCCCACAGACACCTCCGACGTTCCTGTTAAAACCAGTGCTGAACTGGTTGGCTGAGCTTAGCTTGAGGATGCCGGACTGACTGGCCGAGCTGAGTCATGTGACTGAGTAGAGAATGAGGGAGAAGTCCAGGAAAGCACGACATTTGAAGGTGTGCAAGTTCCAGTTGGCCGAGCTGAGATTGGAGATCAAGTCAGCTCTGTTGAGAGCACAACAAGAGTAGAGGTAAGGAAGTATTGCATGATAACAGTACTAAGCTTGGGAGAGAAGCTCATGTCAGCAGAACAAAGGAAGGTCAGGTCCGTATGGCAGCCAAACGAAGAAAGAGGAAAATCGTAGACGCTAAGAAAATGGGAAGAGCTACTTAACAGTACAGTGTCGTTTTAGCATTTAACAGTATTTATTTATTTTTTGTAAATACTTGGATAAGGGCTGTCATTTCACTGATAACTTGAAGGATATGACAACCAATTAGTATAAAAGGTAGATTGTGTAGGAGAACAATTGTAACCATTTTCAGAATTGATGTGAATTAGAAAAGTGATTCTTTTCTCCTGTCAGTTATCTTTTCCTGCATTTTTTCTTTTTGTTCTCTTTCTTCCTCTCCTTCTTGTAGGATCTGCAAGGCACCACTAGAAGGGGGGGGGTTGAATAGGTGGTGCGGAAAATATGGTTTTTAAAATTTCTTTAAACCTAACCAATTCAAGTTCTGAAAACAGATTCTGTTTTCAGGACCAGTTTTAAAACGTTTTAAAAACTAGGTTAGAGGTCTCCAAAAATTATGAAATTTTGAGAGAACTTAGCCTCAGATATTATGAGGGTCCCCTAAAAATTTCAAATCAAAATTCAACCTTTAACCCCTTCAAAAACCGTTGGCACTCAGATTGTGCAAATCTGCCAGAACCGGTAGATGGTTTTGAAAAATTAATTCCTATTTGTGTGAATGTCCAAATGATCTGAAAATTTGACCAATAACTCTTCACACACTGTATTTAAATGGGTTGAACCAGTTTTTGAAAATTCTTTTGGGAAGTAGGTCAAATACACCCAAAGTCTCAACCTTTGCAAGTCTGAAAATCAGACTGCACTAGTCTCAGAACTTTTGATGTTTGACTGACCTATACTTGTCCAAAAGGGTTGAAACTTGTGCCAAATTAACCCTAGAACGTTTATGTATGTTTCTGGAAATTTTTATAATTTTTAGAAAACGTTTACTATTTTTGCGAACGTGAACAATATGAGTAAACAGCGCAGAAACTGAAACGTAAATGCTGAAAGTAAATTGCACCAAGAATTTTATACTGGTTCGGTTATAAACAACCTACTCCAGTCTTCAAGGAACACCTTCCTTGGTTCACACTAATTTCACACACGCAGTACACCTTACCGCAGGGTTGATAGAGTTACACCTTAACTCCAACCCTTTACAAACCTTGTATTGTGAGTACAATTTGCACGAACACCACCACCTCGCTAGAATGAAGATTGATCACACCTTGATCAATCTTTTACAAAGATGTATGAATGGTGGTTTCTATGAAGCCTATTCAAGGATGAAAGAAATAAAATACAATAGGCTTTTTACAAGAGAAGAAAGAAAGAAAGTGAAGGAGAAGAAGACTTTTGCACTTTGATCACTTTTGAATGTAATTCTTGGTCTTCCTTTTGTTTGTTCTTCTCTTCTTCCCTTATAGGTCCAGGCCGTCCCCCTAGGGTAGTCTCCCCATCTTGAAAATTTCCTTTTAAGTGCTTGAGAGGGTGTGAGACATCATGGTGACAAAGTTTTGCTTGCTTGGCATCATTCCATTGGACCATCATTTAGTCATTGCTTACTTGTCATCTTTTGATTGGCTCAATGTTGTCATCATTTTGATGACATGGATATTCTGAAAAAAAACTGAATATTTGCCAAATAATCATCACATAATACATTCCATAACTTAAGAGATATTCACATAAATTTTGAGACAAAAAAATTCTTCCTTCCTTTCTCACCAAAATTCGGCCATTATGCTCCTTGCCATGCTGAAATTTCAGCATGTGCATCATGCATTTTTATTCAAGATAATCCCCAATTTACTTTGATTTTTCTCATTAAAATGAATCAATAATACATGGTAAGTCTTGCTATCAATTGATGAATGAACTTGGACACAAAAAGAGAGTGAAATTCGGCCACAACATCTTCTCACACATGCTGAAAAATTTCAGCATGTGTGATATAAAGAATATCACACTTAATACAATTCAAATCATTTCCATACCTCCTTTGATTTATTCCTTAATGAAAAATTGACAATTTATCTTCCTTAATGATGAAGAAAACGGCCACAAGGTGTGTGACATGCTGAAATTTTCAGCATGTGACATAAGAGAGGTGTATGTTGAAAACTTACCTTTTGTAGCTTCTCTCTTTGATTCATCAACATTGTATGATTGATTCTTGACCAATCAACATGCCAACAAGGCTCCACATGTGCTCCATCTCAGCTGTAGGTGGCGTTGAGTATGTATATACATGTGCTGAAATTTATTTTTGCTAACTTTGAAAAATAGTGCACATTTAATAATACACACATGTAATATTCCAATCAGCCCTTAATTTAATTTTCTAGAACACTTTAAGATGTATATTATATGTAAAAAGTGTCTAGATACGTGCCACATCATGTTCAAGAAAAACGTTCCATGTCAAGTGCGTAGAAAACCGAATTTTCGATATTTATCGATTACCCGATTTTTCTCTAATTTAAATTCCAACTTTTGCACATGCTATATATATTATGTTATAATATATATAATATATACTTTAATTTCCAGCACTTGGCTGATTTAAAGTGGTACCATAAACATGTGACAAAAATAAAATTGGAATCTTCACATTTTGGCCTAAATGTGGGGTGAATTGTGTGTGCCAACATGGAAAGTATTTTTGTCTCAATATACAGTGTATGGCACGAAATTTTTAATAAATGTTGATGTATATGGGCTGGCCATTTATTTATGGCAAGTACGTGACACGTTGGCGAAGTTTCGGTATCGCCCGATACGACAAATTTCGGTTTAGAACCTTTTATCGTGTCGTATTTAATTTGTCATCACCATATCTTATATCATATGATATAAGACCTGAATATACTCATAAATATGAGTTAAGTATAGTGGTGTGACGTAATCGTACGTTCGTAAGGTATATAACGTGTCGATAGTACGTTGGAATAAATGTGTATGTGCCTTTTAAAAAAAATCTGAAAATTCATATATATTATGTATATATGGCGTGTGAAATTGATGTGGGGAGGAGGAGAGAACTTTCCTTCCATAGCCATGTTGCCTTCATGTCTTTTCCAAATGCATCTTCCTTTAATGAACTACTTAGTTTATCAAACTAAGTACTTCACTTAATGAACTACTTTAGTTCATTAATTGTGGCACCTGAAAATAGTATAAACTCAACAAATGTTCGCCATATGATGTAAGCTTTAAAGCTTCATGGCTCGTTAGTTCGGCAACATAATATATAAGCTAAATAAGGCAAGTTATCATGCATACATGTACACTTGTGTATATATATATCCAACGTTTATATATATATATGTATATATATTCAAATTTCTTTATTTTGAAATCACTCAAACCCTCATATTCCTACAATCTCCCCCTTTTGATGATTTTCAAAATAACTAGTGTACATGATTTAAGTGTTATCTCTCCCCCTTGAATTATGCACAGATTTGAAATTTGAATTTCGAATTTCAAATCCGGCTCCCCGTTGATTCATGCAATTAGGATCAATCAGTGATCTCTCTCCCCCTTAAATCTCTCCCCCTTAAAATCATGCTTCTCTCTCCCCCTTTATTTTGGAAAGTTAATCAAAAGATTCCTGTCAAAAAGGAAAGTAAATCAAATGATATCGCATTAAATCACATCAACAGGAAGCATGCCTAATTTAGAACGGAGAGATTCAAATGTGGCTTGATTTAAGGCCTTTGTAAATATATCCGCTACTTGTGATTCTGTGCGTACGTGATCTATGACAATATTACCATTGTTAACGTGATCACGAAGAAAATGATAGCGAACTTCTATATGCTTAGCCTTAGAGTGTAATACGGGGTTCTTAGACAAATTTATTGCACTCATACTATCACAATATATAGGAATTTTATTTACGGTAATTCCAAAGTCCGAAAGTTGTTGTTTTATCCACAACAACTGTGTGCAACAAAGGCTAAGAGCCATATACTCAGCCTCAGTAGTGGACAAAGCAACACTTGCTTGCTTTTTGGAAAACCATGAAATAAGGGAATTTCCTATAAATTGGCAAGTTCCGCTCGTGCTTTTTCTATCTATCTTGCAGCCACCATAATCTGCATCAGTGTAAGCATGTAAGTCGAATGTAGAGTCCTTATCATACCAAATACCTAAGGTGGGCGTGTGCTTAATATAGCGGAATATTCTTTTTACCGCATTTAAGTGTGACACCTTAGGTTGACTTTGAAAACGAGCACACATGCATACGCTAAACATAATGTCAGGCCTACTAGCAGTTAAATATAGTAAAGAGCCTATCATAGATCGATATAATCCATTATCAACGTCTTTACCATGTTCATCTTTGTCTAATTTAGTAGTAACACTCATAGGCGTGGGGGATGGTTTCAAATTTTCAAAATTGAACTTCTTGATCATGTCATTTACGTACTTAGCTTGGCTTATATGAATTCCTTTACTCGTTTGCTTAATCTGCAAGCCAAGAAAATAATTAAGTTCACCAACCATAGACATTTCAAATTCAGCTTTCATACAATTTTCAAAATCTTTAACAAGTCTATGTGAGGTAGAACCGAAAATAATGTCATCTACGTAAATTTGAATAATAAGTAAATCTGATTTTTCTTGTTTCAAAAATAGTGTACTATCTATAGTACCACGTTTAAAATTATTTTATAAAAGAAAAGTGGCAAAACGATCATACCATGCTCTCGGCGCTTGCTTTAGGCCATATAGTGCCTTCTTTAGTTTGTACACGTGATCTGGATGTTTCAAATCTTCAAAACCGGGTGGTTGCTTCACGTATACTTCTTCTTGTATAAATCCGTTTAGAAAAGCACTTTTGACGTCCATTTGATATAATTTAAAATCTTTCAAGCAAGCAATAGCAAGTAAGAGTCGTATAGCTTCTAAACGTGCTACGGGTGCAAATGTTTCATCGTAGTCTATTCCTTCTTCTTGATTATATCCTTGAGCTACGAGTCTTGCTTTATTTCTAACGACCTTTCCTTCCTCATTCATTTTGTTCCTAAATACCCACTTTGTGCCTATTATTGTCTTATCTTGTGGTCGTGGCACTAAGTCCCATACATCATTTCTAACGAATTGATTAAGTTCGTCATGCATAGCATCAATCCAAGATGAATCACTCAAAGCATCATGCACATTTTTGGGCTCAATTTCAGAAATCATAGCATGAAATTCATTTATTTCATTCGAAGTGATTCTTCTACGTGGTCGCACACCGTGAGTGATGTCGCCTATGATGAGATCATGTGGGTGATCTCTATGCCATCTTAGTTGATTATTTTCTAAGTTATCATGCATTTCTATATGATCATGCATTTCTAGTGTCTCATTCATCTCATGCATATCAAAAGAATCATTATCTTCATCCAAAACGGGTTTCAATTCAAAATCATCATCATATTCCTTTTCTTTATCAATCTCTCCAAATTCATTGAATTTAACATGAATAGATTCTATGATTTGTCTAGTGAGAGGATCATAACATCTATATGCTTTTGAGTTTATGGAATACCCAATAAAAATGCACTCAATTGATTTGGATTCAAATTTATCTAAGTTATCTTTTGTATTCAAGACAAAGCATTTGCATCCAAACACACGAAAATAATCAATCTTAGGCATGCGATCATTCAAAATTTCGTAAGGCGTCTTGTTTATTTTCTTTCTTATAGATAGGCGATTTACAATATAGCATGCACAGTTTACGGCTTCCGCCCACAGAAATCTAGGCAATTTATTTTCGCAAAGCATAGTTCTAGCGATTTCTTGTAGTGTGCGATTCTTTCTTTCTACTACTCCATTTAATTGTGGAGTTCTAGGTGGCGAGAACTCATGTTTAATTCCTTTTTCTTCACAAAATGAAATCATCTCTTTATTTTTAAATTCACCGCCTCTATCGCTTCTTATTCTTTTCACATTTATGCCGTATTGATTTTCAAGTTGTTTAATTAATTTAGCGATTTCTACGGCGCTATCATCCTTATGTGCAAGAAATAAAGTCCAAGTATAGCGAGAGAAGTCATCAACAATCACGCATGCATAGTGACGCCCACCAAGGCTTGTAGTGCGACTAGGACCAAACAAATCGATATGCAATAGTTCTAGTATTCTAGTCGTGCTTATCTCATTTTTAGGCTTAAGTGACTCACGTGTTTGTTTGCCTTTTATGCAAGATTCACACAACTAAAAGTTGTCTAAATCAAGCTTAGGCAATCCCCGTACTAGGCTCTTTCGTTGCAATTTTTCTAGTGTAGAAATACCTATGTGTCCTAGACGTCTATGCCACAAATTCACATTGGGTTCATTTGACATAAAGCATTTAACTTTGGCATCTACTACATCATCCAAGGATAGTGTGAATATGTTTCCTTCACGTTTTCCTTTTAAAACGGTTTCTCCATTTTTATCTATTATATTACAATAAGGGTGAGTGAAACACACATTAAAACCATTGTCAACAAATTGCGAAATACTAAGAAGATTGTAAGATAAGTTGCTTACCAAAAACACGTTTGAGATTTGAAGTGTATCCGGGTTTCCAATCGTACCTTTACCAATGATCTTGCCTTCATTGTTGTCTCCAAAGGTCACGGATCCGCCTTTTGTGACCTTCTTTAATTTGGAGAAGAGGCTCGGGTCACCTGTCATGTGCCTCGAGCAACCACTGTCAAGGAACCACTTTATTGATGTGTCTTTTGATGAGTGGTCTCCCTGCAATGTAAAAAGGTGATTTAGGTACCCTTTTAATTTTGGGTCCTTTCGAGTTAGTTAATCACCTTTTAGTAAAGGTACCTTTCGGTACCCATACTTGGGTGATCCTTCTCGGTCTATCAAATGGCAAGAAAGTAGATGAAGGTGCGACATAGTATACATGTGGTGCATGTACTTTGGGTCTTTGCCCAAGGACTCCCCTATACTCATTGTATGAAGGACGTTTGTGATATGTCCTTGTGTGTGTGTGCGTGGTGCGTGTATGATATGTATTCCGTGTATGCATTGATCTCTTCTTCTCATATCTATATGGTACAACATTATATTTCACATGATATGAGGGAGTGGGGCGTGTGGAAGGGGGTGCTTTCTGCGTCATCTTAGACGCCACTTGATGCTTAGGGGTGTCTACCTTTTTAGACACAACAAACTTGGTTGGTTTGGTTGATACTTCGTTAGTATCAACGTACCCCAATCCAGTTTTGTCACTGTCATGCTTTTGCGATAATATGATGCGATGCAGCATGTTTGACCCTGTATCGAATTGTTTCATCATTTTCTCTAAATCTGTATTCCTTGATTTCAAATTTGAAATCTCGGATTTCATTTCATTATTTTGAGAAGTTAATGATGAGATCTCGGTTTTTAATGCAATGATGGCACATGAAGACTCTTTCTTTGAATCGCTTAATTGAGCGACAAGATTCTCGTTAGAAGATTCAACAGTTTCTTGTCTTCAATTAAACGTTTCTTTTCTTTTGCGAGAGTCTTAGTAAATTTATGTAACTCAAGATATTGACTAAATAAATCATCGTAAGAAGGTTCAGAGTCAGAGTCAGAGTCAGATGATACCTCATTAGACGCCTTTGAAGCGAAGCAAACTTGAGCGGTCTCCTCTTCGGTCTCAGATTCAGAATCTGATGAGTCACTCCATGTGAAGGCCTTTAGTGCACGTTTCCTTTGTTTAGGATCTGAGACGGGTCTATTTTTGTTCCGCTCCTTGTCAGGGTACTTATTAGTTTGCTTTTCTTTGTTTGGGCAGTCATATGATAAGTGTCCGAGTTTGCCGCATTCATAACATTTAATGTCCTTATCATTTGACTTGTTTTTATTTCTCTTAGATGTAGTGCCCTTGTTTTTATTTCTAAATGATTTTCTCATGAATCTTCTTAGTCCTTTAGCCAATAGAATTAAGTCATCATTATCCGATTCGGAATCACTATCTTCTACGTGATCGGAGGGAGGGGAGACGTATTCATTTGATTTGAAAGCAATTGTCTTACCTTGTTTGGTTGATTCCGATTTTCGAATAATGAGTTTGTTTTCATACACTTTTAGTGAACCAATGAGTTCTTCCATTTTTATTGACTTAGTCTCCTTGCTTTCTTCTATGGCAGTCACTTTAGGATCCCATTCTGAAGGGAGGCTCCGTAGGACTTTCTGTACTTTTTCCTGCGTTGTAAAGGCCTTACCAAGAGACTCAAGAGAGTTATAGATGTTAGTCAAACGAAGATCCATATCAACAATTGACTCATTAGGCAACAACTTGAAAGACTCAAGAGTAGACATAAGCATATTGATTTTAGACTCTTTTACTTGACTCGTGCCTTCGTGTTTCATTTCTAAGATTCTCCACATTTCTTGTGCACTCGAACAATTGGACACATAACTAGACTCACTCTTACTTAAACCATTTAAGAGTAATTGCATGGCCTTAGCATTCATACTCAGTTTCTTTTTGTCTTCACTAGTATAGTCTTGTCTCGTTTTAATTACTTCTAGTGTGACTCCATCTACAATGGACAATTTAGATGGGACATATGGACCATCTTCAATTATTGACCAAAGGTCTATGTCTATAGCCATAAGAAAAAGTTTCATCCTAAGTTTCCATTGAATAAAAGACTCACCGTCAAAGAGTGGAGGCCTTTGGCTCGACATACCTTCTTGTTCGGTTTTGAGATTTGTGGATGCCATCTCACTGAATCGTTGGATTCCTTGTCGTGAGTATTCCTGCGCTCTGATACCACTTGTAGGATCTGCAAGGCACCACTAGAAGGGGGGGGGGGGGTTGAATAGGTGGTGCGGAAAATATGGTTTTTAAAATTTCTTTAAACCTAACCAATTCAAGTTCTGAAAACAGATTCTGTTTTCAGGACCAGTTTTAAAACGTTTTAAAAACTAGGTTAGAGGTCTCCAAAAATTATGAAATTTTGAGAGAACTTAGCCTCAGATGTTGTGAGGGTCCCCTAAAAATTTCAAATCAAAATTCAACCTTTAACCCCTTCAAAAACCGTTGGCACTCAGGTTGTGCAAATCTGCCAGAACTGGTAGATGGTTTTGAAAAATTAATTCCTATTTGTGTGAATGTCCAAATGATCTGAAAATTTGACCAATAACTCTTCACACACTGTATTTAAATGGGTTGAACCAGTTTTTGAAAATTCTTTTGGGAAGTAGGTCAAATACACCCAAAGTCTCAACCTTTGCAAGTCTGAAAATCAGACTGCACTAGTCTCAGAACTTTTGATGTTTGACTGACCTATACTTGTCCAAAAGGGTTGAAACTTGTGCCAAATTAACCCTAGAACGTTTATGTATGTTTCTGGAAATTTTTATAATTTTTAGAAAACGTTTACTATTTTTGCGAACGTGAACAATATGAGTAAACAGCGCAGAAACTGAAACGTAAATGCTGAAAGTAAATTGCACCAAGAATTTTATACTGGTTCGGTTATAAACAACCTACTCCAGTCTTCAAGGAACACCTTCCTTGGTTCACACTAATTTCACACACGCAGTACACCTTACCGCAGGGTTGATAGAGTTACACCTTAACTCCAACCCTTTACAAACCTTGTATTGTGAGTACAATTTGCACGAACACCACCACCTCGCTAGAATGAAGATTGATCACACCTTGATCAATCTTTTACAAAGATGTATGAATGGTGGTTTCTATGAAGCCTATTCAAGGATGAAAGAAATAAAATACAATAGGCTTTTTACAAGAGAAGAAAGAAAGAAAGTGAAGGAGAAGAAGACTTTTGCACTTTGATCACTTTTGAATGTAATTCTTGGTCTTCCTTTTGTTTGTTCTTCTCTTCTTCCCTTATAGGTCCAGGCCGTCCCCCTAGGGTAGTCTCCCCATCTTGAAAATTTCCTTTTAAGTGCTTGAGAGGGTGTGAGACATCATGGTGACAAAGTTTTGCTTGCTTGGCATCATTCCATTGGACCATCATTTAGTCATTGCTTACTTGTCATCTTTTGATTGGCTCAATGTTGTCATCATTTTGATGACATGGATATTCTGAAAAAAAACTGAATATTTGCCAAATAATCATCACATAATACATTCCATAACTTAAGAGATATTCACATAAATTTTGAGACAAAAAAATTCTTCCTTCCTTTCTCACCAAAATTCGGCCATTATGCTCCTTGCCATGCTGAAATTTCAGCATGTGCATCATGCATTTTTATTCAAGATAATCCCCAATTTACTTTGATTTTTCTCATTAAAATGAATCAATAATACATGGTAAGTCTTGCTATCAATTGATGAATGAACTTGGACACAAAAAGAGAGTGAAATTCGGCCACAACATCTTCTCACACATGCTGAAAAATTTCAGCATGTGTGATATAAAGAATATCACACTTAATACAATTCAAATCATTTCCATACCTCCTTTGATTTATTCCTTAATGAAAAATTGACAATTTATCTTCCTTAATGATGAAGAAAACGGCCACAAGGTGTGTGACATGCTGAAATTTTCAGCATGTGACATAAGAGAGGTGTATGTTGAAAACTTACCTTTTGTAGCTTCTCTCTTTGATTCATCAACATTGTATGATTGATTCTTGACCAATCAACATGCCAACAAGGCTCCACATGTGCTCCATCTCAGCTGTAGGTGGCGTTGAGTATGTATATACATGTGCTGAAATTTATTTTTGCTAACTTTGAAAAATAGTGCACATTTAATAATACACACATGTAATATTCCAATCAGCCCTTAATTTAATTTTCTAGAACACTTTAAGATGTATATTATATGTAAAAAGTGTCTAGATACGTGCCACATCATGTTCAAGAAAAACGTTCCATGCCAAGTGCGTAGAAAACCGAATTTTCGATATTTATCGATTACCCGATTTTTCTCTAATTTAAATTCCAACTTTTGCACATGCTATATATATTATGTTATAATATATATAATATATACTTTAATTTCCAGCACTTGGCTGATTTAAAGTGGTACCATAAACATGTGACAAAAATAAAATTGGAATCTTCACATTTTGGCCTAAATGTGGGGTGAATTGTGTGTGCCAACATGGAAAGTATTTTTGTCTCAATATACAGTGTATGGCACGAAATTTTTAATAAATTTTGATGTATATGGGCTGGCCATTTATTTATGGCAAGTACGTGACACGTTGGCGAAGTTTCGGTATCGCCCGATACGACAAATTTCGGTTTAGAACCTTTTATCGTGTCGTATTTAATTTGTCATCACCATATCTTATATCATATGATATAAGACCTGAATATACTCATAAATATGAGTTAAGTATAGTGGTGTGATGTAATCGTACGTTCGTAAGATATATAACGTGTCGATAGTACGTTGGAATAAATGTGTATGTGCCTTTTAAAAAAAATCTGAAAATACATATATATTATGTATATATGGCGTGTGAAATTGATGTGGGGAGGAGGAGAGAACTTTCCTTCCATAGCCATGTTGCCTTCATATCTTTTCCAAATGCATCTTCCTTTAATGAACTACTTAGTTTATCAAACTAAGTACTTCACTTAATGAACTAATTTAGTTCATTAATTGTGGCACCTGAAAATAGTATAAACTCAACAAATGTTCGCCATATGATGTAAGCTTTAAAGCTTCATGGCTCGTTAGTTCGGCAACATAATATATAAGCTAAATAAGGCAAGTTATCATGCATACATGTACACTTGTGTATATATATATCCAACGTTTATATATATATATGTATATATATTCAAATTTCTTTATTTTGAAATCACTCAAACCCTCATATTCCTACACTTCTTCTCCGGAGCTAATTTTCTGCAAATCTTCAAATCTGCAGATAACGTTTTTCTTTACATTGTATCAGAACTCTAGGTTCAGCTATATTTTGTGGATTGTTGATCTTCATGTTCCTGGTTTGGTTTAGTTTCATCTGATTTCAATGGCATCCATTTCTTCCTCTTCAAACAAAATTACTCCTTCTATTCCCTTCTATCTTCATGCAAATGAGAATCCTTCTCTCATTCTAGTTCAACTTGTCTTCAATGGAAGCAACTACCATCCATGGTCAAGAGCCATACGAATGGCTCTCTTGTCTAAATATAAATTGGGTATTGTCACTGGAAGTGTTAAGGTTCCAGTTTCGACACATAGTAATTTTGATGCGTGTGGACTTAGTGCAACAACATGGTCCTTTCTTGGCTCCTAAACTCCTTCAGTCCATCAATATCTCAGAGTGTGCTGTGGATGAGCACATCAGTAGAAGTATGGCAAGATCTCAATGAAAGGTTTTCTGATGCTGATCCTTTTAGTTTGTCAGATCTAATCGAGGATATTCATTCAACCAAACAAAGTAGTTCTTCAGTAACTGAGTATTTGGAATCCAAGTGTTTGCCTGCACCCCAGCTCATAGCAAGCAAAGTTTGATGATAGAAGCTCCAAATGTGGCTTTATGGGTTTCCAATGTCAACAAAAGGTTACATACTCGTTGAGCATACCTCAGAGAAAATTTTCATTTTACGAGATGTTGTCTTTCATGAACATCTCTTTCCTTTCAAACAATCTCTTGATCAACATCATGTCCCATATCACCTTCTTATTCCTTTAGCAGAGCTCAATGAACCTTCGGCTGAGCTGCCTAGCACCATTCCTCCCGAGGCCGAGCTGCCTAGCACCATTCCTCCCGAGTCAACTGAGACCTTGACAAGACACTTTTAGAAGATCTTCCAGAACAAGAAGACCTGCTCATCTCCAATATTATCAATGTAACCAAACCCTTTATTCTCTTGATTACTACACAAACCACATGGGTGTTCTTCTAAGTTTAAAACATTTAATACAAGTTTAGATAATTATGTTGAACCTAATAGCTTTGCTGAGGTAGTAAAACATAAGGAGTGACAGGAAGCAATGAAGGAAGAGGTCAAGGCCCTGGAGGCAAATTGAACCTGGAGCATTGTGAAATTACCTCCGAATAAACAAACACTGGGATGCAAATGGGTGTACAAGCTGAAGTTTCAGTCCAATGGAGATATTCAACGGTACAAGGCATGCTTAGTGGCTAAGGGGTTCACTCAGCAGGAAGGGATAGATTACTATGAGACGTTTTCTCCTGTTGCTAAGTTGACTACAGTACAGACATTACTTGCACTGGCTGCTGCTCAAGGTTGGTACTTGCATCAGTTGGATATTAACAATGCATTTCTACATAGAGATTTGAAGGAAGAAATATACATGAAGCTACCTCTGGGATTTGAGGTAACGGAGCAGGGGATGGCTTGTAAGCTACATAAGTCGTTATATAGGCTTAAACAAGCTAGCCTAGAATGGAATTAAAATTTGACGAAAGCCTTGTTGAAACAAGGATTCAAGCAACCTTATCATGATTATAGTTTGTTTATGTATCACAAGGGAAATGATGTATTGCACTTGTTAGTATATGTTGACGATGTGATTTTGGCAGGTAACAATCTTGAGATTATCGACAAGGTTAAAGGACATTTGGATGATGAGTTCAGCATCAAGAATATTGGAACATTCAGATATTTCCTTGGAATTTAGGTAGCAAGATCGAAGAATGGACTAGCATTGTCATAAAGGAAGTATACCGTGGATTTACTCTCTGCTTATGGAATGACGGCCAGCAGACCTGCTAATTCACCGATGGACTCAAGTGTAAAGTCATCGAATGGGGATTCACCTCTGCTGCTAGACAACACCTTTTATAGACGGCTAGTTGGGAAACTAATATATCTCACCATCACCCGACCTAACATTAGTTACGCGACACAGCAACTGAGTCAATTCCTTGAAACATGAACCACTTAGCATTTGAAAGCAGCATATAGAGTTCTAAGGCATTTAAAAATTAGTCCCGGAAAAGGGCTGTTTTATTCATCTAACAGCGATCTAAAGCTTAGCATTTATACGGATTCTTATTGGGTGAGGTGCCATGATACTCAAAGATCTATATGTGGTTTTAGTGTATTTCATGAACCATCATTAATCTTTTGGAAATCAAAGAAGCAACAAACGATATCCCACAGTTCGGCTGAAGCTGAGTACAGAGCAATGGCATTGGGAGCATGTGAAATTCAATGGTTAACCTATCTATTGGGCGACCTAAAGGTTGAGGTACGACTGCTTATTTCCATGTTTTTTGACCATAAAAGTGCAGTACATATATTTGAGAACCCCGTATTTCATGAGAGAGTTAAGCATATCGAAATTGATTGTCATGTTGTTCGAGAGAAAGTTCAATCTGGCCTATGGCAGTACATATTTCTCAGCAACTTGCAGATATATTTACAAAGGCTCTGCATGTACGAAAATTTCATCAAATGTTGGAGGCTTTGAATGTGTCAAGTCTTTTGCAACTGGCCAGATTGTGGGAGGGTGTTAAAACCAGTGCTGAACTGGTTGGTCAAGCTGAGCTTGAGGATGCCGGACTGAATGACCAAACTGAGTCGTGTGACCGAGTAGAGCATGAGGGAGAAGTCCAGAAAAGCACGAGAATTGAAGGTGTGCAAGTTCCAGTTGGCCGAGCTGAGATTGAAGATCAAGTCAGCTCTGTTGCAGAGCACAACAGTGTAGAGGTAAGGAAGTATTGCATGATAATAGTACCGAGCTGGGGAGAGAAGCTCAGGTCAGCAGAACAGAGGAAAGTCAGGTCGGCATGGCAGCCAAATGAAGAAAGAGGAAAACCGTGTGGACGCTAAGAAAAGGTGAAGAGCTGCTTAACAATACGGTGTTGTTTTAACAGTTAACAGTATTTATTTATTTTTTGTAAATACTCGGATAAGGGATGTCATTTCACTGAGTACTTGAAGGATACGGTAGCCAATTAGTATAAAAGATAGATTGTGTAGGAGAACAATTGTAACTTTTCTCAGAATTGATGTGAATTAGAAAAATGATTCTCTCTCTCCTGTCAGTTATTTTTTCATGCATTTTTTTTCTCCTTTCTCTTTCTTCCTCTCCTTCTTTCTTCGGTACTACCTTTCTTCAAATTTGTAGATAACGTTTTTCTTTAGAGTTCCTCTCGAACATCACTTCCAAAGACATTTTTAAATTTATCAAGGAAAATACACCTTTGACCCTTAGGGCATCATAGTTACCGCTGAGCCGATTAAATTAAGACCTCGTACTAATTTCAAAAGTTATCTGGGATACAAAGGAGAAATTCTGAGTTGTTATGCCCAGGGCCACAAATTTTATTGTCGGTTTTACCAATGAATGGCTTTTATAATGATTGCATGGGTTTCATTATAATACATCAGCTGTTACTATTCGATTATCCGTAGTTAATAATAGTATCAGTTTGATAGATAATCATGATCAAGTTTAGTATGTACATGGTGATATAAATCAAACTTCTATTAATGTGCTAGAGAACTGTGTATTGGATGGATCCCCTATAAGGTCATTGCATGAGTTACTCGCATGGATGATCACATAATATTTATGATATTGAATTATCGAACTGAGATTGCCAGAATTTCTTACATAAAGATTTTCATGTTTTGAGATAGTCAAACATTATCTGCAACTATATTTTGATATAGATCGGCAGGCCGTTCTATAAGTAGAGCTATTGTATGTGATACATTCCTTTGATGTTTTGATATTCGGGTAATACAAATTTGCATTTTACCCAAAAAAATATAAATGTCATATTCAGGTATGGTAACAATTATATCGAAGAAAATCCACAGCCAAAGCCGAATTTATCATTCTCTTATGGGCCCCTCGATAATAAGAAGATGTGCCAAAAGCATGACCATAGTAAAACTGAATTGATGGTGAGATCAATGACATTTGATTTTATAAGTTTATTTAGTAATTGTGACATTATATGTTTGAACAATGTAAGTATGACATGAATCCTCACGTAATCAAACTAAGTAACGCATAACAAAATAATTACAACATGTTCTATCGACAAAATGGAACTGGACCATTGGCTTTCATACTATTCAGGTAGTCTTTAAATCTTACTAGAGATAACTTACGACTCCTTGGCTTAAAATCATATGGAGCTTGCTGATAACTTACCATGAGCTTATATTGTCGCACATCAAATGCATTTGTGAACGGATTAGACACTATTGTGTCCTTCGAATTAAATATATCTGATATTTTTTCTGAAATACTATCATTGATGGAGCAATATTACTATTACGAATAACAATATTACAGTAAAAAGTATTATGTGCATAGAAAATAGATTTCAAATTTTGGAGAGTCACCTTTCTATGTATAGAGAAAGCAAGGTGAACCCTAAACAATCAATGTGTTTTTTTTTTCTTATTTTGGCTGCAGCTTCCTTTGCGAAAGAGAGCGGCCGACTTCAAAACGTTCGCCGCAAATTGTGTAGAGAGCTAGCACTCCCGATCAATCCTATGTGGATACCAGCAAAAGCGTTCGTCGCATAGTACAGCAGTTCCTAGTCTGATGAATAAAAAATGCATATTATAGTCTATCTTGAAAGACATTTTAAAGATACCTCTTCATCTTCTACATGTTAGTCCTTCCGTTCTAATTTTTTATTTTGATAGACAAATTTCCTCCTAAGATACAACATCCAACAAGTTTCAATCCTCAGCAATAAAAAAATCAAATGAACTTTTAAATTGAGAGTGTTTTTGTGTGGGAAGAAGAACTTTGAATGGTAGGATAAACTTGTGATCAAGACGTCTTGAAATGTGTTGCAATAGCCTTTTTATAGGCTATTGAACTTCATTTCAGACATTTCTAGCCGTTGCATGGTGATTGGACATGTCTTTTGGTATATAAATTGCAACTTTAGATGAAGAGTCATATATGTCGAGCACATCGATCGATGTCTCACAGAGAGCTCCAACTTTTCATCCAAACTACTTCGATCGATCTATATATCGATCGAAGTCACATCGATCGATCCATGTGATCGATCTATGTTGGACAGTGTACTTCAACTTTGCACTCATGGTACATCGATCGATCGATGTGATCGCTAAATGTACAACATAATACTGAGCTTCATTTTCTGGCCACTTAGATCTATCCTTGTCACTTCTATCAATTACATCGATTGGTCGAAGTGTACATCGATCGATCTTTGTGGTCCTGTGCCAAGTTATTCTTGCTTTCTTAAGCTTCAATTCACCACCATTCTTCTTTCCATTGCCTTTACAAGCTATTATAATAATTCCCCATTTAGTTTGTAAAGCAAATTATGACATTCCATGCATCTAAGAAGTATTTTTCTATTTGAACCTCTTATTAATATAATACTTCAAAGTTCTAACGAAATCTTGATAGCTAAAAAGCCTTGAATCATATTCCTATGTGTTAGAACCGGAAATATTATACACATGAAACTACAATCTCCCTAGAAGTTCATCTTAAACTGCACTTTGTGGCCTTGTGCTTCCCCCAGTATCCATGAACATTTCAAGATCATTGCTTGTCGAAGGGCACCACTTCCCATGTTCATATATGTGAAGATTAAGATAGTTCCTCTTAATCATTCATTATGCTTTAACACTCACCCTCCTTTAAACCTAAGATTCCAATTCTTTAAAGATCAATACTGCGCGGGTTGATTCTTTAAAGATCAATCTTAATGCTTTAATCCCTCACTTTGTGACTTGTTATTACAAATTGAACCTTTGACTAGTGGTATGCTAGGAAAGGTTGGGTCAACCACAAGTGAACTCATACTAGTATAACCTTCTAACACAACAGGAAAACTATAATAATACAATCTGTTATTCATAGTTCGTTTCAAGTACCGAAGTACTCGCCCGATTGTCTTCCAATGGTCCATACTAGGATTACTAGTATATTTTGATATTGCACACCACAAAGGCAATATACGGTCTAGTGCAATGTGCAGCATACATTAAACTACCCATTGCACTAGCATATTCTAGTTGTGCTACCGCTCTACTGGCATGTCCAGTCAATTTGTTTGAGGCATCAAATGGTGTGTTTGCTTCTTTGATCTTCGAGTGATTGAACTTATTCAGTACTTTGCTTATATAATGAGATTGGCAAAGAGCAAAACCCCTACTATGTTTAGACAATTTTATCCCTAAGATAGTATCTACCTCAGCCAAATCTTTCATTTGGAATTGTGAAGTTAAATACTTCTTAGTTTCGTTTACTCCTTCCATATTAGTGCCAATAATCAGCATGTCATCCACGTACAAACAGATAATAACACCATATTTGTCCGTAAGCTTAGAATATACACACTTATCAGCACTATTATGCCGGAAACCATTCTTTAAAATGGTAGTGTCAAACTTTTTATGCCATTGTTTCGGTGCTTGTCTCAATCCATACAATGACCTTACCAACTTGCGCACTTTGTGCTCATTTTTCGGTAGAGCAAAACCTTCCGGTTGTTCCATATAGACTTCTTCGTCTAAATCACCATTGAAAAATACAGTCTTAACATTTATTTGATGAATAGACAAATTATTTATGGATGCTAATGCCATCAACATTCTAATGGATGTTATTCTCGCAACTAGAGCATAAGCATCGAAATAGTCTATCCCTTCTCTTTGTCTAAAATATTTGGCAACCAATCTAGCCTTGAAAATTTGAATTAAACCATCTGTATTGTATTTTCTTCTAAATACCCATTTATATCCAATTGCTTTTGAACTCGGAGGCAAATCAGTGAGAATCCACGTACTGTTAGACAATAACGAATTCATCTCATCATCAATCGCAACCTTCCAAAATTATGCACCTCTCAATTGCATCGCCTCCTTATAGGATTTAGGATCATCTTCTACACTTAGTATGATAGGTATTTGATTAAATACCTTTGTCCTATTACCTTTAACTAAGAAAGTAATGGATTGTGAAAAAATAAAATCCGGATGTAAATGTTTTTCATTTCTAGCCCGTTGACTTGTCCTAACCTCGGTTGGAGAATTTGGATTGATCAACACTAGAAGGATCATTGGAAAAATCTCCAACTATTGGTTCATTCAAATTTCCACTTATTGAATCTTGATTTGAATCTGTTATCGAGAATTTATTCTCAAGAAATTCAATATCTCTAGATTCAACAACCACATCGGATTCTATATCTAAAATCCTGTATGCTTTAAAGTTTTTGGCATATTTAATAAAAACACTTTTGAGAGCTCTTGGCCCCAACTTAGTTCTTTTTGGATCCGGAACCCTATAATAGGCTAGACAGCCTCAAACTCTAAGACAACTTAGATTTGGTCTTTGTTTCTTCCATATTTTATATTGAGAAACATTAAACTTCTTAGAGAGAATTCTATTATGAATGTGACAAGCCGTTAATAAGGCTTCTCTCCACAAATTCTTTGGCAAACCAGAGTTTATTAACATTGCATTTAGCATGTCAACTAAACTTCTATTCTTTCTTTCAGCCAAATCATTTTGTTGGGGTGTATATGGTGCGCTTTTCTAGTGTATGATACCATTCTCCTCACAGAATTAATTAAATTTAAGAGTCAAGTATTCACCACCATGGTCACTTCTTAGAACTTTGATTTTTAATCCCGGTTGATTTTCAACTTCCATTTCGTAAACTTTGAACATGTCAAAGGCTTCATCTTTATGCCTTAGAAAATATACATATGTATATCTGAAGGCATCATCAATGAAAGTTACGAAATATCGATTTCCATCTCAGGTCAAAACACCGTTCAATTCGAAAATATCCGAATGAACAAGTTATAAGAGTTTGGTTTTCATTTCTACTTTAGGAAATGGTTTCTTTGTCATTTTAACTTGTATGCATATCTCACATGTTCTTTCATTTTCATCTTTTCAAGAAATTAAGGCATGCTTATACATAAACTGAATCGTTGCACTACTTACATGCGCAAGTCTATCATGCCACAATGAAAAAGGAGAATCAACAGAGTAAGCACAAACAACATAATTTTTATTGATACTCAATTTGAACATCCCGTCGCAAGAACAACCCTTGCCGACAAAGATCCTGTTCTTGGACATAATAATTTTGTCCCCCTCGATTACAATCTTCAACCTATTTTTACAGACTAAGTTACAGAAACGAGATTCTTAGAAATCTCGGGTACATGTAGAACATTGACTAATAACAACTTCTTTCTAGAAGTAAAGTCTAGCTTTACACTACCCTTTTCCAAGACTTTTGTGGCGCTGCGATTTTCCATCATAACTTGCTGGCTATTGTCCACAATATGGTAGGTCTTGAATAGTTCGTTTTTGTTGCATACATGTACCGTTGCACCCGAATCAAACCACCAATCACATGTGATTTTGTTCGTAGCCACATGCAGTTCCGTTACCATGCCAACATGAAACCCGGAGACCATTGCAACCAGTTAATCGGTTCCAATGTCTACCATATTTGCATTGTTGACATTTTGAGAACTACCACACTGTTTTTGCTTTTTTCGAAACCAACAGTCCTTTTTGAGATGTCCTTTTTTGCCACAATTATAGCACCTTTTGCCTTGGAATTCTCTGCCTTGTTTGTGGGTTCAGACGATTCGATTTCTTCCTTTTGTTTCTAACGCAACTCCCTGATTTCCCTTTGATGTAATGCACTCTAGGTGCATCATCAAAAACATGCCTCTTGAGGAGACTTCTTGTCTCTTCTTTAACTCGCAAATGTTTCTGAAGTCGCTCAAGAGAAAAGGATTCAGTTGAGTGTAGCAACTTTTTTCTGTAGTCATTCCAACTAGGGGGAAGCTCTGTGATTATCCCCCTACTTGTAATGCCTCAGAAACTTCTACACCCAACTCTTTAAGTTTGAAAACAATGATCTGCAACTCGTGCATTTGGTCCATGATTGAAAAATTTTCAATAATCTTAAAATTAAAATACTTCATCACCTGGAATTTGTTGGTGCCTTGTTTCTCATTGTTGTATTTGAACTCCAAGACGTTCTATATCTCCTTTGGTGATGATGTCGCCGTAAACATATCATAGATACGATCCGACATATGGTTGAGGATGTGTCCCTGGCACAAAACTTCATCTTCCTGTCTCTTCCGACAGGCGGCCTTCACTGCCTCATCATCCTCGTCGTGGGGTGTTGGCAATGTCTTCAAGTTTGGGTCCAAACATTACCCAATCTGTAGTGTTGTTAACAAGAACATCCTCTTATCTTTCCACCACAGGAAATTGGTGCCATCAAAACAATTTAACTTTATGCTCTCTTGACTCAAGAACGTCTTTGAATCCATCTCCAAATTTCTTTACGATTGTTAGAAAATGGATACAAGAACAAAGAGTAGAAGTAGTGATTGTTGATGACTTGAGGCGTGTATAAATACTATCCATAAAGATTGCCCCCAGTTGTTGCTGCAGGGTTATAGACAAATTTCCTCCTAGGATACAACAGCCAACAAGTTTCAATCCTCAGCAATAAAAACACCAAATGAACTTTCAAATTGAGAGTGTTTTTGTGTGAGAATAAGAACTTTGAATGCTAGGATAAACTTGTGACCAAGACGTCTTGAAATGTGTTGCAATAGCCTTTTTATAGGCTATTGAACTTCATTTCAGACATTTCTAGCTGTTGCATGGTGATTGGACATGTCCTTTGGTAAATAAATTATAACTTTAGATGAAGAGCCACATCTATGGAGCACATCAATCGATCGATGTGATCGATCGGTGTCTCACAGAGAGCTCCAACTTTTCATCCAAACTACTTCTGTCGATTTATGTATCAATCAAAGTCACATCAATCGATCTATGTGATCGATCTATGTTGGACGGTGTACTTCAACTTTGCACTCAGGGTACATTGATCGATCGAAGTCATCGATCTATATGACATCGATCTATGTCTAATAGAATACTCAGCTTCATTTCCAATCCACTTGGATCGATCCATGTCACTTCTATCAATTATATTGATCGATTGAAGTGTACATCGGTCGATCTATGTCGTTCTGCGTCAAGTTATTCTTGCTTTCTTAAGCTCTAATTCACCATCAATTCACCATCATTCTTCTTTCCATTGCCTTTACAAACTATTATAACACAGATGAGTTTTAAGGAACCAAGCTTCTGGTATTTTTGTGACTGGCTGACTCGCAGAATCTTGCTCGTGGGTACCAGAGTAACCTGTTTTGAACCAGAAGCAACAAGGAATCCAGCCTCAATGTTTCTCAATGACCTCTCTACAACAGAGAACTTGTTATGCCCCGCACCCTCCGAAACTTAGTTAAATGAGAGAAGAAATTTTAAGAAATTAATAACCTATTAAGTATCAATTAATTCTAAATTGAATATTAGAATTTAAGAATTAAAGAAAAGGATTTAAGTAAAATACAATTTAAGAATTCCAGTTTTGCCCTTCCCCATAATAAAAAACTGATAAAGTGTCAGTTTTCCTCATTATTCACAGGAAACGACGACCTCCCCTCTTCCCCCAGCCATAGTCAACTTTTGCAAGCCCTAGGTGAAGGAGATAGCCTTCAAGAATCGATTCAACCTCTGCTTGTTTTGCAATCCAGTTATCAGTAATCAAAGGCAAGTAATCATCTTATAAGTTCATGTGATTTGTGAAGAACAAGGCCCTACGTTTGTATCAAAATAGGATCACCATGCAGTATTCTATCATTGTCTATCTTTTGTGAATTATGTGCAATTCTGTGTTATGGTTTCGATGTTTTGGCCATCATATGTTGAAAATCTAGTTGATGTTGATGATTATATGGATTCCTGCAAATCCCTACCCCTTGAATCCCTCCTTGCTGTGATTTCATTGTTGTGTGGGGTTTGAGGGTGAAAGGTGAGATCTTTGGAGTCGTAGGTTGAAATCTTTGAGTTCTAGGTTGAAATACTTGTTATGTATGTGTGTAGTGTTCGATTTGTAGATTAAGTATGAGATGATAGCAGGGATTAGGCCTGGAATGATTGGGATAAAGTTTGGGAACGATTGAGTTTTGGTTCTGTAGTTTCTGCAGAAATCGTAGAGTTTTTTTTTCTGGAATCGCAGACATCAATCGATCGATGTATACCGATCGATCTATGTAGGAGAAATGAGAGACTGATGTGAGGCAGAAAGTTTCTGGTGAACTTCGATTTATCGATGTGAGGGTATAGAGTCACTTCGATCGATCGATGTAGGAAGAGGGATCAATTGAAGTGAGGCAGAAAGTATTCTGATGGACTTCAGCCGATCGATGTCAGGTTATGATGTGACATCGATCGATCGATGTAGGGTATGATGCTATACAGTTTTGTGGGAAAATAGAAGAAGGAAAAGGTAAGCTAGAGGACTAATTGGGGGACACTAGAGGCTTCTTAGGACTTGATTGAGGTTAGTGTAAGTCTTGGGGACACGACCTAAGATGGTGAATCAACGGTGAGGACTTCGTGAAGTATTTGAATTGGAC
Organism: Eustoma russellianum; assembly: GCA_036186865.1. Classification (NCBI taxonomy): domain Eukaryota; kingdom Viridiplantae; phylum Streptophyta; class Magnoliopsida; order Gentianales; family Gentianaceae; genus Eustoma; species Eustoma russellianum. The sequence continues at coordinate 42,185,612 of AP025040.1, forward strand.
TTCAGTGTGAATTGCCTAAGGGGTTAGGAACGAATGATTAGGGTTTCGATAAGGTTCAATTGGAGCGTGTGAGGGTGTCTACTTCATCTCTTATGTACTAGTAAGAATGTTAATGTCGAGGTATGCGCAAATGTGTGAATAAGAGGAGTCTCAAGTGATCGAATGGCATGTTGACTTGTTGAATGTGCGTCTTTGCATCATGGCACTTGCATTTGCATTATATTTTGGTAAGAACTGTGCTTGGGCACATGGTATAAAGTTTTGTGAAATGAGATGTGGTGTGTGACAGGGTATAAAGATAAGTTGTAACCACTACAGGGTATAAAGTGAGGTGTAATGTGACACAGGGTATAAAGACAAGCTGTGGAACATTACAGGGTATAAAAGTTCAGCTGTGATGTGTCCCAGGGTATAAAGACAAGCTGTGACCCATCACAGGGTATAAAGTTATATGACCAGGCATTGTGACATGCATTGTACTGTTTTGGAAAGTATTGAATAAGCATATGGGATTGTGTAGTGTAGAGCATTATTTGAAATGACATGCATCATATGTTTCGCTCCGGTATGATTGATATATAAGTGAATCGTTGTTTACTTGCTTGTTACTCGTTCTTTTCTTTTATTATGCAAGTAAATCCGAATTTCGGAATAATTCAGGACATGTGCCCCAATTCCCCCTTGATAATTATATTCACTCATGTCTTGCCATGTGATGATCCCGTATGTCTTATAAGCGGGTTACTCGCTAGCTTTTTTAGCTAAGGGTTCTACCCGTTGTCTTGCAGTTGAGCCTGGTTATGACATGATTTTCATATAAGACGATGGCGAGTGGGCTGAATGGGGTGCTTAGAGCTTATCTTGGGAACTGTTATAGTCTGTTTCTTATTATCGTAACTTTCTTCCATTCATTTGAGGAATAGATAGCTGCATCCATAAATAGTTTTATTTATATATGCTTTTGGGAATACAGACTTGATTGATTTAGATTTTAATTTGTAAGTGTCTCTCCGCATATTTCTCTTACTTCGGTGATGACTTGTATGTGAGAGTAATGACGTCTGGTAGTCCTCTTAGTAGGCTACGATGGATGCACCGGTTCGGGTCCGCTGTCCGGGCCGGGGCGCTACAGGTGGTATCAGAGCTTAGGCTTCAGATCTACCTCGGAGACCTAGGTTATGTCATATAGAGTCTTAAGCTATGATTTTGACCTTAAGTTGATCCATAGGTCTAAGTACTTGATCTTAGATATAAGATGAATTGGGTTGGGTGTGTGCGAGTGTGATATAATCTAACTAATGATTATACATTATTCTTCTTAAGGTATGTAGTTTTGGTTGTACGACGCATATGAGCCTTCAGTATTATCTTTTGAATTGCTGAATGCTAATAAGCGTTGATCTTTATAGAAAGATGCCTCCTAGAAGAGAAAACCCTGGAAATAGTGGCAATGGAAACAAAAACCCACAACCACCGCAGATGGTAATGCCCCAAGCCCTGATGGATGCTATAACGGTGATTGTGCAGGGAGTTGCGCAGCAGCAGCAACAACCTCCTCCATCACCGCCTCAACACGGTATACGTTACTATATTGGGGAAATGCGAAAGATGCATGCCCCAAATTTTGAAGGGACCACAGACCCAGAAGTGGCAGAATTCTGGTTGGAGGAAGTAGAAAAGTGCTTCAGGCTAGTGCAAGTGCCTGAAGAAAACAAGGTAGATGTGGCCACGCCCTTGCTGAGTGGCCGGGCTAATGCTTGATGGAATGGGGGTCTTGCTGAGTGGCCGGGCTAATGCTTGGTGGAATGGTATTCTCCCAAAGATGACTTCACCTATTTTGTTGAGACAATTCGTTGAGGCTTATAAGGACTATTATGTACCTGAAACTGCGATACTAGAAAAGATGAGGCAGTTCGATAAGCTGGAGCAAGACCGGATGTCTATTTCTAATTACGCTGACAGGTTCCATGCCTTGGGAAAATTCACGTCCATGGTGTTGGAAAATAACAGGATGAAGATGCTCAAGTTTGAGCAAGGTTTGAACCCCCGAATTTGAATAGCTTTAGCAGGGTCCAGTTTGAAAACATTTGTAGAAATGTTGGATGCCTGTTATCGGGTAGAGAGCGACATGCGCAGGTCTCAGCCTAGAGAGGCTCGTGACGACACAGGCAAGAGGCCATGAGATGATAGGAGTGGAGGTAGACCTGGGCGTTGGGTCAAAATTCCTATAAGAAGCCAGCTGGGGTAGTTTCAACGGACACCGCAGCAGAGTCATCCTGATCGACAGGCGACAGGTGTATGTATCCATTGCCAGAAAATCATGTGGGAGAGTGTTGGAAGAAGACGGGAGCATGCTTTAAGTGTGGTAAGACTGACCACAGAATCAAGGATTGTCCCGAGTGGAAGCAGAGACCACAGGGAGACGCCGGGCCATCGCAGCAACAGAGAGCTAGGCCCAAGACCAATGCCAGAGTCCATGTCATGACAGACGCCAAGGTACAGGAGAACACCAACGTCGTGACACGTATGAATTAAGTTAAAATTTTAGTTGTTTAAGTTGGAATTAAAACTTGCTTTACGTGAGATTTTCTGTGCTATGTTCTTTATTGATAGGTGCTATTCTAGTAAATAAAATGTCTGCGAACATGTTGTTTGATAGTGGTGCAAGTCATTCGTTTATGTCTAAGAAATTCGCCAAAGACTTGATTGTCTAACCCAGTGGCTTGAGACCCCCTTCAGAGTGCAGGCAGCTAGTGATCAAGTACTTGTTTCACATCATTAGTACAAAGATTGTGAGTTGGAGTTGGATGAGAAGGTGTTTTTCTGCTATACTAGTCCCAATCACGATGCGAGATTTTGATGTGATATTGGACATGGACTGGTTGACAAAGTATCATGCTAATATTGACTGCAGACTTAAGCAAGTAACCATTAATGATCCCGAGATGAATGAAGTAACGATCCAAGGAAATGTCAAGCTGACAAAGGCCCCAAGAAAGTTTACCTGACTGTGGTTAAAGCTTTCAAGGCTTTGCAAAAGAGAGCGGAGAGATTTATGGTATATGCTATGGATACTAAGCAAGAAATTCCCTCCATTGATCAGATCCTGGTGATCAACGAATTTAAGGACATATTTCCAGATGATTTACCGGGAGTACCCCCATCAAGAGAAGTAGAGTTTGAAATCAATTTGATTCCAGGGGCTGAGCCTATATCTAAGGCACCATACAGGATGACCCCAGCCGAACTTAAGGAGTTAAAGGACCTCAAAATGAATTACTGGTGGATAGGAATGAAAAGAAGTATTACGGAGTATGTCGAGAGATGTCTGGTATACCAACAAGCCAAAGCCGAGCATCAGTGACCCGACAGCTTGATGATGTCACTGGAGATTCCCGAATGAAAGTGGGAACATGTGACCATGGACTTCGTGATTGGTTTGCCCAAAACCAGAAGTGGGAATGAGATGATTTGGGTGATTGTCAATCGCTTGACAAAGACAGCATATTTCATAGCTATGCCGCATGGTACTTCCTATGAGAAATTGGCCAACATATATATGGTTAACATTGTGAGTTTGCATGGAGTTCCCGTCAGCATTGTGTCAGACTGTGATCCCAGATTCACTTCTAAGTTTTGGATGGCTTTCCAGAAAACTATGGGCACTGAGCTAAGGATGAGCACATCTTATCATCCACAGACGGATGGACAGTCGGAGAGGACCATCCAAACCTTGGAGGACATGCTGAGAGCATGCTCGTTGGACTTTAAGGGGAACTGGGATAACATGCTGAAGCTGATGGAATTTTCATACAACAATAGTCACCACAGTGCAATTGGTATGACACTATTTGAGGCTCTATACGGACGCAAGTGTAGATCCCCGGTTTGTTGAGATGAAGTTGGGGAAAGAACGATAACTGCACCAGACCTGGTTGAGCAGACCATTGGGAAGGTGAAAGTTATAAAAGAGAGACTAAGGGTGGCACAAGATCGCAGTAAGAGTTGGGCAGATTCCAAAAGACGATCCTTGGAGTTTGAAGTAGGTGAAAAGGTTTATTTACGAATTTCACCCACCAAGGGAGTTGCGAGATTCGGAATGAAAGGCAAATTAAGCCCTCGGTATATTGGTCCATACGAGGTGCTTGGCAGAGGTTGTGAAAGTGTTAGGAAATCCGACAAGATCACCGCAAAACACGCAGCAGAAAAACAAAACTTGATCTCCGATTTCCTGCCAAGGATTCATGTTGTTCGTTTCATTCGATGAAAGAAATCAAAAATTTTACCTCTGTAGATTCAAAATCTGCAAACGTAGGAGGTGCGATGACACGATCACCCTCTGTCGGTATCCACACGAATGATTCTGCCAGGAGTGCTAGCTCTTGAACGGCGCGGCTGAGAGAACTCATTTTTCTCAAAAACGATTTTTTTTCTCTTTCGTTTTTCTGCTGATTGTGTAGTGTACGAGACACACCATGCTATATACATATATATAGATATCAAAATCCGATTCCAGATCGGATTGGTTAATGCCTATCATAATCCGTACCAAATACGGATTCTGTTAGGATTAGATAAAATCAATCAAAATCCATATCATATATTGATTCTATTGTTATTATCCGATGATATAAGTGTGTATATATATATATAAACGAAAATAATAATAATAATAATAATAATAATAATAATAATTAATATCCAATATTAATATTATTAATATGAAAAACGATTATAATAATAATACTTAATATCTAATATTAATATTATTAATATTATTAATCTCAGCTATACGCATTCTTGTGTGTGACCCGATAGGCCCATATTAATTGGAAGTTGATTAAATCTCTATTAAACCAACAAGTCGTAATTGGCCTCTAGCAAGGAATTACGACTACCCAATTAATATGAGCACAGTCCAATTAGCCGAATAATAGCACATGCATTAATCCCTTTGTCACACGATATCTAGTTTGAACATAAGTCATGGTCAGCGTCATACTTATATTGTTCAAACATATGATTACTCGATCTCTAAGTATACTGATAAAACAAACGATATTGATCACACTATCAATTCATTTGAGCACAACCATGCATTTCACAGTCTCACTAATCGAGGGGCCCAAAGATATCTCTCTCAAAAGAGAGGGACAAATTCTATCTTGATTGTTCAATATCCTCTACATAATTTCTATCACATTCAATCATCACCTTTATTATTATCCAGTTACGGACAATGTTTGATCATGTCAAAATATAATATTCCTTATGTTGGAAACTATGACAATCTCAAGTCAAAGGATTAAAACATGACTATCATGAGATTTACTTATGACGCTAATCCATGTAGTAATCTTATGATGGGTCTATCCAATACATTATTTTCTAACAAGTATCTATGAGATTGATTTATATCACCATACACATAATCATCTCATGATTATCAAATCAACACTCATACTGATTATAAATTATTTTATCTCATAACAATAATGAATCAGGGACATATATCAAAATTGTGTAACATACTAACCAACAATAATGATAATAAAACCTCTTTATTAATAATAAATGTATAACATAAAACATCCAAATCATGGCCTAGGGCACACACACTAACAGAAAGAGCATACCGTTTAGCATTGCCTCCGATTTTATCGCAAGTCCACAATGTATTTCATGTCTCTCAACTAATAAAATACGTGTCGTATCCAAGTCATGTCCTTGAGGCTCAACCATTGGAGATTAAGGATGATGTTACGTATGAAGAGTACCCGGTGAAAATTATGGACAGGAAAGATCAAGTTCTACACAAACGTGTGATTCCGTATGTTAAGATTCAATGGAGTAACCATACGGAGCGTGAAGCCATGTGGGAACTTGAGGAGCAGATGAAGGAATTTTATCCGCAAATCTTCCAATAAGGTATGTCAGTTTCAAGGACGAAACTTTTTTGTAAGGGGGGTGGAATGTTATGCCCCGCACCCTCCGAAACTTAGTTAAATGAGAGAAGAAATTTTAAGAAATTAATAACCTATTAAGTACCAATTAATTCTTAATTGAATATTAGAATTCAAGAATTAAAGAAAAGAATTTAAGTAAAATACAATTTAGGAATTCCAGTTTTGCCCTTCTTCATAATAAAAAACTGACAAAACGTCAGTTTCCCTCATTATTCACAAGAAACGACGACCTCCCCTCTTCCTCCAGCCATAGTCGACTTTTGCAAGCCCTAGGTGAAGGAGATAGCCTTCAAGAATCGATTCAACCTCCGGTTATTTTGCAATCCAGTTATCAGTAATCAAAGTCAAGTAATCATCTTATAAGTTCCTGCGATTTGTGAAAAAAAGGCCCTCATTTTGTATCAAAATTGAATCACCATACAGTATTCTATCCTTGTCTATCTTTTGTGAATTATATGCAATTCTGTGCTATGGTTTCGATGTTTTGGCCATCATATGTTGAAAATCTAGTTGATGTTGATGATTATATGGGTTCCTGCAAATCCCTACCCCTTGAATCCCTCCTAGCTGTGATTTCATTGTTGTGTGGGGTTTGAGGGTGAAAGGTGAGATCTTTGGAGTCGTAGGTTGAAATCTTTGAGTTCTAGGTTAAAATCCTTGTTATGTATGTGTGTAGTGTTCGATTTGTAGATTAAGTGTGAGATGATAGCAGGAATTAGACCTGGAATGATTGGGATGAGTTTGGGAACGATTGGGTTTTGGTTCTGCAGTTTATGCAGAAATCGCAGAGTTTTCTTTTCTGGAATCGTAGACATCGATCGATCGATGTCATCGACTGATGTACATCGATCGATCTATGAAGGAGAAATGAGAGACTGATGTGAGACAGAAAGTTTCTGAAGGACTTTGATCGATCGATGTGAGGGTATGGAGTCACCTCGATCGATCGATGTAGGAAGAGGGATCGACTGAAGTGAGGCAGAAAGTATTCTGATGGAATTTGCTCGATCGATGTCAGGGTATGATGTGACATCGATCGATCGATGTAGGGTATGATGCTATACAGTTTTGTGGGAAAATAGAAGAAGGAAAAGGTAAGCTAGAGGACTAATTGGGGGACACTAGAGGCTTCTTAGGACTTGATTGAGGTTAATGTAAGTCTTGGGAACACGACCTAAGATGGTGAATCAACGGTGAGGACTTCGTGAAGTATTTGAATTGGACTTCAGTGTGAATTGCCTAAGGGGTTAGGAACGAATGATTAGGGTTTTGATAAGGTTCAACTGGAGCGTGTGAGGGTGTCTACTTCATCCCTTATGTACTAGTAAGAATGTTAATGTCGAGGTATGCGCGAATGTGTGAATAAGAGGAGTCTCAAGTGATCGAATGACATGTTGACAAGTTGAATGTGCGTCTTTGCATCATGACACTTGCATTTGCATTATGTTTTGATAAGAGCTGTGCTTTGGCACAGGGTATAAACTTTTGTGAAATGAGCTGTGGTGTGTTACAGGGTATAAAGACAAGTTGTAACCACTATAGGGTATAAAGTGAGCTGTAATGTGACACAGGGTATAAAGACAAGCTGTGGAATATTATAGGGTATAAAGTTCAGCTGTGATGTGTCACAGGGTATAAAGACAAGCTGTAACCCATCACAGGGTATAAAGTTATGTGACCGGGCATTGTGACATGCATTGCACTGTTTTGGAAAGTATTGCATAAGCATTCGGGATTGTGTAGTGTAGAGCATTATTTGAAATGACATGCATCATATGTTTCGTTCCGGTATGATTGATATGTAAGTGAATCGTTGTTTACTTGCTTGTTACTCCTTCTTTTCTTTTATTATGCAAGTAAATCCGAATTTTGGAATAATTCAGGACATGTGCCCCAATTCCCCCTTGATAATTATATTCACTCATGTCTTGCCATGTGATGATCTCGTATATTTTATAAGCGGGTTACTTGCTAGCGTTTTTTGCTAAGGGTTCTACCCATTGTCTTGCAGATGAGCCTGGTTATGACATGATTTTCATAGAAGACGACGGCGAGTGGGCTGAATGGGGTGCTTAGAGCTTATCTTGGGAACTGTTATAGACTGTTTCTTATTATCGTAACTTTCTTCCATTCATTTGAGGAATTAGATGGCTACGTCCATAAATAGTTTTATTTACGTATGCTTTTGGGAATATAGACTTGATTTATTTAGATTTTAATTTGTAAGTGTCTCTCCGCATATTTCTCTTACTTTGGTGATGATTTGTATGTGAGAGTAATGACGTCTAGTAGTCCTCTTAGTAGGCTACGACGGGTGCACCTGTTCGAGTCTGTTGTCCGGGTCAGGGCACTACAGAACTCAGTCTCTAGTATTCTTGGGATCTCTCAGTTTTGCAGTCTGATGTTGGTAATTGGTGATTAGTCCAGTCTAGTCAGATTACAATGCATTGTGTGATATTTTCATCCCAAAAATATTGTCGCGTGTTTCAATATATTTTAACTTTATAGCATGAGAAAAAACCAACAATAACGATATTTTTATGACGGAGAAAGGAACATAGTTCGGAGCTTTGAAATTCATCCTAAAAACAAAGTGCAGACATTAGTATATGAATTGTTTATACCAATAGAGGAGACAAACAATGAGCTTGATGTGATTCTTTGCTTTCTTCCTCCTTTTCTTTTTAATATAAACGCAATCCACATCATGATAAACTGAACATCCGCATTTCATTTCACACTGAAAAAGAAAATTATAGAAAATATTTGGACGGCTTCGTCGTATGAGTTCTACAATCCTTTCACATGCATGTAACATACTTATTTGAATACTTAACTCTATACATACATAACATACATATATTATCTACAAGAGTGTTATGTGTGTACACATACATACATGCATACATAGCATACACACACACACACATATATATGTGTGTGTGTGTGCATGTATGTATGTATGTATATATATATGTATGTATGTATGTATGTATGTATGATATATATGCAACATATGTATATATAATATACATATATACACATATCTGTTTGTCTATCCACACGCACACATATATATTTAGATACACGCACACATATATATTTATGGCCATGTTATACTCTCTTCTCTTCTATGCCATGACATATGATGGGCTATATGTTGATACCGATTGCCGCTTGTTGCTTCATATAGTAGCCAATCCTTCACAATATACTGGGTCTTTTTCTGCGGATATACGAAAGGCTGTCATGTTGCTATGCCTAAATGCGTCTACTCTCAGCTATTGTCCACGTGAGGCAAACACTGCAGCACATATGCTAGCGAGGTATGTACTGCGGGCTTCAGGGGCGGGCATATACACATCTGTGCATTCTCTGCCTTGCGATGTGCGAGGATCCTTGAGCTTGGATAACATTCTTCCAAATTTCCGTTTATGAGTCTCATTGCGGATTGGCGTTCAAGAAGAGGGGTTGCCTATGTCCGTTGTTGGCATAGGCAGCCTTGGTATGTTTCATTTCCATTATATTTAATGTGTCTGCTTCTACATTGTGTTGCTCAATTTCCTGTCTATGTGGATAACACATTTTATTTTTTTGAGAGATACGGGGATGGCAAACAACAAGCATTGGTACCTGATTGGCGTGGACTATATAGCAATATCTTCTGGGGGTTGTCCGTGGTCTTTTGTCTACGGACAACTTGGGCATGGTTTTCTTTCTTCCGTCATACTTATTATTTGAACCGCATTTCTTGGTGTGTTTACGTATATTTTGTGGCCTTTGAACGAGGTGTTGGCTGCCAATGGCGAAGGGACAACGTGCTCTATTGCTTGCTCTTGACACGAAGGATTTTGCTGGATTTTCTGTGGACCTATATTTCTGCCAATCACGGATGCTGTTTCTTCTTACCTGGAGCACAAAACATGTTTCTTTTCTTTCTGTCATTGCGCTCACACATGTACTCATTATTTCCTCAATCATCTACTCATATAAATATGTACGCTTTTTCCTTCGTCAAGGTTTTATCCACAAGGGTGGTTTTACTTAACAAGGTTTTAATGCGGCATATCATATATGACTCGAGGTTGAGCATACTTACCTTCTTTCACTGGCTCTTCTCTTACGATGACGCTTGTTTTTTGATGTAATATGGTTTTCCTCCACCATAAGCGGGTCTTTTGAATAAAATTGCTTTATATAAAAAAAATATCCTACACAATGTTTTTTTTTGCAGATTGCAGTCAGATAATTTGGATCACACTTTTCTTCATTGTCCTGCAATAATGCCTCTTTGGCAGGAAATAGCGATACTATTTTCAGGACCAATGCCATCTCATACAACCATTCGGGCATACCTGATTCATTGGTGGAGAACGTCTATGCCCAGTACCATGAAAGGCCAATTACGAGTTGTAGTTCCATCATTGGTAGCATGGGTGATTTGGAAGGAATATACACGAGTCCTATTTGGGGAGGATCATTTTTCATTCAGACGGCTTTTTCAGCGAGTTAGGGACAATGTATATACTTGGTGCATAGTCACTTAGGGCAGAAAATTTTCGCAACATATTCCACATCTATCCGCCATCTCTTTCTCTCCTATTATCAGGCATCGCAGACCTACAATAGTTAGGTGGCTGCAACCATCGGTTGGGAAACTCAAATTAAATGTCGACGCAGCGGTGAGAAGCACACATGCAGCTGCAGGTGCTGTCTTACGAGATTCACAGGGTGATCTAGTTTCTGCAATTTGCTTTTACTTGCCGGCTATGTTGCCTTTGCGAGCTGAACTCATGGCAATATAGTATTCTCTTATATTTTATGGCAGGGATTACGATCAACTCACCATAAAAAACGAATTGTCAGGTATTGCTAAGACATATCGCTAACTTTGAGTCATTTACTAGAGATTATGCTACAGATTTGCATCGCACAGTACAATTTTTGAGGTTGAATGCATTTACCATATCATATTATCCACGAGAAGCTAATGTGTCAGCCCATGCTCTATCGCGCTATGGATTGAGGGCGACAGGAGCTGTCTCTTTTACAATTTTAGCTTCCTTACCATGTGAAGTATGTAGTGCGATAACTTTGGATACTACATACCCAACTTCCGATTGTGACCACTTAAATGTCTTCCCATATATTGGCGAACTTTTGATGCCGTTGCCTATGTCACATATTGGCATAAGCAACGTTGGTATATCCTTTATTAATTGCTAATGTTTTCATTATTTCATTTATAAATACTTACAATATGGATCATGGGTTTCTTCTCTCTGATATTTCTGAGGAGTATGAGTATCGCCCACTGAAATGGCTACGCTTCATCGAATATTACTGCATCGATGCCAGGGGGTCTATCGTTGTCTTGGACTTTTGGTGGTTGCCTATATTCCAGATGAATACAGGCAACGTCGGTATGTTTCTCACATGGATCTTGGACTTTTGGTGGTTGGATTTTATATGTATTACCTGTATGAGCGACACTGGCTTTTTGTTTTATCATTCCTGGTCTCTGATATCACCGTTTGAGGACACTCGATCTTGCAAGAGAAGATGGCCATTGGTGCTAATACATTTGACTGACTATCGGTTATAGGGCAATCTACATCAACTATGGGTGGCTATAGCATGTTTGAGGCTTAGGCGACAATGTTTTATGTATCTTGTAATGGGTCAACGCTACAATCATATAAATATGCACATTTTTTTCTTCGCCAAGGTTTTATCCACAAGGGTGGTTTTACTTGGCAAGGTTTTAATGCGACATATCATATATGATTGGAGGGCGACAATTATATCTTCTTTGCATTCGCTTTTTACATAAGATTACTCTACTTTGTAATATGGTTTCCCTCCGCCTGAGGTTTCTTTCTACTAATAAAATGCGTTTCATCAATATATATATATATATATATATATATATATAAAAGTGTGTGTGTGTATAATATATATATATATATATATATATATATATATATATATATATATATATATATATATAAGTGTGTGTGTGTGTATACCCTTATATATGTATGTATGTATATAAGTGTGTGTGTGTGTATACACATGTGTGTATATAGGCACACACAAGGACTTATATACAATATATGTACGTTATGTGTGTATGTACTTGTGTGTACAAGGCATTATGGACACACATTAAGAAATATTCAACGATAAACACAAATAAAAACGAATTATTCTCGCGTCATGTTTAACCGCATATATGGACAAACAACCTCACGTGTAGGCTGGGTTATTCTTTGAATTTTGTTGTCCAGCTGGTTGATTTTTGCTAAGCAATTGGTTAATTTATTTTAACCAACTTGTTTCTATTTTAGCACACAAACTTGTTCCTCGGATTGAGGCCTTTAAAAGCAAGTCCTTCAACCAATCTTCCACTACAACTTCATCACACAAGATTTCCTTATCTAAACTTAATTTCCTATCTTCACCGACATCAATGCAGAATTTAACCTCTAAAAATAGATTATGATCGTTCATAATTGAAAAGAGATGTTTCTGGTTGTATATGTCATATCATTTCATGAAAAGCCTATCCTACATCAGACCATAAATCAAGAGAATCAACAAAATGACATAATTACATGTATTCATATTTGATACAATGTTGATGGATATAAGGTTCAAAGGTTAGAACACACACGATCATTCAAGTGACATAAAATTATTTCAGAACCATCTCTCTCTTCGAAGAACTCTAGCGCTCTTCGAGCAGCCCTAAAATCGCGACAATGGATGGCCAAAATACATTCCAAACGAGAGAAGAATCCAATCAATTGCATTGAAGCGTAAAGAAATCTAAAAGGCCAGTCTTGGGTGAATTGTCTTCTGACGGCATCGATGAACACGGTGACCATGGTGGGAGTTGGGCAAACCTCCTCCGCCCTTGCCAAGAATTGACAGAGCTCTACACTGGTGATGAGGAAAATGATATTTGTGAAGAAGAACACTTGGAACAGTATGACATGGTGATGATTGCAGAGGACACAGGCGCGGCTGTGGGTCAAATATCAATGGAGATACCGGTTGAGGAATGCAAGAGTCTGTGGAAGCTACGGCGACGGGCTCTCATTGTCAAGGTATTAGGCAAAAATTCCTCTTACAAAATGCTTGAAAAACGATTAAGTGATTTATGGGATGCTGGAGGAAAATTAGACATTGTAGACCTTACGGATGGCTATTTTGTTGTGAGGTTCTTCTCAGCTTTGCACTATTAGCAGTCCTTAAACAATGGGCCTTGGATGATTCAAGGATTCTATATACCACTGATGAAGTGGAAATCTTTTTTCTCGGCATCACAAGAAACAATTAGTAACACACTAGCTTGGATACGCATACCGAAATTGCCTCTAGAATTTTTTGACGAAAACATTTTGTTGAGAACGGAGAGTTTGCTAGGAAAAGCCATCAAAGTTCATGCTACGATGATGAACATTGAAAGAGGTCGCTAATTTCTAGGAAAACTGTATGTTTTCATTCATATTTTTCACGTTACACTGCACCTACTTCTTATACAACTCATGACCTACTCTATAAGGTAAATAATCAATCAGCATAAATGTACAAATCACTATCCCTATAATCACGTCCCTACAATTACGTTTCTTAATTACACAATCAATTCTAACTATGGTAAATATTCTATTTCCTAACACTCCCCCTCAAGTTGGGACGGGGAGTCTTCAACGCCCAACTTGGTCAATGTCTCGTCAAACGCCCTTCCTGCTACAGCCTTTGTTAGGATATCCGCTAGCTGATCTTCACTTGGAACAAACGGTAGTTCTACCACACTGTCCTCAATTTTCTCTTTTATGAAGTGTCTATCAATCTCCACGTGCTTTGTTCGGTCATGCTGGACAGGATTTTCTGAAATACTAATTGCAGCCTTATTGTCACAAAACAGCCGCGCTGGAGCAGGAACATCAATACCCAAATCTGCTAGCACCTTTCGCAACCACAAAACCTCCATTACTCCTTTAGCTATCCCCCGAAACTCTGCCTCAGCACTAGACAAGGCTACCACCTTCTGCTTTTTACTCTTCCATGTAACAAGATTTCCTCCTAATAGAGCAAAATATCCTGAGGTAGACCGACGATCAACCAGATTTCCCGCCCAATCAGCATCTGTGTATACCTGAATATCGAGATGTCCATGATTCCTGAACCAGATTCCTCGTCCAACTATCCCTTTCAGATACCGAATAATTCTCATCACAGCTTCCATGTGATGGCTCTGAGGCTTATGCATGAACTGACTTACAAGTCCTACTGCAAATGAGATATCAGGTCGAGTATGTGCCAAGTATATCAACTTTCCAACCAACCGTTGGTATCTTCCAAAATCTGCGTCAGACCTACCTTCCTCATACTCCATTTTCTGATTTACTAGCATTGGTGCCCTTGCTGGTTTGCAATCTACCATACCTACTTCCGCTAGTAGATCCAGAATATACTTTCGTTGAGAGATAAAGATCCCATGCTCTGATCGATCAACCTCAATCCCTAGAAAGTATCTTAGATCCCCCAGATCCTTCATCTCAAACTCTGAGAACAACTGTTCTTTTAGCCTGGTCACCTCCTCGGAGTCATCTCCCGTGATGATCATATCATCGACATAAATTATAAGGCAAGTTATTCGATCCCCCTTTCTTTTGATAAACAAGGTATGGTCGCCATTGCTCTGCTTGTAATCATGTTTCCTCATGAAGCTTGTAAACCTCCCAAACCAGGCCCTCGGAGACTGTTTTAGCCCATACAGAGATCGTCTGAGGCGGCACACTTCATCCTTAGTGAACTCTCCTGCAAACCCTGGTGGAGCACTCATGTATACTTCCTCCTTCAATTCTCCATGAAGAAACGCATTCTTAACATCAAACTGATAAAGAGGCCATGACTTCGTAGCTGCTATAGAGAATAGAACCCTGATCGTGTCGAGTTTCGCCACTGGTGAAAAAGTTTCTATATAATCAATACCATACGTCTGAGTGTATCCTCTAGCAACCAACCGAGCCTTATACCTCTCAATACTTCCATCAGCCTTGTATTTGATCGTGTATACCCATCTGCAACCCACAGGGTGCTTCCCTGTTGGTAGATTGACCTTCTCCCAAGTGTTATTTTTGTACAAGGCACTGATTTCCTCCTTCATGGTTGCATACCATTCAGGCTTACTCATAGCTTCTTCAATTGTCCTTGGAATCGACACCTCACATACTGATAAATAACTTTTCCCACTTTTTATTGGATATCGGGCTCCTTTCGACACTTTTCCTGGTGAGTACCTTACTGGGGGTTTTCCTCTGTTTTGTCTCGGAGGCAACACTCTTCCTGGTTCTGCTGTCATTATACAATGATCCTGAACAGTTTCATAGACAACAGGAGATACAGGTAATAGACTAGGAAAATTATCAGTAGGGAGGTTATCAGGGATGTGAACAAAATCGGAGACTGGTTCTGGTAAATGGTTTACCTGGTTCTGTAAAATGTCCGCTGAAGAATCACTGGTAGGATCAGAAGTCGGGACTATACCTTGGCCAGGTAAAGTACAGTCGGCGTCACCTACTTGCCATGTTGGAACTGCCTCCACCTGATTTTGGTTATGAAGCCAATCGTAGGTCTCACCATAGGTCTCCCCCTGAGGCACATGATTGGCTGAATAGAAATATTCTTGCTCAAGAAAAGTGCAATCCATGGTGATATGGATGCGCCGAATACGAGGATTATAACACCGATACCCTTTTTGAGACATAGCATAGCCCAAAAACACACATTTGTCTGCACACGCATCAAGTTTCGTGCGTTGGGAGGAGGGAATATGAATAAACACAGAGCACCCAAATATTTTAGGAGGGAGAGTAAGGACTGACGAAACTATCGAGTGCTGGGTAAGTACGGATAAGGGTGTACGGTGATCAAGTATTTTAGTGGGTAAGCGGTTCAGAAGGTAAGAAGCCGTGGCGACGGCCTCTGGCCAAAAACTTTTTGGAACATTGGATTCGAGCATCATAGCTCGGGTCATTTCAAGTAGAACACGATTTTTTCGTTCAGCCACACCATTTTGTTCAGGGATGTGAGAACATGAAGTCTGGTGTAAAATACCATTGTCAAGACAGAATGTTTTGAGGTCATTGTTGACGTATTCTCCACCATTGTCAGACCGAAGAATTTGAATTTTTGTATGAAACTGAGTGCTAACCATTTTATGAAAATGCACAAACTGGGAGAAAACATCAGACTTATGTTTCAGAAAATAAACCCACGTCATTCTGGTAAAGTCATCAACAAAAGTAACAAAATACTGAAAACCAAGAGTCGTAGGGTGCGGGGAGGGGCCCCATACATCAGAATGAACCAGACTAAACAACTGTTTGACACGTGTATTATTGAGTTTATAAGTAGACCGAGTGTGTTTAGCATGAAAACATGTATCACACGGTAATGTAAGTCCAGACGGAACCAAAGAAGGAAATAAAAGTTTCATGTAACCTAAGGAGGGGTGACCAAGACGACGGTGCCATAACCAGAGTCGGTGTTGAGCAGTCCCGGTGGCAAGATTGGAGCGGCCCTGTTGTACCACATCTGCTACAAAATATAGTCCGTCCTTCTCAATGCCACGCCCAATGATCTTCTTCGAGCAAACATCCTGTAGTAGACAAAACGAAGGATACATTAGTGCAACACAATGTAACTCACGGGTAAGTTGACTAATGGATAACAATTTAGTGGAAAGACCAGGTACATAGAGACAATTGTGCAAACTTAGGTTAGAGTTAAGTGAAATGGTCCCGCCTCCAGAGACTGGTATCAAGGTTCCGTTGGCGGTTTCAATATGAGTCTTAGATGGAGTGGTCCACTGAGTAAAGTCTTGGGGGTCATTGGTCATAGTGTCTGTTGCACCACTGTCAAGTATCCACGTGGTTTTTGAGGTTGTGGATAAGTTATGGGCTGGTTTGAAATTATTTGAGTGGGTAAGGGTGTGGCTGTAATTTTTGGAAAAACAGGGGGTCTGGTTTGAGGTCTCAATTAGTTCTGGGGTGTGAACTTGCGATTTTGAAACTTTAGGGGCTGAACCGTGAGTGTTGGGAGTTGAGGGCCTGAAAACGGAACTGCTAGACATTTGGAGGGCTAAACCTGTTGAATATGAAACTGAGGGGGTACATTGCATAATATTACGGGGGCATTTTTGTCCAAACACGTAAAGGTTGGGTTGGGGTTAAAAACCCCAACCCTAGTACCTCCCATTTCGGCTGCCATTTCTGAGAAGCCCTCTCCTTCTTCGTTTTGAGCAATTACGGCTGCAGCCATTCCTCGTCCCTTGCCTCCTTCAACCTGCTTCTGTTTACCCTCATACCACTTAGGGTATCCTACTATCTGGAAGCAATTCTCTCGGGTGTGCCTTCGTTGGCCGCAATGAGTGCAAACAAGGGCTTCCTTGTCTTCGACCTTGCGTCCACCAGATTTGGAGATGCCTCTGCCTCTCCCAGTCCCTCGTTCTTGGCCATGGCCTTTGGTAGCCGTGATTGGTGTTGCCAGGCCATGGCCTATCCCCTGTGATGAGTCTTCTGAGGGGATCCTCTGCAAGACTGCCGTCCTTTCTTCTGCCCGATAAACCTCTCTGTACGCTGCTTCTAACGTGGGTAAAGGTTCTCTTTTTAGCAAATCATTTTTTTCATTGTTAAATTTCTCATCAATTGCTGTCAAAAACTGATACAATCGTTAAGCCTCCATTTTTTGGTTGTAAGTATTGATGTCCACTGAGCAATGCATCGGATTGGGCTCTTGTGCATCTATGGCTGTCCATAGATCCTGTAGCTTGCTCCATACTGACTCAACGTTGCTACCTCCTTGTCGGACTAGACTTGCCCGTCGATGAAGATCGTAT
The DNA here is from genome assembly GCA_036186865.1 of Eustoma russellianum. Taxonomy (NCBI): domain Eukaryota; kingdom Viridiplantae; phylum Streptophyta; class Magnoliopsida; order Gentianales; family Gentianaceae; genus Eustoma; species Eustoma russellianum. Next base: position 42,203,492 of record AP025040.1, read on the forward strand.
ACTCTCAGTGAATCGGCCCCTGATCCATATGTTAGAGCCAATCCATCCCATAAGGCTTTAGCAGTGGGATATCTCGTAACATTAACCACTAAAGATGGTTCAAGGGTTTGTATTATCTAGGTGAACACAGCATTGTCTGCCTGTTCCCAGTTTGGAAATTCCGGATCTGTTGGTTGGGGTGGAGGAGGAACACCTGTGAGGTGATGTCTCCTCCCCCTCCCAATAATGGCACGGAGAACCAAAGGTGCCCACACGGCATAGTTGCTGCCGTTTAGCTTTACTGAAATGGACAAATTCTCAGTATGAATTTGTACTGCTGAGACCTGATTTTTATTTGATGTTGATCTTGATGGTGTGTTTTGCAGGATGTTAGCCACCTGCACTGCTAAATCTGTGAGGCTGGGAATTTTTGGTTCACTGGCTTCAGGGTTTGACATTTTTGTTGGACTGGTAAGGTTGCAGTATTCCTGCACTGGTTACAGCCACAAACGGCTGAGATTGGTATGGCCGGGAAAGGTATGGCCGGTAGGTAACTCAGGCAATGATGAGTATTTTTCTGAGCCTATACTCAGAAAAACATTTTCAGGGTGGGATGAACCCGCTCTGATACCATGTTAATAATCAGAGAAACAATTTCTGGGAAAACTGTATGTTTTCATTCATATTTTTCACGATACACTGCACCTACTTCTTATACAACTCATGGCCTACTCTATAAGGTAAATAATCAATCAGCATAAATGTACAAATCACTATCCCTATAATCACGTCCCTACAATTACGTTTCTTAATTACACAATCAATTCTAACTATGGTAAATATTCTATTTCCTAACACTATGCACATATATGTGTTGAAATTGATCTAAGAAAACCATTAGTATCTAGAGTGTGTTTGAATGGTAAAATATTTGCAGTGGAGTATGAGAGATTGAACATGATATGTTTTCGATGTGGACATTATGGTCATGCCATGGATGAATATGGCGGCGATGAGGTTGAAGGAGGTTTAAAAAAGGATCCAACTGTGGATAAAAATTGCGGGTTGAACACTTCGGAACCATTTTGCCCCTGGATGGTGGCAACAAATAATAGAGGACGTAGGGCACCTACATTGCTTGATACAATGGGAAAACAAGAGCTAAGACAAAATACCATGCCATGGCCGAGAGAGGGTCAACATCAACTCCAAAATGCAGCTTTACGTATAGGGCAATCAAGTGGATCTCGTTTTGATCTTCTTAGTGAACAGGACATGGAAGTTGAACCTGATAACCCAGAAGAAACATTGGCGAATGGACTTCAACAGGTGCAAGATAAGGTCCTAAAGTGGTCTTCCAAGCTACTCGGAAGGGAGACAGTATCCGGGTAAAAGAAAGGAAAAACAAAAGAGCGCAAATGCAGGATATTTCCAATCTTAACGTCAGCATTGATTATAAGGGAGGTGAAAATCAAAAACTAACAACACAATCAAGCTCCAGATGAGCGTTCTCAAGAGGCAGGGGATCCTCTAGACGTACTAGGGGAGGTGCCATTGGATTGTCTTCTTTACGCGATATTACAAATGAGGTACCACCCAAACTTAAGATGCATATAGGAAACCAGTCATCTACTCTTGAATGGCCAAGCTTACACATAAATCGAAAAGACAATCACTCAGGGGTTAAGACAAACAACATCAAACAACACCCTCCTGATGATTATATGGTGTAAGGGGATGATGGTACCCCTAATGCTGAAACAAGTGGGGAGTGATGGGCGATGCAAAATCTTTGGATGCAAGCTCTATTGGTATGGATATTGGACCTATGATGGGGGTTAAAACCATCACCCACCATTAATGTTTCCAAATGGTGACTATTTTTGCATGGAATTTCCGGGGAGCGGCCTCTCGGGAGTTCAAGACAGCCTTAAAAGAGTATTTGTGTATGTACAATTCGGACGTGCTGTTTCTCATGGAAACAAGTTTGCACAGTACAAAAGGTGAGTGGATTCTAGATGCTTTTCATTTTAAAATTTGCAGCGGTAGAAACTAAAGGTTTTTCTGGTGGACTCTAGTGTTTTTGGGATGAGGAGAAGGTGCAACTCAAAGTTTGTGGGTTTACAACTCAGATGCTGTTAATGGGCATCCCACAAGAAGGTAAAACATTATGGCTTCTTTCTCTAACCTATGCTTCACCGGTTGACGCTTTAAGAGAAACCTTTTGTGAGTACGTCGAACAACTCCGCCACTACGTTCATTTTCCATGGTGTATGATTGGTGACCTTAATCAAGTAATGCGCACAGATGATAAAGACGGTGGCAGGAGGGTTGTCAGATATAATGTAGAAAGGATGAAGCGAATGATGACACTATGTGGTTTCACTAAGATGGATTCGGGACCCAGGTTTGCATGGACAAACAACAACCTTGGTTCCCGTAGGATCTAGAAAAGATTGGACTAGTGCTGGGGCAACGAAGACTGGCATGATTTAATCCATGAGGCGAGTCTACGCCACATTACCCGTGTACACTCCGATCATCATCCTCTTTTGCTTGAAACAACTAGCCATGGCACTCGAAACTAAATGTTAAGGACAATAAAATTCCATTCTAACTGGATGGATCATAGAGACTTTGAAGGTTTTATAAACAACGCGTGGCTCTCCATCCCAAATGACTTGAGTTCTACAATTGAAGTATTTAGCCAAAGGCTTCGGATTTGGAGTAGAGATGTGTATGGCATATTGTTTGCGAAGAAAAGAAGATGTGAAGCGAGACTTGGGGAATCCAAACAGCCTTATGCCTAAGACCATCACATTTTTTAACAAGACTTGAAACCGAACTACAACAAGAATATGGAGAACTACTTAAGCAAGAGGAATCCTTTTTGCAACAAAATTCACATCTACAATGGCTCTCTCAAGGTGAGAGAAATTCAAGATTCTTCTACAAATCAATGAAGCCATATGTGAGAAAGAAGAAAATTATTGCCCTCAAAAATAGTACCAGCGAATGGGTCACAAATGAGGAGGAACTACAACGCATGGTTCACCACTTCTATGTTGAGTTATACTCGGATGATACCCAACACCATTTACAGTTGTAGGAGGAAAACTTTATCGTGAATTTTCAGCTGCTGCCCCATGGTGACAAGAGGCTACTAACTCACCCAATATCGTGTAGAGAAGGGCAGAATGTCGTATTTCAAATAGGATCTCACAAAACCCCGGGCCAGATGGACTCCCATCTGACTTCTACCAACGAAATTGGGGAATTGTGGGACCATAAATTGTTCAATTTATTTGTGCTGCATTTAAGGAGAAGAAGTTTCCAGCCCATATGAGTAAAACTCTTATAACATTGATCCCCAAAGTCAATACCCCTGAAAATGTAAACCAGTTGCGTCCTATTGCATTGACTAATGTGGTGACAAAGATAATAACAAAAGTGATAGCGAACAGATTAAAAATCATCATGCCCATGTTGGTCGACCAAACACAAAGTGCATTCACCCCGGGAAGACAATCAGCATAAAATATTATCATCGCCCAGGAAATCATCCACACGATGCGGTATAAGCAGGGGAAGAAACAATGATGATTGTGAAAGTAGATTTAGAGAAGATGTACGATAGGGTGAGCTGGAGTTTTTTGAGGAAGGTTTTGTGTGCTGCAGGTTTTGGTGCGGATCTTACCGAGCTAATCATGAATTGCATTACTTCGACGAAATTATCATGATTTGGAATGGCTAGAGTCTTGAAGAATTCCAGCCTTCTCGGGGCATCCGTCAGGGCGATCCATTGGCTCCATATTTGTTTCTCCTTTGCATGGATATTTTGAGCCAGAAAATCAAAAAATCAGTGGCAGAGAAAAAGTGGATTCCAGTTTCGGCCTCTTGGGGTGGACCAACTTGTTCACATATCTTTTTTGCCGATGATTTTTTACTATTTAGAGAGACAACTGAGACACAAGCGGAAGTCATGGAGGCAGTGCTAGCCGATTTTTGTAGCATCTTGGGTCAAAAGGTAAGTTTGGCAATGTCGTTTTTTATGTCTCAAAAAATACTTCCCCAACCGTCTTCACCACGGTTTGAGGATGCAGGACGGATGATATTGGAAAATATTTGGGGGTCCAATGCTTCACCGTGGAGCTAGGGCGAGCACTTATGATTTTCTCATAGACAATATCCAAAGTAAGCTTAGCTTATGGAAAGCTAGGCTTGTGTCACATACATCTAGAAGTATACTCATCCAATCCATGCTCAACGCTCTCCCTTCCTACATTATGCAAATAGCTGAAATCTTGTCTTAGTATTATATAATATGGAGAAATATATTCGGAGCTTTTTCTGGAATGAGTTAGGTGGAAGCAAACATGTACACTTCTTGGCTTGGGACAAGATTTGTAAGCCGAAAGATCAAGGTGGCTTAGGCTTCAAAAATCTTAGAAAAATGAATTTAGAACTGCTGACTAAGTTGCGCGTACAAATGTTTACCCAAAGGGATAGACTATGGGTGAAGATGCTTTGGGCCAAATATGGTTTCCCGCTCGCGGAACACAAAACACGAAGAGCCACAAAGACGTGGCGGAGTATCGTGAAGTGTAATAAATTACTTAGAGAAGGGTGTTGATGATCAAAATTGTGATGAAAGTGAAGCTCAACATAACATGGCAAAGAAGGCTGAGCTTGATGATGATGGTGGTGCAATCCGAGATGACAGTAAAGATTGAATCCGATTGGTGGGTTCATATGTGTAATCATCTTATTGGTTGCACCAATGTGACGAGGATTGCGATTCAAGAGCGGGAGATCGAAGGGAGTAGGAAGAAAGACGGATGGTTCAGTTGGCACGGGTGGTGGAAAGCCAACGGGGGAAAGAGCCAGCTCCAGGACGCGGGAAGCAGTTTAAATGGGGGGATTTTACCGTTGTGCCCTTATGTGTAAACGGGGTAGTTAGTTTAGAATAGGGGCATTCTTGTAATTTCGCAGTAGGCAGTTATTTTCTTTCTTCTTCAGCTTGCTTTATATGGTCCGTTCGACAAAATTAGAAGGCGTGAGGAATTCTGAGTTTTGTGATTTGATTCAAGCGTTGAGTTCATTTTTCCTTTCCTTTCGTGCTCTCTAGTTGCTCTCCTCACGGGAGCATTGTATTTCCTTGATTAAGTTTGTTGTTTTTAGTTTGATCAAACACACATTTGTGTTCTTGCTTCGTGTTCGTTGTTTGATCACAGCACCTGAATTGTGCTGTGCTACTTTGCTCGAACGTATTTGAATTTTCACATGGTATCAGAGAGATTTTGTTATGTCTGATGAATTTTGGTAGTTTCATGACGAATGTTCAGAATTCACCAAGTTCCTCAAATAGAGCAGTAAATTTTGTGCCTACGGATCCCACAGATGATTCGTTGTATTTGCACCCAAGTGACAACCCCTCACTTGTGCTCGTTCAGCCTCTGCTTGATGGAAACAACTTCCATAGTTAGAGCAGAGCCTTCAGGAGAGCCTTGGAATCGAAGAATAAGGTAGGCTTCGTCACAGGTATGATCCCCAAACCTTCTGAATTAGATCGTAAGTACATAGCCTGGACCAGAGCAAATAATATGGTTGCATCGTGGATTGTTAACTCTGTAATACCTTCGATTGGTCAAAGCATTATGTGGTTTGATAATGCCTGTGATATATGGAGTGATTTGAAGCACAGATATGGTAATGCGGATGTGTTTAGGATGTCTGATCTGCAAGAGCAATTTTATGCTACTAGGCAGGAAACTAGCTCAGTCACAGAGTATTACACTCGGTTGAAAGTTATATGGGAAGAATTGATGGTACTTCGTTCCATCCCGAATTATGTGTGCAATAGGTGTACTTGTAATGTCTCTGCACAAATTAACAAATTCATTGAGGATGACTATGTAATCAGATTTATTAAGGGATTAAATGATGAATTTGAACCTGTGAAGTCACAGGTTCTGTTGATGAGTCCATTACCTGATCTGAAATCCACCTTTGCAATGGCAGTGAAGTTAGAAAGGAAATTGAACTACTCTTCGGTGCAAGGTACGTTTACTAATAATCCCTCAATGGTCATGACTGCTGATGGTGGTTATAAGAATGCTCCCTATGGGCAGAAACCTGCCAGTTCAGAGTCTGGTGCAGGTTGGCACAGATCGTTTGGCAGGGGTTTCAAGAAGGACTTTCAGAAACCTTCTTCGTATAATTCTAAGGCACCTGTGTGTACCTTTTGCAATTTGATAGGACACACCGTAGATAGATGTTATAAGAAACATGGTTTTCCACCTGGTTATAAGCCCAAAAGTATGGTGAATTGTGTTGAAAATGAGAATTACAGTGGTAGGGAAGCAGATTCATACAGCCAAGGGCAGTGTGATCAGTACCAAAGTGGTGATGGTGTGCATGATGACTTGATGGGTGCACCTTCACAGATGGCTCCATCACTCACACTTGAGCAATATGATCAACTCATGAGACTGTTGCAGGAGAAAAAGGAAAGGAGACATGAAGATGGCTGTGGACACAATGATGAGGCCAAGGGGCACCATGCCGTGATGTCAGCTCAGCAGACTAGTGTCTCTGCCAAGCAGCCAGGTAATGGTCCTCTTTATGATTCATGCATATGGATATTGGACTCTGGTGCTACAGACCATATATGTCATTCCTTGTCTTTGTTCAGCTCACATCATCCAGTATCCTCTGTATCAGTCAAACTTCCAAACAATAACCTTGCCCCAGTCACTCATGTTGGTACAATCAACATCAATCCACTCCTGACACTTAAAAACGTCCTACATGTTCCTTCTTTCTCCTTCAACTTGTTGTCACTCAGCCAGCTTACAAAAACTGGTAACATAGATCTGATCTTTCACTCTGATGTCTGTCTACTTCAGGACCATTTCAGCAAGAAGACGATTGGTTTAGCTGAAGTTAGACAAGGATTATACCATATGAAAATTCAGAACAGCATTTCCCAGGCTCATGCTGTTGTCTCAGATCCATCCCTTTCATATCTCTGGCATTCAAGACTTGGACATCCCTCTCACTCCAGACTTCAAGAAATCAGCAAATCTGACCCTCTTGTATCAGTTCCCTCACATCCCTCAGCATGTACTATATGTCCATTAGCTAAACAGAAAAGAGCTCCATTTGGCATTTCTCATTCAGTTTCTGACTCTTCTTTTTGTCTTGTACATATGGACATATGGGGTCCCTACAAACATCCCACATTGTATAAACAGCACTACTTTCTTACCATTGTTGATGACTACTCTAGATATTGCTGGGTGTATCTAATGAAGTCTAAAGCAGAAACTAGGAGCATCATTGAAAGTTTTTGCGTATATGTCAATGTCCAGTTTGAGAAACACATAAAAGTCATAAGGACTGATAATGGGATTGAATTTAAGATGAATCCGTTTTATGCATCAAAAGGCATTGTGCACCAAACCAGCTGTGTATATACACCACAGCAAAATGGACTGGTAGAACGAAAGCATCAACATATTCTTAATGTTGCTAGAGCCCTGAAGTTCTAGGCACATCTGCCAGCCATGTATTGGGGGTTCTGCGTACAACACGCAGTATACCTCATCAATTTGACCCCATCACCTCTTCTTAACCATAGAACCCCTTTCCAGAAACTCTACGACAAGAGCCCCTCATACAGTCACCTCAAAATATTCGGTTGCTTATGCTTTGAAACAACTGTTAACCCGTCCAAAGAGAAATTCACTCCCAGAGTAAGGAAGAGTGTCTTCCTTGGAATCTCACATACCACAAAGGGCTATATATTGCAAGACTTGATTACCAAAGAAGTTTTCATATCCAGAGATGTAACCTTTCATGAAAATGTGTTTCCCTTCAAGGAAAGGGGCACAAGGGAGTCAGTTCCAAACCCTTCAACCTCTACAAATTACCTTTCAATACCAACGCTTTCTTCGCAGACAAGCCAACCTCACTCCTATGATCTCCATGAGCCACAAATCCACGTGCCATCCTTTGAATCTCAAGATGATTTCACTCACGCATCTAAAAACCAAGTTCCAATCAATGACATGGCCAGTGTGCCATCATGCCCACATGATACACCACAAGAGCCTACTTCCCCAAATCTTGACTGTCATATTCCAGTAACACTCAGCGCTGACCCATCTCCAGAAATAGCCATCAAGTCCATCCATGTTGACATACCTATCACGAGACCTAACCGTGCAAGGCAACCTCCTAAGTATCTTGACCAGTATTATTGCAATCTTGCTGATGCATTTGAAAATAATTTACATCCCAAGCCACTGTCTTCTTCAAGACTCACTACCCCTCATCCTCTACATGATTACATTTCGTTTGATTCCTTAGCACCAAAGTACAAAGCATATGCATTAAATATAAGCAGGTACACAGAGCCTGACTCCTTTGCAGAGGCATGCCAGTCTCCTGAATGGCAGAAGGCAATGGATGAGGAGATTGCAGCGCTTGAAAGTAATAATACGTGGATCTTAGCAAAACTTCCTCCTGGAAAAAAGGCCATTGGGTGCAAATGGGTGTATAAGCTTAAGTACAAGCCTGATGGCTCCATAGAAAGACATAAGGCTCGGTTAGTTGCCAAGGGGTATACACAGCAACTCGGAGTGGATTACCAGGATACCTTTTCTCCAGTGGCTAAGATGACCACAGTACGGATGGTGTTGGCATTGACATCTAAGCCTGGGTGGTATGTGCACCAGCTGGATGTGAACAATGCATTTTTGCACGGGGATCTACATGAGGAGATATACATGTCTGCACCTCCTGGGCTATTAGTAGGGGACGGTGATGTGGTTTGCAGATTGCAAAAATCCTTATATGGCTTGAAACAAGCAAGCAGAGAATGGAATGCAAGGCTAACTGACTTTCTGATTTCATTGGGTTTTATCCAGTCAAGGAATGATTACACTTTGTTCACTAGATCATCTGGGGAGTCCTTGTTAATATTGGTTGTGTATGTTGATGACGTGATTGTAGCTAGCAAGAATTTAAGCGAAATTGAAAAGGTGAAGAGAGCATTGGATTCAGAATTCCGTATCAAGAACTTAGGGGAGTTGAAATACTTTCTTGGAATCGAGGTAGCTAGATCACGAATGGGTACAGTCATCAATCAGAGGAAATATACGTTGCAACTACTGGAGCAGGTAGGATTTCTGGGGTGCAAGCCTGCGCATTCTCCCATGGAGAGTCATGTGAAGTTATTTCGAGGTGATTCTGAGCCTATGGATGACATTACGGGCTACAGAAAACTCGTTGGCAAGCTGATATATCTCACCATCACACGGCCAGACATAGCCTTTAGCGTACAACAACTAAGTCAGTTTTTGAACTGCCCCACGATCAACCATTGGAAAGGCGTACATAGAGTGTTAAGATATCTGAAAAACTCTATTGGACAAGGCATTTTGTTGTCAAATTCTGGAGAGCTCAGGCTAAAAGGGTTCGTGGACTCGGTTTGGGCAGGGGTGCCAAGACACGAGAAGGTCAATCACGGGGTACTGCATGTTTCTTGGAGACAGTTTGATATCGTGGAAGGCCAAGAAGCAAACCACGGTCTCACGCTCATCAGCAGAAGCTGAGTATCGGGCTATGGCATTAGCAGCGTGTGAGGTGCAGTGGTTGATTTATCTAGCGAAGGATCTTGGCTTGTCTAGGCAGGAGCCTGTTGAGCTCTTTTGTGATAGCAAAAGTGCATTGTACATCGCAGAGAACCCGGTCTTTCATGAACGCACGAAGCATATCGAAATTGATTGCCATATTGTGCGAGATAAGGTGTTGCAGGGCACTGTTAAGCTCATGCCGATCAAAACAGAATTTCAGCTTGCAGACATCTTCACCAAAGCGTTGGATCATAAGAGGATGGTGATGCTACTTCAGAGGATGGGGATACATAACATCTATAGCAAGCCACGCTTGAGGGGGGGTGTTGATGATCAAAATTGTGATGAAAGTGAAGCTCAACATAACATGGCAAAGAAGGCTGAGCTTGATGATGGTGGTGCAATCCGAGATGACAGTAAAGATTGAATCCGATTGGTGGGTTAATATGTGTAATCATCTTATTGGTTGCACCAATGTGACGAGGATTGCGATTCAAGAGCGGGAGATCGAAGGGAGTAGGAAGAAAGACGAATGGTTCAGTTGGCACGGGTGGTGGAAAGCCAACGGGGGAAAGAGCCAGCTCCAGGACGCGGGAAGCAGTTTAAATGGGGGGATTTTACCGTTGTGCCCTTATGTGTAAACGGGGTAGTTAGTTTAGAATAGGGGCATTCTTGTAATTTCGCAGTAGGCAGTTATTTTCTTTCTTCTTCAGCTTGCTTTATATGGTCCGTTCGACAAAATTAGAAGGCGTGAGGAATTCTGAGTTTTGTGATTTGATTCAAGCGTTGAGTTCATTTTTCCTTTCCTTTCGTGCTCTCTAGTTGCTCTCCTCACGGGAGCATTGTATTTCCTTGATTAAGTTTGTTGTTTTTAGTTTGATCAAACACACATTTGTGTTCTTGCTTCGTGTTCGTTGTTTGATCACAGCACCTGAATTGTGCTGTGCTACTTTGCTCGAACGTATTTGAATTTTCACAAAGGGCAGGAGAGTTCTAATTTCTTGCATGATCCCAGGGGTGATAAGGAAAGTGATGATGCTATATTTTGGTGTGACAAGAGACCGGAGACTTTTACTGTTCAAAGTGCTTATAAAATGCAATTCACTAAAACTAATGCCGAGGAAAAAGACAGTTGGCAAGGAATATTTACTCTTAAAGGGCCACTGTGGGCAAATTTATTCATGTGGATAATGCGACATGGCTCTCTACCTACGTTGGCGTTTCTCCTTAAAAGGAATATTATCGTATCCGCCTCTTGCCCTGTTTGTGGAAGTTGAAACATTGGAGAATTACATGAGTTGAGAGACTGTCGGTGGGCTCGTAATGTTTGGAGACTTATTGTTCATCAAAATCACTGGCTGCGTTTTGTACAAGTGAGCGGTATGACTGAGTGGATCGACATAAATTTACACGAAAAATTAGGGTCTATTGGCCAAGTCTTTTCTTGGCAATACCTCTTCCGTGAAGCTGCTTACGGTAATTGGCATTTTTGGAACAAGACAACTCATGATACTACTACGACTAACATCCCACTTGTGGAGTTTATTCAAACAATATACCACCGTCTACGTGTTTTGAGTGTTGCTAATCATATTGATGTTGATAGTATAAGAATGTAACCGGTACCTTTTGGTTAGCAGCAGTAAGGTCATTGTACATACTGGACATTTTGAGTTTGTGAATAATACATCGATCCCTTCTCGGGTAAAAAAAATGTTGATGGATATAGTCGTGAAGGCTTTGAATGAGTTTGGAGAATGCTTATGGCCTAAGGCAAATCTGTCTAAGTCCAAAATATTTATAGCTGGATTGGATTGGACAGAAATATGTGGAAGAATTTAACTATTTGCATCAAGATTCTTTTCCTTTTAGATACCTAGGAGTGCCAGTCGCTGGGAAAAACTTCAAGCTACTCGGAGTTCAAGATAAATTTGCAACGTGATGGAAACATCATCTTGGTCATATGCTGGGAGATCGATTTTAGTACAATTTATTTTACAAGGCCTGCATTGCTTTTGGCTTAGTGGTCGCATATCCCAGCAAAAGTCATCAGGCAGATTGAGAATTTGGGCAGAAATTTTGTATGGGGCAGTGTCTGACAGAATCCAAAGAAAGCTTGGCTAGCTTGGAGTTACATCACCAAGCCAAAGGTAAAGGGAGGACTAGGACTCCTTGGCCTTGAGACTTGAAACTTGGCGCTGCTGAGCAAATATCTAGGGGACATTTATCATAAAAAAGTATACTCTTTCGGTCTAATACTGAATCGTTATTATAAGTTTGGGGATAAGTTATGAACAATCCAAGTTAAGTGCTATGGCTATCCAAATGGTCTATTTATGGCAAGATGAGTCCAAATATATGTGGGACATCCATCACAAAAAGATTCTCTTTCGGTCCAATGGATGAATCGTTATTACAAGATTAGGGGGATAGGTTATTGACAATGCAAGCTAAGTGTTCTGATTATTCACTAAGGAAAATGCTATTATAGGTTAGATTTATAATCTTGGCGAAGGCTCTATGAAAGCGGCTCCGATAGCACTTGAGGAGTGGTCTATTCATGCATTTATATTAGAAGCAAAGGCGTCAAGATCTTTGCCGAAGGTAGTTTGGGACTTGAGCATCACTCCGAAGCATGCACTCATTTGTGGTTGGTTGGCAACAGTCGGTAAATTGCCAACCAATGACATGTTGATTTTATTGAGCATTGATCAGCAATGTAGTTTTGGACACCGGCATCTAAAAATGCAACCCATTTGTTCTATCATTGTTCTTTTGTTGCTGAGATTTGAGCTGAAGTTAGGCGTTTGCAGAGGCTGCCCACGAGAATGTATAAATTGAACAGGACATTGGCATGTGGTATAGAATGCTCATGCGCAAGGGAATCAACACCAAGGCCATTCGTATTTCACTTGCTGTCGTAGTTGATTTCATTTGTCAGTCTAAGAACAAGTTACTTTTAACATGTGCAATCTTTTCTACCAAAGATGTAATGCATAGAACCTATACACATGTATTTAGGATCATGTGTAGATTGTTACGTTACTTTAAGATGTGCAATCTTTTATGCCTAAAGATGCAATACATAGAATCTACACACATTTACTTAGAATCATGTGTACATTGTTTCCGTTTATGTTAGATACAGTTCAATGATCAATTACTTAGAATCATGTGTACATTGTTCCCGTTTATGTTAGATACAGTTCAATGATCATATTGATCATTTGAATTTGGTAAGCGTAGGTTGTTGAAGATTCTGATAGCTTGGCATGTAAGAAAAGAAGTGTTGGCACGGTTGGCACGGTTGGCTTTGGCACGGTTGGTAGTGGCACGATTGGCAGGCAAGTTCTGCGTGCCAAGACTGTGGCGAGTACGTAGTAAACAAAGGGTGTATGTCGTTGATCTCTGAGTTCTATTGGAGGTGGTTATTGCGTGTGGGGCTCACCTAACTAAGTATGGTGCGGAGGGATCAGCTAAGAGGTGATGAAGTTGAAGCTCCACGTCGGATCACACACGCCTGCAGCTAGGAGGATGCAGTAGACTGGAGTAATGAACTGTTTTGAGCACGTGGGATAATTTTGTCTTCTAAGACGTTCCATTGGTTGTATAAATAGAGTAGAATGTTGTATGTAGAATGATGAACGAAATGGCAGTTTCTTTCCATAATGTCAAGCTCTCCTTCATCCTCTAAGCTTAGCATTTTGCGCTAGCTTGTTGTTTCTCGCTGCACATTTGATTCTCTTTTCTTCTCCAAGTTGCTGCTTATGCAACATTGTTTGTTGATTTCTTATACTAATCGAATTACGGTTGTTAGTTCAAAAATTAACATGGTATTAGAGCGATCTGCTTCCTCTGTCTGAATCTCTGAAAGTTTTCTGTAAATTCCATGGCTTCATCTTCGACTAATCCTCCTCCTGGATTTAGAGCTAATCAAACTGGCTCAAATGAGAATCAAATGAATAATCCGTATTACATTCATCCTAATGACAGTCCAGCTACTGTTTTGGTGCAGCCACCGTTCACTCCACATAATTTTCACTCGTGGAGCCGTGCATTTCAGATGGCGTTACTGGTGAAGAACAAATCGTGCTTCATAGACGTATCTATGCGTAAACCAACTCCCTTGGATCCTCAATTTCAGGTATGGAGACATGTAAACACTATGATCCAGTCTTGGATAATGAATTTTGTATCACCTTCAATTGCTCAAAGTGTGATGTGGTATGATAGTGCTTTAGAAGTATGGGAGGACCTGACCATGAGGTACGGGAGTGGAGATCCGTTTAGGTTATTAGACCTGTTGGACGAGTTTTATGGTGTTAAGCAAGATAAATCTGTCTGTGAATGACTACTTTACGAAGTTAAAGGTGCTGTGGGAGGAGTTAATGTCTTTAAGACCTGTACCTAAATGCACTTGTCATAGATGTAACTATGATGTAGGGAAGAAGATGAGTGAATTTGTGGAAAATGACTATGTGATCAAGTTTGTCAAGGGACTTAGTGAGGAGTTTGATCCTGTACGGTCACAAGTGTTTGTTATGACTCCGCTGCCTGACTTTAAGACGGCTTTTGCTATGGGTTTAAAATTTGAAAGGAAGTTGGCTGGTTCTGGCTCTCAAACTGTGTTTAATAATGCACCTACTGTGTTAATGGCGGATTACGTTAACACCCCAAATAAATTTGCTAATAAAACTCAAGGCAATAAGTACATGAGGGGAAATGGTATATTCTATCCGGAAAGTGGAAAGCGTATTCAATGTACTCACTGTGGCATGATTGGCCACACTGCTGATAGATGTTATCGAAAGCATGGCTTTCCACCAGGTTTTAAATTCAAAAAATCAGGTCAACATGGTGGAAAATAGGGAGGATTATTTTGCAGATAACTGTGATGAGTAAACTGGCCAGCAACCATTCCAGTCAGATCAAGTACAACAAGTTCCTTTGCTGACTTCTGAGCATTATCAGAAATTATTGAACCTGTTGAATGTTAATGATGATAGTGCAGGTTCAGCTGCAGGGAAGGTTGTCCAAGGTGCTGTTATGTCTGCACAGGCTGATACAGGCTCAGATAAGTGTTCTGACTTTGTTAACTGTGTATGGATTGTAGATTTGGGTGCTACAGACCATGTTGCTTGTTCTTTGTCCCTCTTTAGCTCATATAAGCCTATCACACATGCTCCTGTTAGACTTCCTAACAATGTTACTGTCTTTGCTACTCACACTGGTACAGCTAAAGCCAATAGTGATCTGGTGCTAGACAATGTACTATATGTCCCTTCCTTTTCTTTTAATCTGATTTCCTTTAGTAAAGTTACCATTAATCCTCAATTGCTTATCATTTTTCATAATCTTTCTGTGTGATCCAGGATCAGTTGTCTATGAGGATGATTGGTTTAGCTAGAAGCACAATGGACTCTACTGTATTCATGGTTCATTGGTGACTTCTGCAGTGCAATCCGCCCATCTTCTTTCTGCCTCCAGCTGTTCTGAGTCTGACTCCTACCTGTGGCATGCCAGACTTGGGCATGCCTCTTTTGCCAGAATGCAAAAAATTCAAAAAAAGTGTCTAGGTGTGGTAGTGTCTAAGCTACATGGCATTTGTACTATTTGTCCCCTAGCTAAACTGAAGAGATCCCCATTCCTTGTTTCCACTTCTGTTTCTCATTCTGCCTTTCAAATAATTCATGTTGATATATGGGGACCAAACAGATATTCCACTTTGTATGGTCAAAAGTATTTTCTTACCATAGTGGATGATTACACTCGTTATGCTTGGTTATATTTTCTTAAGTCCAAGAGTGAGGTCAGAAGGGTGTTACAAAGTTTCTTTCATTTTGTTAACACGCAATTTTCTCAAATCAAAACCATTAGAACTGATAATGGTATAGAGTTCAAAATGAGTGAATTCTATATGATGCATGGCACAGTTCATCAGACCACTTGCACATATACTCACTGTGGGGAGAGCCTTGAAATTTCATGCCAATTTGTCACATTCGCATTGTGGCTTCTGTGTTCAGCATGCTATTTATCTCATTAATCTTTTACCCACACCTGTTTTGCAGCAGAAGACTCCTTATGAGCTTCTGCATCATGCCAAGCCAACTTATACCAGCCTAAGAACCTTTGGTTGCCTGGCAATGCCTATAATGTGTCCCTCCATAATCAAAGTTTGATGCCTGAGCAATTTCCTGTCTTTTCCTGGTATACTCATTAACAACTAAGGGGTATGTGTTGCAAAGATCAAATACCAAGGAAGTAATTGTTTCCAAAGATGTTGTTTTCTATGAGAATATCTTTCCTTTGAAAGAAACTGTGTCACAGGGACATAAACCACCCAATGACAAACCAGTTTTCACCGATTCAGTCTCAGAGTTGCTGCCCCTTCCTATGGATATTCATTCACAGTCAGTGCAAGTGCCTCCTCAATCACAGAATTCATCTAATTTTCATCTGAAGAGTCATCACCCTCAAATATTGATTACCTTTTTTCAAGTGTTCAGCCAGCTTCTATTCCCATCTCTGCACTGCATATTGATCTTCCTTTAATCCCTTCACCTGCTGTCTCTAATAACCACTCTGATCCCTCGTCTCCTACTTGCAGGATTGTTATTGTAATCTTCTGAGATCTTTTCCCTCTTCCTTAAGTCAAACCAGTATTCCTTATCCTTTAGAGTCATATATTTCTTTCAATGGTCTGTCACCAAAATACAGGTCATACGTACTTAACATGAGCATTGATCAGGAACCTGTCATATCAGCAGGCAGCCACTTCAGCAGCTTGGCAACAAGCCATGCAGCATGAGTTGGCAGCATTAGATGCCAACAAAACTTGGTCCATTGTTCCCTTGCCCCCAGGGAAGCGTCCAATAGGCTGTAAATGGGTATATAAAATTAAAAGGAAGGCAGATGGTACTGTGGATAGGTACAAGGCCAGGTTAGTGGCAAAGGGTTATACCTAGCTGGAGGGAATTGATTATGGTGATACATTTTTCCCTGTAGCTAAGATGACTACAGTTAGGTTGTTGCTTGCTTTGGCTTCAGTTAAATGATGGTATGTTCATCAAATGGACATTAACAATGCATCTTTGCATGGTGATCTTCACCAAGAAATATATATGGAACTACCATAGGGGATTTCCTCTAGTGAGCCTGGGAAAGTATGTAAGCTTCACAAGTCCCTATACGGTCTGAAACAAGAAAGTCGCCAGTGGAATGAGAAACTTACAGCCTCCTTGTTATCTCAAGAATACATTCAATCTAAGCATAATTACACTATGTTTACCAAGGCTATAGAATATTATTTCTTGATCCTCTTGGTTTATGTTGATAACATTATAGTGGCCAATGATTCCTTGGTGCTGGTTCAGCAATTAAAAGATTTTCTTCATAAGACATTTATGATCAAGGATCTAGGAGAGCTAAGATATTTTCTGGGACTGGAGGTGGCAAGATCTCAAGGGGGGGTTTATGATATGCCAACGGAAGTATGCTTTAGAATTGTTAGAACAAGCAGGGTCTCTGGCTTCCAAGCCTGCTGTAACTCCCATGATCAACACCTTAAGCTGGCACATAGTGACTCTGAATTATTGAGTGACAGTTCAGGGTATAAAAGGCTGGTGGGAAAACTTCTTTACCTCACAATTACTAGGCTAGATATTGCCTATGCTGTTCAGCAGCTAAATCAGTTCCTAGATATTCCTACAATGTTGCATTGGAAGGCTGCGTATAGAGTTTTGAGATACTTGAAAGGGACACCTGGCCAAGGACTTCTTTTTCCTAGTACAGGTTCTAACTTGTTAAAAGCCTATGCTGATGCAGATTTGGGGGGTTGTTCAGAAACTAGGAGGTCGATTACAGGTTACTGCGTGTTCTTTAGGGATGCCTTGGTGTCATGGAAGGCAAAGAAGCAGACTACAGTTTCAAGGTCTTCCTCAGAGGCTGAGTATAGATCTCTAGCTGCAGCAACTTATGAGGTGCAGTGGTTATTGTATTTACTAAGAGACATGGGGCAGGTTCATACTCAACCTGTGGAGCTTTTCTGTGACAGTAAAAGTGTCATCTATATAGTGGAAAATCCAGTGTTTCACGAGAGGACCAAGCACATAGAGATTGATTGTCACATAGTTAGAGACAAGTATCAGCCAGGTGTCATCAAACCAATGCCTGTGAGAACCAACTTTCAGATTGCAAATATTTTTACTAAGGCCTTGGATTCAAAGCAGTTGCAATTCTTGACTTCTACGTTAGGAATCTGTAATGTCTATGGGAAGTCAGAATTGAAGGGGGGTGTTGAAGATTCTGATAGCTTGGCATGTTAGAAAAGAAGTGTTGGCACTGTTGGCACGGTTGGCTTTGGCACAGATGGCACGGTTGGCAGTGGCATGGCTGGCAGGCAGGTTCTGCGTGCCAAGACTGTGTCGAGTACGTAGTATACAAAGGGTGTATGTTTCTGATCTCTGCGTTCTATTAGAGGTGGTTATTGCGTGTGGAGCTCACCTAACTAAGTATGGTTTGGGAGGATCAGCTACGAGGTGATGAAGTTGAAGCTCCACGTTCGATCACACACGCCTGCAGCTAGGAGGATGCAGTAGACTGGAGTAACGAACTGTTTTGAGCACGTGGGATAATTTTGTCTTCTAGGACGTTCCATTGGTTGTATAAATAGAGTAGAATGTTGTATGTAGAATGATGAACGAAATGGCAGTTTCTTTTCATAATGCCAAGCTCTCCTTCATCCTCTAAGCTTAGCATTTTCGCTAGCTTGTTGTTTCTCGCTGCACATTTGATTCTCTTTCTTCTCCAAGTTACTGCTTTTGCAACGTTGTTTGTTGATTGCTTATACTAGTCGAATTACGGTTGTTAGTTCAAAAATTAACATAGGTATCACATCCTGAAAATGATCTTGAAGATGTTCAGTGTATATTGTACATAATTTTACTTGGTTAGTATAACTTGCAGTTTAACCCAAAAAAATTAAATATACATACTTAGCTGTTAAACTATGTTTTAGAGATGATAATGTTAAGTAAGATTGGATATGTACATATTTAAATCATGTGAATTAGGCAGGGATTGATTTTATCCTAGTTTAGCCTAATCAAATCCAAAGTATTATCTGGTTACTATAGATAACTTTAATGTTGTACTATTTATATGTGATGTACGTGTTAGTGACAATCAATGAAAAGAAATGTTTCATTCATCAAATATTTATTTTATCATGGCATCAGAATTATAGCGCCTCGTTCGGACTAGGGTCTCGGTGTGGGCACCCGTCTTACTCTGCTATGAGAAGTACAAGGCGTCGATGACATTCGTATGCATGTCAACATAAAATGTATCGAAATCGCGGAAGCAATACAAAATGTACAAAGCATAATCGGCATGTAAATCACTAACTAAATCCAAATACATTAGAAGTGTCGATAGTACAAAAACTGATATAACATAAAAGAACCACGTCAACGGGCCCATATATCCATCACTGATTATCTATCCCTGGCACATCCTCTTCTGTGTCTGAACTAGCTTCCAGTCCTGTGATATGGTAAATGATAGGGTGAGCGATAACGAATCGCTGAGCAAGTCTATCCGTCTAGGTTTGTCATGTGGATCATGCATGGTAAATAATAGATGCAGCGTGAATAGTGACATAAAACGTCATGCGATGACAGATAAAATAAAGTAAAACAGGTATATATGTGCAGACATATTTCCAGAAGTAAAGCATAACGTGGACAGTGTCGTAACTTAACATGTATTAACAGATAAGGTAAAGATAACATAAGATCAGGCAAAACTCTGAAAAGTAAATTATAGGATAAATTGTGAAATATATCTCTCGTGTTTTCGTTTCTTCGTATGCAGTGTTTCAGTCTTTCATATGCTTAAGAGTCAGTTTCTCATTCCTAGTGGCTATGTCCACCTTACACTGTACCTTCATCCTTGGTCTGCTAAGGGTCAAAGCTTATGTCCGGTAGGCTAACACCGGCAATCATGCAACATGCTCATGTGATGGAAAAATCATGCATCCTTTTTCAGAAAAGAAAAACATGTCAAATCATAATTGTTTATGCATCATAACAGTCACAGCTGTGCTCATAACATATCATATCTGGTGCAAACATACACAAGGCTCACCGACTGAACTCTCTGAGTAGTTCCCATTACCGTCTATGAATCATAGTGGTCCCACCACGGTGTTATATCATACGTACGTAGACTACCGGTGACTCCCAAAGTAGCCACAATACTGTCTATGAATCCCGATGGTCCAACCACGGTGTTACATCATACGTATATAGGCTAATGGGGGCACGTTTGGCATAGATCCCGGATCCCAGAAACAGTGTTACACTCAGCCAAAATGTAAACATAAACTCGCACCTATGACACCTAACCTCCCACCTAGATTATGATGTCATGGAGCGAACATATAAACATAAACACCCATGAGGAGGTGTATCATAACATAAGTTTCCCCTAACATCCTGCTACTACACCTGATGTCATGCTTCCTCCAAACATGAACATGAGTTGTCGTAATAGCATGAAGTGTCTCATATGGAATCAGTCGACGCAGGGCACGGTTTTATAAAAATATCATTTTAAACATCTAGTGCAGTAAATCATACTTACTAACACATCGTGGAAAAACTCTTTTAAAACGTATACCTAATAATTGTTTATCGTAAAAATGCATAATAAGATGAAACATGTTGCTTTTGAAATCTTTTCGTCGTAT
This sequence comes from Eustoma russellianum, assembly GCA_036186865.1. Classification (NCBI taxonomy): domain Eukaryota; kingdom Viridiplantae; phylum Streptophyta; class Magnoliopsida; order Gentianales; family Gentianaceae; genus Eustoma; species Eustoma russellianum. The sequence continues at coordinate 42,223,865 of AP025040.1, forward strand.
GCGACAGAATGCTCGGTATTGGACTTTTTTCACGCGTCTAACACATTCATAACTTAATACTACGGTTGGCTCATTTATCATATCGTATACTTAGGTGAAATTGCCATTTTATCCTTTGTTGGGTAATTTCAGTTTTATTCTCACATTCATGACCTATTGTCCTTTCTATATTGTGTTTTATAGTTTTTTCTCAAACAATCTCCTTCTTAATGATCACTTCCTTAATTCATTTGTGTTCTCATTTCTTAATAGATTATATATTTTTTTAAGAAAATTTTGTTAAAATATCCTCACTTATGGTGGAGGGAAACCATATTACAATGAGTCTGCATAAGAAAATAAATGATGAAGCGAGCTAAGGAGTGTCAACCTCCAATCATATATGATATGTCGCATTAAAACCTTGCCAAGTAAAACCACCCTTGTGGATAAAACCTTGGCGAAGGAAAAAACGTGCATATTTATATGATTGGGGCTATGAACTGATACATTTGAAGATGATAATATGTACAGACAATAATTGTGGAAGATGAGCAAAATCAACACCAAGTGGTTAAAGCAGTTCATGTCCCCTGGCCGATGGCGTGTTGGATTCAGGAGTGGAAGATATGTCCAATGTGATGTTGTGGAAGTGGCGCAGTCTATTGTAGAACTTGTAGGCACAGCCAATGTCATGGAGGTAGTGCACAGGCTCAATGCATTTGAAATAGATCTCCAGGAAACTATTGTCCCCCATATCACCTCATGAAGGAAGAAAGAAGCAGTTAAGAGTATCACAATAGAAAGAGTTAGATATACGCATAATGGAGTCCTGAACATACCAATGTCTTCTTGGCATAATTTGAGCCAAGATGACAAAATATGATAAGTGGCACTGGATGTTGAGCGCGTCCCAATAGTATATGCAATCCTCATAGCCTCCTCCGTTAATATGGATCGTGGATCAGAAAGGAAGAAAGAAACAGTTAAGAGTATCATCAGAATAAGAAATAAAAGTAGGCATAAAAGTTCCCAGAACATACCTGATGTCGTCTTGGCACCGATTGAGCCAAGACGACAAAATAAAATAAATGCCTCTGGGAGCAGGAGGTACCCAATATTAGATATTCTTCTAGCCTCCCATGTTGTCTGTGTTACGTTAAACAGACAACAGTAGCAGAATAAAGGCAGCATGTATTAATTACGGAAAACCGGCAGCTGATGATCCGTGTATATTGTGCCTCTCACTTCACACGGTAATGCTTGAGGAGTGCCATAGACTGTCAGTCCCACAGAATGATAGCCATATCTTGCTAAACGATGGGCTGCCGAGTTTGCTTCCCTTGGACAATATTGTATGGTTGAGTGATTAAGACGAAGAAATTGTGCTGCTCTTGCGACATCCGAGGCTAAAGATCCTGTGATGCGTGTAGCGTCACCCAGCAGAGAAAGCATAGCTTGACAGTCAGTCTCCACTACAATGCTGTCATAAAGTTGTGCATAGAACATGAGCGCCATTGTCATAGCATGGATTTCCACGCAATGGTCGTAAGGAAGGCAGCGGGAAGCAAATGGCCGAGACAAAATCTCCTTGATGAGACCTAAGAATAGCTCCCCCTGCTGAGAGGCGTTTGCCAATAGCTGCATCTACATTAAGTTTCAACTTACCAGATGGCGGGAATTGCCAGCGACTATAGAAAGTCTTTTCATTCGGAGTGATGGAGAGAAGTGTTGAACCACCAAATGTGGGATTGTTTGCGCATACTTTTTCCCATTTATTGAGCAGCACCATGTGTAGATCGACTCTTTGACTCTCCTGTATAAAATATCATAATCAAAACATTCCTCACCAAATCTGCATGCTGCATAAGTTTTCCATATTTCCCATACTACAATGGAAGGAACAATTGACTTGAGTTGCCCCAACATAGTTGCTTGTGAAGATGTATACCACCATCGTAGCAAGTGAGCTCGTATTGTCCCAGATTGTGGCATCACCTGAGAAGGTTATTGAAATTTCCACCCAAAGTCGACGTATGACGGAGCAATGCAAGAATATATGGTCTTGTAGGTCATGACTATGACGACAAAACGCGCACTGTGAGGGGAAACCATCAGCCAACCGCGAAAGTTATCAATCATCGAAGAGAACGCGTCCAAAGCCTCCACAGGAATATTTTTTGACCAGCAAGCTGTTTTCCACCAAATAAACTTTGTTTCTCGCTTCGTTTCTGCATGAGGATTGATAGTCTCATAAGCCGAGCGAATAGAGAACTGGCCATTTCATCCGGAGTCCAATGAAGCATGTTGTGAGAGGTGTGGGTATGCATCTCCATATATTCGTTGATGCGACAAATTCTTTTCCATGTTGGAGAGTCATATATGCGAATATATTGATTGACGTTGGCCATACTTTGTCCGACAATATTCTGCCCAAATCGTAGAAGAGTGGAAATATTTCCACCATAATAGGCAATCATACGCTTTTTGCACATAAGAATGACGAATTCCTAGCCCTCCAGCTTCAATGGGACGACACACTGAAGTCCAAGCTTGCCAGTGATGTCTTCCTTTCCAAAGGAAAGAAGCCATTTTACGGCTCAATATGAATGACGCCTTTTGGCAGTTTAGAGCTTGCAATTAAGTGTGTTGGCAAGGTATTGAGGACGTGCTTGATGAGAACAAGCCTCCCTACCATAGATAAAAATGCAGACGACCACGATGATAATTTTGAATCAAAATGATTGAGTAGTGAAGAGCAATACCGCGCTTTATTTATTCCCTTATACAGAAACGATCCCAGATATTTAATGGGTAAGGACGTCGATCTCATGCCTAAGGCTGCCGTGGATGCTGAAATGGAAACACCTTGGCCCGCAACAAACTGGCTTTTATGGTAATTAACCAATTGACCAGAAGCTCTCTGATATGTATCTAGAAATTTACGAAATTTCCCCAAGTTACGTGCGCCATTAAGGAAAATTAACAAGTCATCTGCGAAAGCCAGATGTGAAACGCATGGGGTGCGACCAGCTTTGAACCCAATAATGTTACCGGTACTGACTTGGTAATTAAGGCCTCTTGAAAAGCCTTCAGATGATAGTATGAATAAGAGGGGCGATAATGGGTCTCCTTGTTTGACTCCTCTACCAATTGAAAAAGAATCTGTTAGACATCCGTTGAGAATAGAGCACCTTGTAGCACTCAGATAGTTGATGATGATGCGAACTAGTTGTGCATCCATGCCCATGCAGCAAAGCAGTTGCTGCAAATAGCTCCAACTAACACGGTCAAATGCCTTGGCCATGTCAAGTTTAATAATAGCTTGGCCACCTCTTGTTCTTTTATCTAAAACATGAGTCATTTCTTGCGCGAAAAGTACATGTTCTGTAATGTCCCTGCCTTTCATGAAACCCCTGTTCTGGCGAGATTATTTTTGGCAAAATTTTGCCCAGCCTCGATGCTAGTAAGCGCGTAATAGTTTTGGAAATAAAATTGGTAAGACAGATAGGACGATAATCTGCAAAAGTTTGAGGATTGCTCACTTTTGGGATGAGGATGAGAGATGCGCTGCGACTGTTCTTGGCATGCGAATACCCAAATAAAACTCTTGTACTGCCTTATGAACATCGTGCTGAATCAAATGCCAGAAATGCCTGTAGAAGGATCCTGGGAATCCATCCGGGCCCGCTGCACTTGAAGGGCTAAGGTCCCAAACAGCTGCTTTAACTTCGGGTAACAATGGAATCTCCTTTAAAGCACTGTTATCGTCTGCTGTGATCAAGGGAGGTATATGGTGTAAAATTAGGTCACAGTCGGAAATTGGCTCTTCGGCGAAGAGCGTAGAAAAGTATCGAATAGCTTCCTCTTTGATGTCAGCAGGCTGGTCAAGTTGAGTGCCATCCGGTTTATGTATGCTGCGAATTAGCTGGTGGCATCTCTTATTTTTAACTGTTTGATGAAAAAAGGACGTGTTGGCATCGCCCTCTTTTAACCACTTGACATTTGCCTTTTGTTTCCAATATAAATACGCACGTTTCTGAGCAAGATTTAACTCCGCCTTGCACTTATGATACTGTGCCGAGAGGAATCCGTGGGATTAACATCATAGGCTTGTTCCGCCAATTTGACTTCAGATTCAGCAAGAGCTACTGCATCAAAGATATTCCCAAAGATATCTTTATTCCATTGTTTTAAGTCTTTGCGCAGGAGAGATAGCTTTCTATGCAAACCCCACATTCCTCCAACTGTTGAGTATGATTGCCATCTGTGCGATACAAAATTATCAAAATCAGCGTGTGTTGTCCACACATCTAAATACCGAAAAGAGATGGTGGTCTTGGTGTGTCATTATCACAAATCAACAATAAAGGGGCATGATCAGAAGTCGCACGGGATAGATGATGGACTTTCGTGTATGAAAAGATATCAGAAAATGAGGTGGAACTCAAGAATCTGTCAAGGCGCCGCCATATTCGTCCTAATCCTCGTCCATCAGACCACGTGAATTTTGATCCTTGGTATGGGATTTCTTGTAATTGACAATGTTGGACGAAATCATTGAAATCTTGTAATGTACGCAATGATGGATTTGACCTGCCGTGGTGTTCCTCTAACGTACGAAATGTATTGAAATCTCCACCAATGAGCCATGGCGTGGTATTGTCTGCATGGAAATGTCTCAGTTCGTCCCATAAAACACGCCGTTGAGAGATAGAGTGACGTCCATACACTCCCGTCAACCAAAAACATTCTCCTGTTGCTAGCCAATTAAACTTCATGGAATGATGTTGTTGGCCAGGTTGCTCATCTTCCTTTTTAAGTATTGTTTCCTTCCAAAAAAACCAAATTTGATCATTACATGCATAGAGAGCTTTAGAAAAACCAGTTTCATCTGATACAAAGGTAAAGCAGTAGAGCGTAACTTCGGTTCAATTACTATGACAATATAAACGTGATGCTTGTGAACTAATGAATGGAGCCTATTAAATGAATTTCGTATTCCCCGCGTATTCCACAACAATATCTTCATTGAGATAAGGCATCAAAAGAATTTGAGATGTGCGCAGCACGTAACCTGGTTAAACGAGGAGATATGGGAGGATTTCGTCTTAAGATACGCGGCCCCGGATTTGGTTGAGTTGCAGAGGGATCATCATCTGCAGTTTCAGTAGCAATATTTGCATGATCTGATGCCTGGGCATCAACATATGTTGATTCAATTAAATTTGCAATTTCAGTGCATTGTCTCTCCTCATGTTCCCCCACTATATTATCTGCTAGGGTGGGCTCTTGTTCATTGTCCGAATGAGAATATGATAGTGATGTCCCTGGTAAATCTCGACAAAGACAGTCGTCAATTCCTTTTAACCGAGAAAGGTCCTGTGCGTCTGAGACTGGTTGGCCGATGACCATTTCCGGTGATACGGGAATTGGACGTCACCCTCTGACGGTGCTGTAGGGTGATCAGTTGATGTGGAGACAAACTTTTTTGGAGTCCAGCGTTTTTTTTTGCTCTTATCAGAGGAGTGTTCTTTAGGGTTAGTCAAAGGTGCATGCTCTTTGTCCATCTGTGACTTTGTAGCCTCCTGCTGCTTTCCGCAGTCCACAGCTACATGACCTAAACGGTAACAAGTTGCACAATATCGAGGGAGATCCTCATATTCTACATTCTGCGCAATTATTCTTGATGATGTTTGAATAAAAACTCTTTGCGGCAGTTCTTTTGAGACGTCTAATTCAATGCAAACCCTCGCAACAGAAGGACGATTTAGCGTTGCCGTTGCAGTGTCGAGTTTCAACGGCTCACCTAGCATGGACGCAACTTGAAAGAGCGCATCTTTCCTCTGCATATGTATTGGAAGACCTGGAAAAGAGACCCATATCGGAACGATCGGAACTTCAATGGCCGGATCATAATCTGGCGTCCATTTTGTGATGCGCATTTGCCTGCCAGAAATAATCCATCCACGTCGAGTAAAGCACCGGGTGTAATCTTTTCATGGTCGAAATGCAGAGGATGTGTGTATGATCCAAAAGGCCGACCTTTACATGTCCTGCAAAACCAATTCTGTCTATGGCGGCACGTATAGTTGCAATCGGCGGCCTTCCGTACCAAAACGTACCAACCAATGTAAAACGATATGGGGCAGCAAGAGACTGAATTTCTTCATCAGAGAATGTAATCATTGGGCTACCTTTGAATTTCTGAACTGGTTTAGGTTGAATGGGCGTTGTGGGAGAGGTGAAGAGCGACGCAAAAGAGCGATCAGTAACGATGTGCGGCACCGCCATATTGTTGGGATTGATTGCCATGACAATACGGTGTATGGGTGGTTGTGAAATGCAGATGATGGAAGAAGAAGAATTGGGGAAAGAGGTAGCGTGGAGGTGATTACGAGTGGCGGCTACGCCGCCCGCTAGATGAGATCGCCGGAATCGCCGGAGAAGAAGGGCATCCCTTTTCACACGTTTTATATATATAGATTATATATATGTACCTATATATTATATATATATATATATATATATATGTATGTATATATATATACACACATATATATACATATATATACACATATATATATATATATATATGTATGTATATATGTACACACATATATATATATACTATATATATACATATATATACATATATATATATATGTATGTATGTATGTATGTATGTATGTATGTATGTATGTATGTACATTATACTTATGTTTATACACGCATGTAAATCTCATTAGGTCCGCAATATTGGCCTTCTGGCTGAAATTCCACATGCACACACATTTAACACATCATAATCATATTCACACGTATATGTATATCTTCAAATAAATATTCAAATTATTATGACCCACAAATAGGCCATTTGGCCGAAATTTACACAGACACACACTTATGCACATTACCACTTGTTACCTACATGACTACAACAAGTTATCTACATATGTATTTATTACTACATAGAGATATCATCATCACATTTTAAGGTCATTTGCCCAGAAGATATGCACATACACACACCATGCACATTGCAACTTAACTTTCACATAGATATACTCAAAATGCGCCTACATGCCCACTTAAATAAATATTTAAATTATCACCATGGTACTTCTTTTAGCCACTTAACCGAACCCACAAGCACACATGCACACTTTTCTGTCACCACTTGTTAGCTTTACAATTTCAACAAGTTACAAGTATTCATGCACAAAAATTCTTTAAGATATCAATGTGACCCATGACAGGTCACTTTGGCTGAAATAAGCATATGCACAATGTACCCTTTTACACTTTTTAATTCTATTATAACATGCAAGACACTAATATGTATTCCCAAATAAATTCTAAGACATCATCATGTCATGCTTTATGGAAACATAGCCGAAATTGAAGAAACACATACATGCTTACACAGATATTCTTCCATTCATCATTCACAATGTCTTGCATGTGGTTATCTAAAATAATATATGGGAATGAGGCTACTATTATGGTGAAAATCATGATGCCTACACACTTAGATGTATAATGCCTATTTTGCTAAAAGTTTAACATGCAAGAAACTTTTATTTATGTTATTAAACAAGTCATCATTTACCCCTAAACATGCATGATCCATCTTATATTTTTAACATCAAATACTTTCTTTTTACATGCATGAAGAAACTAGGAGGAGATATTGCCGTTCCTTTGAATCTTGACCTTAAAATGGAAAGGATTTCTCTTCTCCTTTTCTTTTGGTTCCCACGGCCTAAGGACCAAGGTGGAACAAAAATGAGTTAGATTTTGAGGTATAATAACTAATAAAGGTCCAATACTAAATCTTAATAACTTACCTGAAAAATCCTTGAAAATTTATACTTCCAACTCAATAAATTTCTTCTTCCTCTCACTAGAGATCTCTCATTTGGGTGCCTAGATAAGGAGAAAATGGAGTCTTTTGAAAGAGAAAAGATGGAGAAGTCTTTTGAAAGAGAAAAGATGGAGATATGTTTAAAAATGGTGGTATAGTTCTTACCTTGGTGAATCTTGTGCATGCAAACTTGGAAGAATGTTCTTCTTCCTCTCTATGTGGGGGTCACAGGTGAGTGCTCAAGATGGAGATGAGGAAATGTTTTTGTAAAATAGATGATGAAGAAGGTGGTCATGGTGAATGCTAAGATCTTACCTTGAAGATTTCTTGTATTTGAAGCTTGGTTCTTCACTTGGGGCTTGAATGAGTGTGTTCCTTTGGCATGGAGGAGCTCACGGTTTTGAGGCCTTTGAGGTGAGAAAAAGATGTTTCCTTGAAGGGTATAACAAGATTTGGATTGGAGAGAAAGTGGTAGTATAATTGTAATTAAGAAAAAGGATGATGTAGGCTGAAGGATTCTTCTCCCTGTTGCCAAAGGAAAACCATAGGTGGGAGGATAGAATTTAGGGTGTTGCAAGAGAAAGGATGTCTTGGAACTTTGAAGAAAGGTTGAAGAGAGATAAATTGTTGTGGTGTATTTTGAAATGAGGGAGAAATGAAGAAGGTTGAAGAATAAGGAATGGTTTATATCTCTCCTTGGTGGTATGGCCGAGATGGAGGAAAGAAGATGAGGAAAACAATTCATCATGGCTCTTGG
>AP025040.1:42232567-42468843 GCA_036186865.1 Eustoma russellianum
CCAAAATAAAAAAATAAAAAATCTTAAGATTTCAACGTACACACCCACCACCCCGACAACGTGACCAGTCGTGTTGAATTCTCTTCGTTTCTGAATTAAACAAGTCAGTCATGTCATCCTTAGACATTAGGGTAAGAAAATTTTCAACCATGCGTTATGCTAAACCAGAATGCCATCCTTAAAACTTTTATTTTTGTCTCAATTATCCTGAACCATGTCAGTCATGTAAGCATTTCTATCACATAGCTTTCACCTCCCTATTTTCGTTTTCCCGAGCCATCTGTTCCAACTCTATCATCTCCATCAAACAAAATACACATCAAAAGAAGCCCTCTGGTTCACTACAGTCAAGACTCTTGCTTAGGGATCTTCCTACTCTACATGAGCTTGAATGAGACTCCAACTTTTTTGATTTTTCACTTTGCTACAGTAAATATTCTTCTTCCGTGTTAAACATTCAGGTCGATGATGTATTTATGTTTATCAATCACACAGGTCAATGATGTATTTATGTTTATCAATCACACCAAAGCGATGAGAGCGGAACTTGAAACAACTGGTAAGATGGCTGCTTTTTCAGCTTGAGGCCACGATTCGAGTCGCGGAAACAGCCTCTTGCAAAAAGTTTAGAGTAAGCCTGCGTACATCAGATACCAAAGCGATCCGGTCCCTGCGCAAACGTGGAGCCTAGTGTACCGAGAACGCCCTTTAATAACAGCAAAGCGATATCGTATGCACTTTCATTGGCTCAGCCAATATCTTAAATACTGCTGCTGAAAAAGCAGTAGAAGCTGGGCTCCTGTCTAATCTCTTTCAGCTTAGGTTGTGAATTGAGGCACCGCTGAGCTCACTGCATATGAACTTCTGAAGTAAAAAAAAGCTTTCAACTTTGATGCAGTGTCGTCAAGTTCTCAGCATTTGATGCTTCGAATTAACTGCAGAAATAGTTCCTTTAGTGAGTTCTTAATCATCTTTCATTTCCTTCACAACCAGATGATGAGCTACGCAGAGAGCCTAAGCAGATTCAATGTTTTTGCTTCAGAAAGCAAGAAATCTTCAGAATAAGTTCTCATCTGTCTTCCTTCTTCATCATTAGCAAGACTTCTCTGTGCCTCCGAACATGATAATATAATAAAGCAAGGAAGCCTTTTCAATCTCTTTCATCCTCATCTCCCCAGCTGCATAAACACGTGGATAAACATATTTGTATTACCGTTGTAAAGAAAAAGATCCTGACTCGAACTCGCTCATAAAGATAGCCAGGGAAGATGAAAGATACATACTGAATAAAGCAACAAAAATGCCATTGTTTAAATAACTGAAGTTGCTCTGGTTTAAAACCTGAAATTTTAGGTTGGCCTGGCTCAAGGACCTAACTGAGACAAAATAACAGTTAAAGAATTGAAACTTCATGAATCATGCATCAGGGATGAAATTTTTTTACTTTGGCTAAAGTTTCCAGGACTTTGTTTTGCTTTCCTTTTTTTCCCTCGAAAATTATTTTCCAAGAACAAGTGTTCAGTTGCAACACAGTTATTACCAAATATTGCAGAACTTGAATAGTTTTAGTAAATCAGCACAATTGGTGAAATATCCACAAATATAAACATTTTTAAACTTGATAAGTCTATGAGCAGAAGTTTTGGATAAGCAGACAAATCTTTTGACAGGCCTTCAAATGCTCCCAAACTACCTTTATCCCTTTACTATACTTGCTAAGATAAACAGCTTTCAGCTTTTATCATTCCTAGAGCTGCTCTATCCATGTCTGGTGAATGTCATAAACTAATATGCTGATACTTGCAGACTTCATAAGAGTCTGACAACAATTCCCAATTTCATATAAGATGCTAAAAATAAGGATCATCAACAAAACCTTCACTTTATTGCCTTCAGTGCAAACACATGAACAGAAATGCAAAATACATTAAAATAATACCCGTGTAATCGATCCTCAGTTTACTTTAGGATGAAAAAAGATATGGGTGAAGTTTATACAAATAGCCAGTATACCAACCAGAAACAGAAAATATACCTTCCTTGATAATCTCCAAAGTTTATGACAAGGCAGATTACCTGTAAGTGAACCATCGTATAATGTTAAATAGTGAAGTGATGGTTTGGCAAACAATGGATCTAAGCTGGCCAAATAAGACTTTTGGGCAGCTGCGGTAACTGCTCAGAATAACCGGTCACAAATAAATGAAAAACCAAATAAGTTTGGTATCAGGACCTGAAACTAAAAATCAGATGGGATCCTTCACTAAGTTTTGATCATATTACAAGTTAGTCCAAACACATATGACCCAATGTACAAATCAGACAGTTGCTTGCCAAAAGAAAGAAAAAAGATAGAGAGAAGAGGGGAGTGGGGGTGCAGCTAAAAACTTTGCTCCATTTCGTTCCCACCATACAAAGGGTTCTACGCTCTTTTTCTCCTCCCCTTAGTCTAATGGATCAAACAAGAACCAAACTTGGTAAACAGATGAAAGTTGGCTTCCATGTCAGAAGCGTGTATTTAGGATACCAAATATTCCTTCCGTCCCAAAAATATTGTAATAATTGACTCTTCAACATGGTGTTTCTAAATTACACTATGTTGAAGAGGCAACTACAACAATCTTACAACAATATTTTTAGGACGGGAGTATATGCCACTGATGAAAACTTAGTTGCACCGGTCACCTTCACTTAGTAGCACCTGGCACATGGTCACATTTGATTTCTCAACCTGCAGGAAGTCAAACAAGCAAAAGAGATTATCAAATCTTCTAACACAGTTGGCGCAGTTATTCACTGATCTTTTTATGTTGCCACTTGTGAAACTTACAGTAAAGCAATGTGTAATAGCATCATTTACACAATACACTATTTTAAACAGTAAAAATACAGAAAGAAGGTTGAAAAGTTTTAAGTTGATTACCATTTTGTTCTGTAGTCTTCAATGCCAGTTTTAATAACATATTCGTAACATCTATAGGCTCCCAGGTCTTGTCTATTCAACTGGATTGCTGCAAAACTTTCTTAAGGGATTGATTGTGGTACCTGCAACTTAGCTTTCATTTGAAGCAGGAACCCACATGCTTCTCTTACCTTCCCTTGCTTATGCAGACGGACAATTATAGCACAATAAGTTGAAGTAGTTGGTGAAACTGATCTATATTCCATTTCATGATAAACCTTAAGAATCTCTTTGATATCACCTAATCTACAATAGCCACTAATAAGCAAAGAATATGTGGTTTCATCTGGAACAAACCCCTTGTCTATCAAACATGTCAACATATCATCAGCCTTCTTTGCTTCCCCATTGGCAATTAACATCTTCATCATCTTATGAAAGGTAGATTTATCAGGCAAGAGGCCCATTTTGATCATTTTGTCATAGAAGTTCAAGCTCTCCTCGACATATCCCACTCTAGAACAGGCTTTAATTAGATGATTAAATGTCCCATCATATGGTTTAATATGCAAACTTTCCATTTCTTGCATCAAAGCAATTGCTTCCTTAGTTCTGCCCTCCTTACAATAAGCCCCGATAAACAAAGTATTCACAAAAGGATTACCCTCAAAACCACTTTTCTGCATTTCCTCAAAAACCTCACAAGCTGCATCCAAATTTCCCATCTTCACCTCAGCAAAAATGACCAAGGAAAAGAAAACAGCATCAAGAATCATATTCTTCTGTAACATCCTCTTCAACAGAACCAATCCTTCCTCAATTCTTCCCTCGTCAATTATCCCAAAGATCAAACAAGTATTCACCACCAACCCAGGTGAAGAGCACCTTTTCCCATTCATTCTCTCCACAACATCCAGAAACCTATTCAGTCTCCCTTCTTTACTCAATGCACTAACCATAATCCTAAGAGTAACTTCATTTGGGTACATTTTATTCCTAAGCATTTGTTCATAGACAACCCAAACCAGGCGAGACTTCTCAGACTTTTGTATCACATGAAGCAAAGTGTGATAGGTAATAATACTCGGTCCAAAACCACGTCCAACCAAGGTATCACAAGCACTAACAGTAGCCTCCATTATTCTCAATTTTGCGCAAGTTTGCAGAAATAAATCAAAGACGAGTGGCAATGACTCCAGTATGCCATAAGTAGCGTGCAAGGAATCAAGAATATAATGTAATTGAGAACCTTGTTGAGGCAAGACGGACGAGGCCTGGGCTTTAGCTGACAATGCTGCAGAGGCAAAACCTTCACACCAAAAGCTTACATCTTTATCTGAGTAAGAACGCTTCAAAATAGATTCAAGCAAAACTTTGGCCTCCCTTACAAGCTTGGCTTTGGCCAAAATATGAATGATCAAGCAATAGGACGTAATACCGTGACTGATATTCATGTGTTTGGCTGACCAATGAAAGAAAGCCAGTGCCTTTTTAGCATCCCCGGGATCTTTTAACCTAACAAGAATTTCTTGAATGATTGTAGCATTCAGTGGCACTGAACTGAAGTTTTCTGTAAGGATAGCCCAACTTGAGCCTTTGCCTAAGGAGTTGCAAATAGAAGAGACAATGGTTTCTTCATTTTGAGGGGAATCTGGAATTGTCTGAAGAGATCGGTGAAACATAGTTTGTATTGGTCTTGTGACGCAACAAAAAAATTTAGGATGGATTTTGTGAACGAAGAGGAGCACTTCCTTCCCCTGTTAGAGAGAAGAAAAAATATTCAATAGTTACATGGTTTGATGTTTTAAAATAGAAAAGTAACAAAAGAATGCTTTTGCTTAAGTAGAGAACAAGAAAAACAACTACACTCTAAGCTTTTTTCCAACTATGTAGAGTCGGTTATATGGATCAATCATTTCTCTTGCGTTTTATTTATTTATTTTTGATATTTTTTTGGGTTTATTTTGTATAATCAATCATTTTTCCTATCCTCATTTTGTGTCTCGTAATACCTAATGCATAATATGCGCCATTAGAATACGTCTCTTTCAAAAACATCATACCATCTCAACTATGATTCCAGCCTAAGTAATTAAAATTCTTACTTAAATCTTCTACCCACTGTATGACATCGGCTACATGAATCAATTGTCTCTGTTGTGCTTTATCATTGACCATATGCTCCTCAATTGTCATATAAGTCATATACTTCCTTATTGTCTCTCTCCATGTCTTTTTTGGTCTCATTCTCTCACGTTTAACATGCACCTTATTTATTGTTTGCACCGCCTAACAGGTGCATCTGCAATACATCTTTACACCATTACACATGCCCACACCATCTCAAACTTGACTCCCTCATCGGTTACCTAAACTCTACATGTTTTTAACAAACCAAAGACGGTAACCTGGCGCACTTGCTCGAGGATTGTTAGCAACAACAGAACAAGATCAACCTAAAAGCAAAACCACTAACATTAAGACATGCCTGCATTTCGCAGGACTTGAGACCAGGTCCTTGTGAAAGGTCACACTCCTTTTTCTCATTGCAATCTTTTACTCTCTCAGTCTTTTCTATTTTGATTTGTCCTAAAAATATTGTCTACTAAGTAATAAGTATTAGTAATTAAATTTTCTATACTACCATTCCATTAACACTTACATAATTTTACTTCAAGTAACCAAAGATAGAATAGAAATAACAGCACACAAAGTTTACATAATTTTACTTCAAGTAACCAACTAAAGATAGACACAAAGTTTGACCTCGAGTCATAGTACAATATTTTTGGAGAGGAGGGAGTATTATTCTATCAAATTTGTTCTCAGATGGAAGCATAAAACCCACCTTAAAGATAATAACTTTCGACCTTTGGAAAATACTATCAGTTACTTTGTCAAATCATATTGAACACGTCCATGCTTCAAGCAATTCTTCAACATAAACATTGCTGTGGATTACATTTTCGATTTTTGTTCAGAGCCAATTAGCAATCACATCTACCCGACTTAACAATTTAAAGAAATCAACGACACACGCGCCCCAAAGATATACAGCAGAATTTAAATGAGAATTAAATATAAAAAAATTACCTGCAATTTCATGGCTTTAATAAATGGAACTGTGGGTGCCAGAATCCCGTGAACCTGCTTCTTTCTGATCCAGGGAAAAAATTGAGGGCAGAAAACTAAAGAGCTGTGCAACACCGGAAGTGGTGATCCAAAAAAAGAATATAAAAAAAAGCAGCGACTTGGGCAGGAACGTAAGCAAAGTGGGTCAACTAGCCAGTGGAAATGGCAGGAGAACAAAGAACGGAGGCTCCCATTTCTCAAATTTCATTACCCCACATGAAAGTCCAAGTAGATTAACTTTGATAGTCGACGGTGACATCTCAGATTCTTGTGGTTGAGGTCTCAGTGGATATGCAGTTGGAGAAGAAGGAAAGAGAGGGATGGGAGAGAGGAAAGAAAGACAGTTTTTCCTTTCTATTTATCTTTTTCATTTTTATGTTGCCTTTACAGGGCATGACGCCGTCGTTTAGATTTTAGAAATTGACTAATCTTAAACTACAACAATAATCATACTCAGTATATCCTAGCGATAGTAAAAGTTAGCGATAGTAAAAGATATCGCTAGGATTTGAAGAGGGTAAACGGCAGTCAAATAATACCTCCATCCCAAGGAATAGAGAGTTTGCTTCCACTGAGATCTCCGGCTCTACATATACCTGCATAGGTAGCACAATAATAGCAATACGTATTAGTGAAGGGATTTTATTAAACACAAGTATAAAACTTCTGATATTAAAATAGTCACAACAGTGAATATGCACAAATAATTGAAAGACAAAGACCAAAACAAAAAAATGCAAAGTCAACCTAAAGTGTAGAGAGTATCTAATTCTCTAAGTATATTATAAGGTACCCTTATATCCTGACTACCCGTCCTTAACCTTAATCGTCTGTCTCTATAAACTCTTATCTTGGATCATGTCTTCAGATAGGTGCAAATCTAGTAAGTTATAAATAATCTGCTCATCTCACGTCAATTTGGACCTGATTTTACTCCTCTTCCCCTCTACATTGAGGCTTTCAACTGCTCTGACAGACGCCGTTGTTTGTCTCCTCTTGATATGCCCAAGCTATCTTAGTCTCCCCTCTCTTATCTTCTCTGCTATACTAGTCACCCCTAACATTTCTCTGTACCTCATTTATTATCCTGTCAAGCCTTGTATGTCCACACATCCACCTCAGCATCCTCATCTCTGCCACTTTCATCTTCTGCGACTATATACTCTTAATGGCCCAGCGGCCTGTTCCATATAACATTGCTGGTCGCACTGCCACCCTATAAAATTTTCCCTTCAATTTAGTTAGAAAATTCTTGTCACATAGTACCTCTGAGGCCGCCTTCCACCTACATCAACCTGCCTGAACTTGGTGTGATACGTTACTTTCTATGTCCCCATCTTGCTGTACAAATGATCCTAGGTACTTGAACTTACTTACCTTTGGGACCACTTGACCCTCGATGGTGAGTTGGCTATTCTCATTGACGAATGTGCCGCTGAAGTCACAGTGCAGATACTCGGTCTTAGAACGACTAATCCTTAGGCGTTTTCTCTCTAAAGCACCTCGCCACTCCTCAAGTCTCATGCTCAGGCTATGTCTACTTTCCGCGACTAATGCAATACCGTTAGCAAAAAGCATACACCATGAAACTGTCTCTTGGATCGACTTTGACAACTCGTCTAGGACAACTGCAAAAATAAAAGTCATATTCGTACATAAAGAAAGTCAGTTACCCTGCTACTATTCCTGAAAGATGAGGAGAAATTATATATTATATTTTCAATTCTATTCCATGAGATTATGTAGTATATATTAGTTTAATACAACTTAATATTCTTAGTGAAAAACCTTTAGGTCTAGCGGTTGAGTAGCATTTATCCCAACCTCGGGTCTCGAGTTCGATTCCCCTCCCCAATTTTTTTTTTAAAAAACAACTTAATATTCTTATTAATTCGAAGACCATTTTGTACTTAAATATTGGAGGAGAATGGGAGCTACGTGAATAAACCAAGGATGGCTAGAATGGAGGTTGGAGCCCATTAGGATTCTATGATGATGCGACGATTTTTATAGCGTGTTAAGTATTTAGTTGTGTTCCTTTCCTTTCAACAATACATCTGAAAACAGAATGGAATGGTATATTAGTTTTTTACAGCTTTAATATATGTTCATGATTCTGTTCAAATAGTTGCATCTGGCGTAAAAGAAAAAGTTTGAAGATCGTATTCAGAAAACAAACTAGCCGTAGTTGGCATGTCCGAAAGTTATTTGTAATATCTCATGGAAGGAACTTAGGTGACAAGGTTAAAATCATCATGGAAACAACATAACAAGTATAAACAGATAGACATATTTAGAGATGAGGCTTGACCTTATAATGAAACAAGTCATTCTAGGATGCGGGGGTCTGATACATCCAATACGCAAGAGGTTAGCTAAAAAGGAGGTCGGTTACTTGAGCCCAAATATGCGAATTAGGATGAAGTTATTTCAGCTCGGCAACGATGCGTTGGTTTGTAACGAAACAGCTCGCTAAGCTTGGTGAATGGAGCTCGGTCAAAGTTACGACCATTCGTAGAAAAAAAGTTCTCACATCACAAAGCTAGGTGCTTATTTAGCGACACCTGTATTGTTAGGTTCGAAATACACTCTAGAGGGGGGGGGGTGAATAGAGTGTTTGGCTCTTTTGTGGAATTTTTCTTGTGTGACTCAACTCAAAAGATATTCAAAATCAGAGCAAGAATGGGAGATGAGAAGTAATTAATAAGTACACCGGATATAGAGTGGTTCGAATCGTAAATGATTCTACTCCACTACGACTTTGTTGCCAAAGTGGATTTTCAACAACTACTCTTCTTATTAAAGACAATAAGAACAACCATAGCAACTCTTACACTAACACCTTAGTGTAAGCACCAACAACAGCAACTTCTTGCACAAAACACTCTTGTGCAACTACAGCAACTACAGCTCTTAGCAAGAACAACTTCTTGCTACCTCACAACTTCAACAAAGTTCCCTCAAGAACTTCTCACAGTAGGTTGAAGAAATATAGTAAAGTTCACACTTTCTCACTAGTCTAAGCACAAGCAAGAGATCAAATATTTTATGGTTCCTCTTGTGCTTGACTCTCTTTCTCTCAATATACAACAATGAAGAGCAAAGAAAAGCTAAACAAGCTTTAAGCAAATTTACAAGTATGAGAGAACTATACAACAATGAAAGATGAAGCTAGATGATGTTGAAAGTGTATATTTGCTTCATCCAAGCCTCTTCTATTTATAGATGAAATTGACCACGTTTTTGAGGCTCTCCACCAAGTCTTCATCTTCAAAAATATCAAGATAATGTCCAAATAGTCTTTAGCCACCCTATGGAGTGATACCCTAGAGAATCTTAGACATGGTTAAAATAGTCAAGGAAGCATGTAGTATGTTGGGTTAAAGTCCACAAGAAATTTGAGCAAGATTGGAGAGAGAAAACATCATAGATCTCCCTTGGATTTTGTTCCAACGTTCAAAAAATTTTGACTTCTGGGGACGTCGATCGATCCACGTACCAGTGCTGAGAGATCGACGTCTCTCAGAATGACGTCGATCGATTGACGTCTGCCTGACTGAGAGATCGATGTCTCTCAGAATGACGTCGATCGATCGACGTCTCCTAGGCAGAGAGATCGACGTCTCTCAGATTGACGTTGATCGATCGACGTCTCCTAGGCTGAGAGATCGACGTCTCTGTCGACCTCTCAGAATGACGTCGATCGATCGACGTCTCCTAGGCTGAGAGATCGACGTCTCTCAGATTAACGTTGATCGATCGACGTCTCCTAGGCTGAGAGATCGACGTCTCTCAAAAGTACGTCGATCGATCGACGTCTCTCAGAAGTACGTCAATTGATCGACGTATCTTTAGCTGAGAGATCGACGTCTAGTCGATCGATCCACATATCTTAGCTGAGAGATTGAAATGGATCTGAGAGCTCAAACATTTACAAAACTTCACATGAATCGATCCATGTGCCTCCGTGAGGGGCTGATGTATACTTCAACCGATCCATGTGAGATTATCGTCTCGCAATGTGTTTTTCTCAATTTGCTTCAAAACCAAAATGTGAAATTCCATTTTAGCCCTTTTGAAACATCTTTTTAACATCATCAAAACATTTCATAATCCAACAATCTCCCCTTTTTTGATGATTTCAAAACCATGATTTTAAAAGATGTTTTTGCTTCATTTTAACTGTTTGAATGTTTCGTACTTGAAAAATATCAATCTCCCCCTAAGTATATGCACTTTATACCTTCCGCAATAATTAATGCGAACAAGATTTTACAACTCCAATCAAAATACTTTTCTTTAAAATTTCTCCCCCTTAACCAAACATGTATCAACAACACAACTTTCAAACATGCTCATTTTCATCCAACAAGGATTCCAATTTCCAAACTTATCTCATTTTACATTTTACCAGCAACCAACAAAGATTCCAATTTTCAAACTTACCTCATTTTACCAGCTACCAACAAAAATTATCTCATCAAGCAATAAACAACTTTAACAAATAAACAATAATAAGCCAACTTTTACAAATAAACAATAATAAGCCAATAATAAGCCAACTTTCACAAATAAGTAATAATAAGCCAATAAGCCACTTTCTCCCCCTTTTTTAAAGCATCAAAAACAATAAGCAATAATACTCCATTAAATTCAAATCACAACCAAGTTTATCAACTAGCAAGACATCCTAAACTAGAATCATAGATAAAACAAAAAAACGAGCTAAAAAACATCCTAGTCTTCATCGGAAGAAAACGTGATGCCAGGAATGCATGCTTTCATCTTTGCCTTGAGCTTTGCAAATCTTGACTCATGTACTGACACTTTGCTTCGAAGCTTACCAACCTCTTGTTGAAGACTAGCAACTTTAGCTTGAAGTTCAGGCACATTTGAGCTCAACCTACTCGGTGCTTCTTGAGTATCCGTTTCAGGAATGGGTGCCTCATCCGGAAGGTCTTCGTCTTCTCTTGCTTCCTCCTCTTGTTCTCTCCTCATTGCTTCTTTTCTAGACTTGAGTATTTGTTGGATGTTGACTTTATCATAAAAATCCTTGTGCATTATGTTGTCAACATCCGTATCATCCACATAAATACCCGACTTTACAAGCATCCTATAGATAAGGTTACTATAGGGTAGGGCTTTATTTTGTTTGGTGGCGACTTCGATAACATTGGTCATAAAAAGCTCCCCAAAGTTAACCTTCTCACTGTTAGCTATTCTGAATGCTATGTAAAAGTCTAGGTTACTTGGCAATTTGGCAGATTTACCATTTATACAAAATGTAACAATGGCAAGAAGGGTACGATAAACTAAGGGCATATTATTTGTGTTTTTACTAGGATGGAAGCCTAAGAATGATTTCACTTCATCTTCAGAGACTTTCCACCGAGCTGCATCCCACTTCCACGCATCAAACTCAAAGTACCCTTCGTTGGGTAAACCAATCAATTCACAAATTTTTTCAACTTTCCATTTAATGTGATATCCATCAATAACGGAATGTAGAGCTAAATGAAGGCCATTTATGTATTCAATCCATAATTTGGCATAAAAAAGTCTAGTATACCTAGTGGACATTTTGCACATCTCTCTCTCATTCCATATACTCCTCCATTCTTGAACATTTAACCACTCAATGATGGGACTTAATTCATTATTGCTTAGAATATCATTTATTCTAAGCAATTTGAGTGGGATGGTGGGTCTCTCATCATCTGCTCATTTATCAAATAATATTTGAGCATGTCGAGTGATATACCTTACATGCCCGGGGAGTAGGGGTTCCGTCAAAGCATCCTTGACATCTTTGGCTTTGATCCAAGGGAAGTTGGAGAGACTTAACTCACTCCTAATTGCGGCTAGTACTTGTCCTTGACTCTCATCCATAGATTGTTTTCTTCTAGGTTGAGAGGTTTGTCCTTGAGAAGGGTTGCTTGACCCTCCTCCTCCACCCCTAGAAGATCTTGGCCTCTTGGTTGTATTTTTGCTTCTTGAAGACATTTTGGAGAAATTTGGAGCTTGAGAGATTGAAAACTTGAAATGGAGAAATTCAAGAGAGGAAGTCAAGAATCAAGAGTAGAGATGATTAACCCTTGATTTAGAGGTGACATTAAAGAGAGGGTAGGTTTTTGGAGAAGGAGGCGTAGGTTTTAGTAGGGTTTCAGTCGATTGAATTTGTTAGAAATGAAGAAGGGTTTGTGTTTTGGGGAATTTAAAGGTTGCAGATTCGACGACGTTGATCGATCGACGTTAGAGATCGACGTATGTCGATCTCTTGTTTTGATACGTGGATCGATCGATGTATGTTGTTTTTTGAAATTTTCAATTTTAACCCTCTAAACAATGTTTATCATTTCTAATCTTGTTCTAATGGACTCAAATGTCTCAGTTGGAAGGGATTTTGTGAATATATCCGCTAGTTGGTCATTTGTTGGGACAAATTCAACGCATACCAATCCTTTTTTAATACAATCCCTTATAAAGTGATGTCTTCTATATGTTTGGTCCTACTATGATGTACCGGGTTTTGCGCTATACTTATGGCTGAGGTGTTGTCACATAGGATGGGAACTTTATCAAACTTAACATTATAATCGTTTAAAGTGTTGATCATCTAGAGTAGTTGTGCACAACACGAAGCGGCCGATACATATTTGGATTCCGCCGTTGAAAGTGACACACTATTTTGTTCCTTGGAGAACCAAGAAACTAAGCAATCTCCAAGGAATTGGCATGTCCCGGAGGTGCTTTTCCTATCAACGAGATTTCCGGCATAGTCGGAGTCACTATACCCTCTTAAATCAAAACATCCATTTTTGGGATAAAACAACCCAAAATTCAAAGTTCCTTTCAAATACCTAAAGATACGTTTAATGACAACTAAATGCGATTCCTTAGGCATACTTTGAAATCTAGTACATAAGCACATAGCATGCAAAATATCCGGCCTACTAGCGGTTAAATAGAGTAAACTACCAATCATACCCCTATATTTGGTTACCTCAACCGGCTTTCCTTTTTCGTCTTTGTCAAGCTTTGTACTTGTGCTCATTGGAGTGCTCACACTTCTTCCATCCTCAAATTTGTACTTCTTGAGCAAATCGTTTGTATACTTCGTTTGAGATATATATACTCCATCTTGAGTTTGCTTGATTTGGAGACCAAGAAAGTAGTTGAGTTCACCCATCATGCTCATTTCAAATTCTCCTTCCATCAATTTTGCAAAATGCTCACAAAGAGAATCATTAGTAGAACCAAATATAATATCATCCACATAAATTTGAACAAGCAATTGATGGTTTCCTTGTTCTTTAATAAAAAGACTAGTGTCGACTTTTCCTCTTGAAAACTCATTCTCAAGAAGGAAGTTACTTAATCTATCATACCAAGCCCTAGGAGCTTGTTTAAGTCCATAAAGGGCCTTTTTGAGTTTAAATACATGATTTGGATAATCATGATTTTCAAACCCCGGAGGTTGAGCTACATAGATCTCTTCTTGAATTATTCCATTCAAGAATGCGGATTTCACATCCATTTGATATAGTTTGAAATTCTTATAGCATGCATATGCTAATAGCATCCTAATAGCTTCTAACCTAGTTACGGGGGCAAAGGTCTCATCATAGTCTATGCCTTTCTCTTGCCTATATCCTTAGGCTACTAACCCAGCTTTGTTTCTAGTGATGTTTCTTTTATCATCCATTTTGTTTCTAAATACCCATTTAGTGCCAATTACGGGATGATCACTAGGTTTAGCAACTAATTCCCAAACATCACTTCTTTCAAATTGATTTAATTCTTCTTGCATGGCTAATACCCAATCTTCATCATTTATTGCCTCTTTTATATTTTTAGGCTCAACTTGTGAAATAAAGGCGTTTCATTGAATTTCCTCCTAGTCATTATGCCTTGGCTAGTTTCACCTAATATTAACTCTTTTGGGTGATCTTTCCTATACTTATATGAATCCGGTAAATTTGATGTATCTCCTCCTACTTCTTCATCTTCAACCTTGGTTCAAGGGGATCAATCCTAAGGTCAATAACAATATTACCTTTTGGATTCTCAAATTTCTCTATATGGCTTACTTTAATTATTTCATCATCATCATCATCATTAATGTTTGATTTATCCTCAATGAGTTCACTAAACTTGACATGAATTGATTCTTCAACTTTCATGCTTCTTTTATTATATACTCTAAATGCCTTGCTATTTTGAGCATAACCCATAAAGATTCCTTCATCCGATTTGAAGTCGAGTTTATCCAAGTTATCTTTGGTGTTAAGTATAAAGCACTTACAACCAAATACCTTGAAATAACCAATATTTGGTACTCTACCTTTCCAAAGCTCATAAGGAGTCTTTTTGAGAAATGGTCTCAAATAAACTCTATTGATCACATGACAAGCGGTATTTACCGCTTCGGCCCAAAAATACTTGGGTAGCTCAAATTCGTTTAGCATGGCTCTACTCATTTCTTGAAGTGTTCTATTTTTCCTTTCCGCAACACTATTTTGTTGAGGAGTTCTTGGAGCTGAGAAATTGTGTCCATACCCTTTGGATACACAAAATTCTTGAAATTATCCATCAAACTCATCACCTCTATCACTTCTAATTTGAGAAAAATTTATGATATCAAATCATGTGTGCTAAATTTGTAAACATTATTTTTACTTATAGCCTCAAAAACAATCTTATCGT
This sequence comes from Eustoma russellianum, assembly GCA_036186865.1. Lineage (NCBI taxonomy): Eukaryota > Viridiplantae > Streptophyta > Magnoliopsida > Gentianales > Gentianaceae > Eustoma > Eustoma russellianum. The sequence goes on from AP025040.1 coordinate 42,247,308, forward strand.
TCTTTTTCACAACACATTTTCTTTTCACAAATTCAATTTAAAAATTAGCATCACATAGTTGGCTAACACTTATCAAATTATACTTAAGCCCTTCTACATATAGTACATTACTAATAGTAAAACAAGAGTTACCAATTTCTCCATGTCCAAGGATTTTGTCTCTCCCATTGCCAAAATGCACCGTTTCACCATCTTGGAGCTTGAGCTTGGTGAACAACGTTTTGTCTCCGGTCATGTGCGTTGAACATCCGCTGTCCATAAGCCATTTGGTTCCTTCTTCTTTGGCTACTCCATTTATCTTGAGAGCCTACCAAACCAAAAAATGTATGCATTGGTACCCTTTGATTGTTGGGTCCTTTAGGGTTAGTTTGTCGACCCTTAGCTTCCAAACATATGTACTTCCAAATCTAGCTCTACATGCTTTCTTCACATGTCCTAGTTTGTTGCAATGGAAACAAGTTGGTACATGCTTTGGTTTAGAAGATGATGAATTTTGTTGTGTTTTTCTATTATTTGCCCTTTTCTTTAAGGACTTATTTTTAATAGAAGAAGGTGATGAATTAAATCCTATACCGGATTTATCATTTCCAATTCTTTGATTTCCAAGTAGTATGTTTAAATTGTTTTTACCATTTGTTAGTTTTTGTAAGTCTAACTTTAGTTTCTCACATTCTTTTCTAATTTCTACATTTTCAAGAGCTACGATTTTATGCATGGTGAGTATGATGTCATGCTCTTGAAACATCAAAATATTCTTGTCATGCAAGCTCTTATTTTCTAAGATGCATTTCTTGAATTCTTTCTTCAAATGCTTATATTTTAAATTCAATTTTTCAAAGTCATATTGCAAATCTCCTATTTCATCATGCAAATTTGAAGGATTAGAATTTACCTCAAGATCATCTTCAATTGCCATAAGACAAGTATGTTGAATCTTTGGATTGGCAACTATTGCAACAAGTCCAACACCTTGATCTTCACTCTCTTCTCCTTCCGATTCCGAAAGGAGATCATCCCACGTGGTTACCTCCGCATTGAGGTCTTTTTTCTTTTGAGGAAAGACCTTCTTCTCTTGCTTTTGCGGCTCTTTTACGTGGCAATCAGCAATGAAATGACCAGGTCGACCACATCTATAGCAATTTTCACTTGCTTCCTTTTCTTTAGATGGTCTTTTGAAAAACTTTCTTGCTTGAGCTTTGTTTCTAGTTGCCATTCTTCTAAATTTTCTTACTAGAAGGACAACTTCCTCATCCGATTCATCGGACTCTACCACCAATCCTTTGTGTGATGTTTGTGTGGGCTTGATAGGGTTCATCCTATTTTGTTCATCAATAAGAATTTCATGAGTAAGAAGATTACCAGATAGCTCATCAAGGGTAAGAGTCTTGAGATTCTCTGATTCGGTGATGGCAGTGACTTTGGGTGTCCATTCTCTTGGCAAAGAGTTGAGGAGTTTTGAGACAAGGTCTTCATTTGAGATTTTCTTGTCCACCATGGAGAGTTGATTCACTATTCGTGTGAATCGATCGATTGTCTCCTCAATCTTCTCACCGCTTTTCATTCCGAACATCTCATACTCCTTCATGAGCATGAGTCTTTTGGCCATTCTTACTTGCTCAGTTCCTTCATGTATCATTTCAAGCCTTTTCCATGCCTCATGGGCTGTTTCAAGACCTTGAAGTCTTATGAGCTCGGTGGTGGTGAGAGCACTTGAGAGAATATCAAATGCTTTGTCATTAATGTCAAATTTTATCTTTTCTTCATCGGTGTACTCATCCTCATCTTTGAACATTGATTCTCCTTTTGAGTTGGTAATCATAGGAACTTCAATTCATTTGACAACGACTCTCCATATATCAAATCCACAGCCTTTCAAATGATTGATCATTCGAAATTTCCACAAAGAATAATTTTGGGCATCAAACATAGATGCTTTAGTGTTTGATCCGGAAAATAGTGCAGTAGGCTTAGGAGATGAAGTGTGAGATGAAGAGGTTGAAGTTGAGGTTGTCATTTCCATGATCTTTAACCTTGCTACTTGCAAAGATAGGCCAAGCAATCAAGGTTAGGCTCTGATACCAATTGTTAGATCCGAAATACACTCTAGAAGGGAGGGTGAATAGAGTGTTTGGCTCTTTTGCGGAATTTTTCTTATGTAACTTAACTCAAAAGATAATCAAAATCAGAGCAAGAATGGGAGATGAGAAGTAATTAATAAGTACACCGGATATAGAGTGGTTCGAATCGTAAATGATTCTACTCCACTACTACTTTGTTGCCAAAGTGGATTTTCAACAACTACTCTTCTTATTAAAAACAACAAGAACAACCACAGCAACACTTACACTAACACCTTAGTGTAAGCACCAACAACATCAACTTCTTGCACAAAACACTCTTGTGCAACTACAGCAACTACAGCTCTTAGGAAGAACAACTTCTTGCTACCTCACAACTTCAACAAAGTTCCCTCAAGAACTTCTCACATTAGGTTGAAGAAATATAGTAAGGTTCACACTTTCTCACTAGTCTAAGCACAAGCAAGAGATCAAAATATTTTATGGTTCCTCTTGTGCTTGACTCTCTTTCTCTCAATATACAACAATGAAGAGCAAAGAAAAGCTAAACAAGCTTTAAGCAAATTTACAAGTATGAGAGAACTATACAACAATGAAAGATGAAGCTAGATGATGTTGAAAGTGTATATTTGCTTCATCCAAGCCTCTTCTATTTATAGATGAAATTGACCACGTTTTTGAGGCTCTCCACCAAGTCTTCATCTTCAAAAATATCAAGATAATGTCCAAATAGTCTTTAGCCACCCTATGGAGTGATACCCTAGAGAATCTTAGACATGGTTAAAATAGTCAAGGAAGCATGTAGTATGTTGGGTTAAAGTCCACAAGAAATTTGAGCAAGATTGGAGAGAGAAAACATCATAGATCTCCCTTGGATTTTGTTCCAACGTTCAAAAAATTTTGACTTCTGGGGACGTCGATCGATCCACATGCCAGTGCTGAGAGATCGACGTCTCTCAGAATGACATTGATCGATCGACGTCTGCCTGACTGAGAGATCGACGTCTCTCAGAATGACGTCGATCGATCGACGTCTCCTAGGCTGAGAGATCGACGTCTCTCAGATTGACGTCGATCGATCGACGTCTCCTAGGCTGAGAGATCGACGTCTCTCAGAAGTACGTCGATCGATCGACATATCTTTAGCTGAGAGATCGACGTCTCTCAGAAGAACGTCGATCGATCCACGTCTCTTGGCTGAGAGATTGACGTGGATCTGAGAGCTCAAACATTTACAAAACTTCACATGGATCGATCCATGTGCCTCCCTGAGGGTCTGATGTATACTTCAACCGATCCATGTGAGATTTACGTCTCGCAATGTGTTTTTCTCAATTTGCTTCAAAACCAAAATGTGAAATTCCATTTTAGCCCTTTTAAAACCTCTTTTTAACATCATCAAAACATTTCATAATCCAACATGCTACATGCATAAAAATGGACAAAATACTTGGTAATTCCGACATACAAAGACCAAGACAACACGATAAAAACATTCAATTCACATAAATTAAATGTATGTTGAGCATTCTCTACAATCATTACTACACACATTCACAAAGAGGTAGGTTCTATATTTGCAACAAAACATAAGAAATCACATATAACTGACTTGAATGTCGGAGAGTTTTTTCAGAAAACAAATTCCAGGACCTCTAACATTGTTTATTTTGTAGATTCTTATCACAAATTCGACATCATTTTAGTCAAAATCCTGCTCAAAGATCCGATGACGAATCCAGCTTTGTCTTTTTAGTGCTAGAGGAAGGGTTTGAACTTCCAACCCGACCCTTATGCTTCTTGTTGTTTTCTAGTACAGTGAATATGCATGATTAGAACAAAATCATAAGAAGGAGAAAGATCCTCTCATAGCCATAAAAATAGAGGCATCAACTATATGTTAGAACATGACTTTAACGGACAATATGGTGAAAACCATCAGAATTATAGAGTCGTTATTCCTAAGGATCAGCTCTATGCAATCCAATATGTTGTGCAAAACATAGGTGTATTTCAGACTATAATGGATAAAATCAAAGAGAAAGCACCAGAGATGCCACATGCAGACAGTCATCCTCTACATAATAATTAAGAAATACAAAGATCTGAGGAGTATTCTACATAAAACTGAGCATCTCTTGAGATAAGAATCTCTTTATTGGTCAAGGTTTAGAGAATAAAACCCTTTGTGGTGGAAGAAACACCTAGGAATAGACATGGAATGCCCATGGGAGAAAATTTGTGTTTGGTTGGATCCTTGTTGTGTGCATATGCCAAACATCCAAAAACTCTTAGATGTTGGTATGTGGGTGCTGTTTGGAAAAGAACCTCGTGTGGGGTTTTCTGTTTAAGCACGGGAGTAGAAATAAGATTTATTAAATAAACAACATGAGAAATGGAAAAACTCCAATAGGACAGTGGCAGATGGGCCTGAAATAACAAAGATCTTGCCACTACAACTATGTGCTGATGCTTCCTTTCTACAAGCCCATTCTACTGGGGTGTATACACACAACTAGTCTGATGTATACTGCCATGCTGAGAATAAAAATCAGACATTGCATATTTTTGACCATTATATGTTCTAAGTACTTTAACGTGTTTCTCAAACTGAGTATGAACAAACTGACAGAAATTTTGAACAATTTTTCTAGCTTCACTCTTGGATTTCATCAAATATATCCAAATATATCTACTACAATCATCAATAATAGTACAGAAAAGCCTTTGAGCATACATGGTAGGATGCCTGTTTGGCCCCCATATATGTATATGTATAAGGACAAAAGGAGATTTTGTAACAGAAGCGGAAATAGGAAGGGAAGTCTTTGAAGTCTAGCCAAGGAACAAATGAAACAAGGAACAGAAAGAGGCCCTCGTGTCACAGATGGATCATGCCTCTGGACTTCTTGGATTCTTAGAACTGAAGCATATCCAAGCCTATAATGCCACAACAAAGAAGGAGACTGGGAGGTTGAAGAAGTCAAGCAAATGGAAGTCTGATCAGGCAAGACACTACCATGTAGATAGTAAATGCCTTGGGAAAGACTGGCTTAACCAATCATCCTCATGAACAATTGATCCTGAATCTAACAAAGAGAACCACGAAATCGAATGATCAATGTAAGATCAGCAGCAAGTTTACTGAGGGATAAGAAGTTATAACTAAAAGAAGGAACATATAAAACATCATTTATTGTAAGCAGAGGATTAACAACAACTGTTCCAATATGAGTGGCAGGTACAGATAGGTCATTAGGCAATTTCATCATGATGTTATTAACAGGTTTATAGGAAAGAAACACAGACAGATGTGAAACAATATGGTCAATAGCTCCTGAATCAAGAATCCATGTGTTTAACTCATTAGTTACAGGTTTACCTAACACCTTGTCAACCTTAGCAGATAGAACAACATTCTGAGAAATAGCTCATGGCTCAGCTTCCTCACTCTCATCTTGCTTGTTCAACCAGCTCAGCAATTTTTGATTCTGTTGAGAAGTTAGCATCAAGAATTGATAACTCCTATTTATCTGACTCATTTGAGACTTCTCAGACTGCAGCTCCACACCCTCACTCATATGAACCTGATTCTTAGGCTTAAAACTAGGAGGATAACCATACAGTTTGTAACATCTCTCCATTGTATGTCCTGACATACCACAGTCGTACATTGGAAATGTTTGGCCTCCTCCATATGAGGCCTACTATTGCCCTTCATGTACCCTCCATATTGCTACATGTTTACATATGTGTTAGAAATCATACCCTTAGATAGCTGACTATCAGCCATCAAGGTAGTAACACCATTCTCAAGAGCATTTAAACCATTATAATCCATCATCTTTCTCTTATACTTCAACGCCATTGAGAAGGTGGTATTTCTGTCAGGCAAAGGAGACATCAGAAAGACCTGTGACTTCATAAGGTCAAAACTATCATTTAAACCTTTGATGAACTTAATCACATACTCACTTTCCATGAATTTCTGCATCTTGCTAGTCACATCACATATATAACCTCTACATACACAGTTAGGTACATGCCTCGCTGCCATCAATTCCTTCCACACTACTTTCAGCCTAGTGAAGTACTCATTCAGACTAATCCTTTCTGCTTGATACAGTAAAAATTCTCAAGTAAATCAGATAATCTGAACGGATCAGTGCTACCATATCTTACTTTCAAATCATTCTACACATCAAAAGCACTGTCAAACCACATAATGCTCTGAGAAATAGATTGAGAGACTAAGTTCATAGTTCATGACTGTATCATTATTGACATGCCTCCAGATCGAAAACTGAGGATCTGTATTTAATAGTCTCGGAATAGTTCTATCGATGAAGCCTACCTTGTTCTTTACTGCCAAAGCCATCTCAAAGGTATGACTCCATGTGTGATAATTGTGTACATTTAAAGATGGTTGAGCCAACACAATGGCAGGACTATGAGTAGGATGCAAATAGTATGGATTCTATATTGGACTTTCCATAGGCTGAGTTTTGTTTCCCCTTGAACTAAATATCACATTTTGTGAAGGACTACCATCACCTTGATTCTGGTTTACTCTTGATCCAGAAGCAACGTTACCTTGTGATGTCATGACAAACCGTAATAGTCGAGAACACTCACAACAATCCACCAAATTCAATCAAAAAATGAAACCAATACTTTCATAAAAAAACACCTCAACACTTAAACACTAACAAGAAAAAATATCTCTGATACCATGTTAAAATTAAGCAATGTAATCAAATATATCATGAATAAGCATCGAAATGCACAAGAAGCAAGAAGAACAAACTGAAATAGGCTGAGAGAATCTTCGAGGGATTGCCAAAAAGACTGTCGAGTTCCTTCACTGAACTCGTATTTATGTTCAGTTACAAGGAGAAAGAAGAACGCAGCAAAAAAGACGGAAGTGCTCTTACTTTACTAATACAACCAACCTAACTACCAAGGGCGTAATGGTAAAATCACATTATTTTTAAAATGTCCAGCCAACTGATTTATTCTTCCTTCGAATGCAGCTTCTACTTCTTGAATCTCTGCTGCAATTTGATCCATGTGCTCAGATTCACACTTCTTCATCAACTTCTAGCCTTGATCAAACATTGAATCAACGATCCTCCTTCACTCAGCACCTTCTGCGCACGGATTATGCTTCTTCCACCCGCACTGTTCCTCCTGCCTCACGTCATAGCTTTGGTTCATGACCACCATTGCTGTGCAGGTGCTGCAACTCTCAACAGGTTGGAAGTCAATCTTAGGTATTTATGACAAAAATATTTGATCTCTAACTTATAATCTTTGTAATTGATGGAAAGTGTCTCTGTTAGTTGAAAGTCACTGTGTCTTATGTGTTTTCTAATTCTGCTCTTTGTTGATTTATGGATCTAGATGTTTTCAAAGTTATTTATCAACCCTAATCATAGTTTGTAGCGTTATTCGGACGTATCTCTTTATTATACGTGTCATATGTGAACTGTTGGAAGAGTTGGTGTCAATTTTAATGATATAAACGGTTTCTCAACATTGTTTAAAAGGTATATAGGCCAGATTTTGTTGTGCATGTATCTCTATCCTTTTCAGAAGAAAGATTTGTCAATTTTTGTAAATAGTTTTCTGAAATCATAGTTATATAATCATAACTAGCACATTTCCTGTCCACATAACATATGTACTTTATGCTAATTATTCAGGTAATATGCAGGGTTCACCTGTGAATGCACGAGATGGTTTTGCTTATAATATATGTTACACTTGAGTAAATTATTTTCGTTATTGATTGCAAGTAGATTCTAATAACATCCTAACATTGTCCCCATCTGAATGCAGCCGATTTCTAATATACCCGACTATGTTTGAAAGACATCAACGTATTGGCTTCACAAGAAATATTTTGAAACACATAACGCGTAGCTCAGCTAATATTAGGATGATAAATTATATTTAAAAAATCTTTTGAAGCATATGCATCTATTGTGATGCAGTCACTGGATAGCATAGTTTCTGACGTTCGATTTTTTCAAGGAGCCAGCAAGGCAACAATCACAGCAAAAAAGTTGTTCAATAGCCTCTTTAAAATCAAAGGTAAATCAATTTACTATACTCTGATGCTCTGCAGTCACGCAATGACAAATGGTGTCTCCTTTGTCTTGATATTATGATATTATTTTAGAGATTTATCTTCATGTCATATTTAGAGGGCGGGTCTTGGAGCAACTGTTAAGGTTACTGTTTTGTGACCTTGAGGTCACGGGTTCGAACGCAGAAACAGTGTCTTGCACAAAGTACAGGGCAATGCTGCATATATCAGATTGCAAAACGATCTGGAAGACTATTGCACCGAAACGCCTTATTTTATCTTCATGTTATATTTGTGGTACTACTTGTTGTCTCATATACGAAACTCAGATTCTATACAGATTAGAGAACGAAACTGACATTCTGTACAGCACAAGGATGAGCTGAGCTCAACGCAGGAAGAGCTGAGCTCAGAACAAAACTGACATTCTGTACAGCACAGGGATGAGCTGAGCTCAGCGCAGAAAGAGCAGAGCTCAACGCAGGAAGAGCAGAGCTCAACGCAGGAATAAGCTCATCACAGAGATGAGCTCAACACAGAGATGAGCTCAACACAGAGAAGAGCTCAACACAGAGAAGAGCTCAACACAGGGAAGAGCTCAACACACAAACCGAGGCGAGTCCAGGACTCTGTCCTTAAGAAGAATTGCTCCGGTATACTGTGCCCAACCGGAAATTGCAAATGCCTCCCAGGATACAACGACTAACAGTTCCAACGAGTGGCACTACTACATAAGAACTCCACGAACCTGACAAATGTTCTGACTTCTCGGATTGATGAAATGCAGCAGCAATGTATGTAGTATGCAGCAATAGTTTATGCAGAATGCTCGTATACAGCAGGAGAAGAGAAGAAAAATTTCAGTGCATTTTAGAAGCAGAGCGCTGCCTCTAATTATAGAAGGAAAAACTTGGAGGTTACGGCAATAGCACGATCGCCACAAACCCATGACCCGCCACCAATCAACCATCAACCCACGATCACCTCGATCACCCACGATTGGTAGGAACCAGTTAACTGGAACTGTCAGTTTAATCTGAGCCGTTAGATCGTAGGATCAGTTAAATTATTTTTTGGAAAAATTTTCTTTAAATCTTTCCAAAAAGATAAGAACAGGGCGAGCGAGCCACGAGCCCGAGCTAAGCCGGCCGGACGGATAGGCAACGGCGCACGCGCGTGCGTGTGTGTGGCAGCCATCTGCGTCTTCCCTCCGGTCGAAAATTCTCTTGCCCTTAGGGCACATCTAAAGTGTCTCTCCTAGCACTATATTTGGTGGCATTTTTCCTTCAATTTGCCTATGTAATATATTTGCAAAAAGGTGATTTGTCTTCTTCTCATTAAGCCACATCACCAATTTTCCAATTTGCAACCAATTTTTACTCCTACTTTGAGCATTAATTTCTCATTCACCCGGTGTCGAAATTGAGTGATTCAAAAGCCTAAAATCATCTACTCATTACGTAGATAAATTACGTAGATAATTTAGGACTAGTTAATTTTCATTTTTGATTAATGGACACTAATAATAATTAAGCTTAAAATATATTGCTTACCAACTTTAGACAAACTCATTTCCAAAATTTCTTCCAACAATCCCCCACATGAATGAAATTTAATGCAAATACAGATGCATAATCTAACGAAAAGTCAGACAAAGAAATATTGCATCAGAAGAGGTAGCTTCTGGCTTTGAACCTTTCGTAGTGATGTACCATCGGATTCACTCGGCTAAGTATTGACTTGATGTCTTGAACTAGTCAGCCTTTGCTGTGAACCTAGACAACAACACTCACACAGCATTTCCTTTAACACCCTCTTGGTCTCATGGTTGTGTTCGTTTTGACCATGAACAACCTGGTTTTAGAAAGTGTTTTAGAGAATTTTTGCCTCACAAAATTCTCATAGAAGCGGCCCCACTTCACACTTACATAGGTGATTCCTATCAGGAGCATTCTGTCATACCCCACTTGATGTATCAAGATATAGGACATCATTAAAAGCTTTAGATTACCCTAAATATTCTCTGCAGACAGCACTTTTATGTAGCGGAATGAGTAAGTGCTAAACTGAGCCTTCATAACTTAGTTGTCCCATTGAACCAAGATTATGGGATCTCCAGTTAACAAGGTTGGGTTACCATTACAAAGATTCTTGCGTAGTAGGCTTAAGTCACATTCCGTTTGTCAATTTTGACATCTGATCTCTAGGCAAGCCTTATGTAAACGGATTCGCAAGATTCTCCTTTGATTTTATGTAATCAATGGAAATCACGCCATTAGAGATCAATTGCTTAATGGAATTATTTCTCCGACGTATGTGTCGTGACTTACCATTATAGATGCTATTTTGTGCTCGTCCTATAGCAGACTGACTATCACAGTGTATGCTGATAGGAGCGATTGTCTTAGGCCAACATGGAACATCTTCTAGGAAATTTCGAAGCCATTCAGCCTCTTCTCCAGCTTTATCTAGTGTTATAAACTCGGCTTCCATAGTGGACCGAGTTATGCACGTTTGTTTTGTGGAATTCCATGACACAACACCACCACCAATAGTGAATAGGTATCCACGGTGGACTTAGAGTCCTTGCTATCTGATATCCAATTTGCATCACAATATCCTTTCAATACAGCTGGACATCTTGTATAGTGTAATCCAAGGTTCATTGTGTACTTCAGATACCTCATCACTCTATTTAGAGCTTTCCAATGATCTTCACTTGGATTACTCGTAAACGTGATCAATTTTTTTACTGAACAGGCTAAGTCTGGTCTTGTACAGTTTGTTATGTAGATCAGACTTCCAATTACCTGTGAGTACTTCAATTGAGCTACAGGTTCACCTCGGTTCTTTCTTAAGTGTATACTTAAGTCTAGTGGGGTCTTTATCGGTTTTGTATCAAACATATTGAATCGTTTGAGAACATATTCGATATAATGAGTTTGTGACATAACGAGGCCTTCAGTTATCCAAAAAATTTTAATTCCTAGAATAACATTAGCAACCCCCATATCTTTCATATCAAATTTTTGTGTTACCATCTTCTTGGTATTCAAGATGATGTCACGAGTACTGCACATGATGAGCATGTCGTCTACATATAGACATACTATCACATAGGCGTCTGGTGTGTTCTTGATGTACACACACTTGTCACGCTCGTTGATCTGAAGCCATTTAACAACATTGCCTCACCAAACTTCAAATGCCACTGTTTGGATGCTTGTTTAAGTCCGTACAAAGACTTGACAAGTTTACACACCTTTTTGTCTTGCCCTGGTACAGCAAACCCTTCAGGTTGCTCCATATAAACTTCTTCTAACTCACCGTTCAGGAAGACAGTCTTCACATTCATCTGATGGATTTCTAAGTTGTAGACTGCAGCGATAGCAACTAGCATCCTTATTGAAGTTATCCTAGTTACCGGTGAGTAGGTATCAAAAAAGTCAAATCCTTCCTTTTGTCGATAGCCTTTAGCTACCAACCGGGTTTTGTACTTGTCAATAGACCCATCCTCTTTCAAATTTTCTTAAAGAGCCACTTGATCCGAGTAGTTTACTTCTTGGTGGAAGATCAACCAGCTCCCAAGTGTGATTTTGAAGATTCGATTCTATCTCACTATTTACTGTCTCTTTCCAGAAGGGAGCTTCTGGAGTTGACATCGCCTCAGAAAAGGTTCTTGGATTGTTTTCTACCAAGTATGTTAGAAAATCTGGTCCAAAAGATGTTAGCATTCTGGCTCGTTTGCTTTGACGCGGTTCCTCAATTTCTTAAAGAGTTGTCTCACGCACTCACTTACTAGTGCGTGTTTCTTCGTTGTTTTTGTCTTTCTTTGGAAAGACATCTTCAAAGAACACTGCATTTCTTGATTCCATGACAAGATTCTCATGTATGTCAGGAATATCCGACTTGTACACCAAGAATCGATATGCACTACTGTTAGTTGCATATCCTATGAATATGCAATCAATTGTTTTAGGCCCAATTCTCACTTGTCTTGGTTTGGGTACTGCAACCTTGGTCAGACACCCCTATAATTTCAAGTATTTGTAACTTGGCTCGTGGCCTTTCCAAAGCTCTTATTGGGTTTCACCCATCCTCTTAGATGGAATTCTATTTAAAATGACGTTGACTGAGAGAATTACTTCCCCCACAAGTTCTGAGGTAAACCCGAACTTATCAACATAGCATTCATCATATCTTTTAGAGTACGGTTTTTGCGTTCAGCAATACCATTCGATTGAGATGAATATGGTGCAGTCGTTGATAAATAATGCCATGTTCTAAACAGAGTTCATTAAACGGTGTATCATATTCGCCACCTCTATCACTATGAATTGTCTTAATTCGTTTGCTAAGTTGATTCTCAACTTCATTTTTATAGTCCTTGAAAGCATCAAGGGCTTTGTCTTTGCTACTTAGCAAATAGACATAACAGCATCGTGTGCAATCATCGATAAAAGTTACGAAATACTTTTTACCACCTTTTGTTTGCACAAATTTTAAATCACACACATCGGTATGAATTAAATTCAAAGGTTTAGTGTTCCTTTCTATTAAGGAAATGGCGTCTTTGTCATTTTTGCTTCAACACAGACTTGGCATTTTTCTTTATTAATGTTCAGTTTGGGTAATAAGTCAAGATTAATCATCCTTTGTATTGACTTGTAATTAACATGTCTCAAACGAAAATGCCATAAACAAGAAGACTCAAGCATATAAGCAGAAGTAGAAGCATTCTTATTAGCCTCTCTGGGCGAAGTTTTCTTGGGTGCAACAGTCATCACACTAAGTTTGAACATGTTGTCGGTCAAGTATCCTTCCCCAGAAATATCCCATTCATACTTATAATAAATTTATTACAATCAAATACTAGTCTACATCCATGACTGACTAGTAAAACTCTAGAAACTAAGTTCTTGCGGATGTCAGAAACGTGCAATACATCTCGCAGAGTCAATTCCTTTCCTGAAGTCATCTTCAGAATCACATTGTCGAACCTTCAATCTTTGAGCTATTAGAGTTCCCTATGTACAACTTTTCATTATTCTTCGCCGGAGAATAGTCTCTGAACATCGCCCTACTGGCGCAGACGTGCCGAGTGGCTCTAGTGTCCACCCACCATTTACGAGAATTTCCTACTGTGTTGCACTCAGAAACAACAGTGCACAAATCCAGATCATCCATCTGGCTAACAAGGTTGGCTTTCGCTTTTTCCTACTTTTTCTTGGGCTTACGGCAGTCAACACTGTGGTGCCCCTGAATTCCACAGTTATAACATTTTCCAGTGAACTTTTTGGCAACTTTCTTGCCTTTAGGGTTCACTACGACAGGATTTACCTTTTTCTTTTTCTTCGTCTCTGCGACATGAGCCTTTGCATGACCAGAGCTCGAACTTGGCTTTCTTTCGGATCTGCGGTTGTCCTCCTCTATACGGAGTCGAACAATCAGATCCTCCAAAGTCATCTCCTTTCGCTTGTGTTTGAGATAGCTTCTAAATTCCCTCCACGAAAGAGGTAGCTTCTCAATCACAGAAGCCATTATGAAAGATTCATTGAGCGACATGCCCTCTTCTTCCATTTCGGCCACTAACATCTGATGTTCCTCAATCCAAGAAACAACAGTATTGGAGTCTGACATTTTAAAATCAAAAAATTTGCCAACGATTCCGTGCGGTACTTCTTATCTAAGGCCATCCATAGTGACTTTGCAATTTTAAATGTACAAAATAGTCCATACGACGAATTGTCTAAACAACTTAAAATATGACTCAAGCAAACATAATTACTATAATTCCACGCTTCAGCCATCAAACTGTTTTGCATATTCTGATTCTGATCTTCAACCGGAACAACCTTCGGAGGATCCTCAGTCAGCATTTTAGCCAAACCCATCGTTGTCAAGAAAAACAGCATCTTTTGCTGCCTGCGGTTAAAGAAACTGCCTCCAAACTTTTCCGGCTTCTCAACCTGTCCAACCGCAGGGATAGGAGCAGGAACAGGTGCAGCAACAGTAGGTACAATCGGAACAGCACTGTTCTGTCCCTGAGAACCAACGTGCACAATATTGAACGAATTAGAGCTTTCGTTCTCCATCATGTTTCAGTTTCTGAAAAACGTAGAAACAAAAAGTCAGTATACAAATAGAATACTGTAAATAAACCGGTACAGAACCGCAGGCAGAATTCGTCTTAAGATTGTTGTCTCATATACGAAAATCAGATTCTATACAGAATAGAGAACGAAACTGACATTCTGTACAGCACAGGGATGAGCTGAGCTCAACGCAGGAAGAGCTGAGCTCAGAACGAAAATGACATTCTGTACAACACAGGGATGAGCAGAGCTCAACGTAAGAAGAGCTGAGCTCAACGCAGAGATGAGCTCAACACAGAGATGAGCTCAACACGGGGAAGAGATGAACACAGAGAAGAACTCGACACAGGGTAGAGCTCAACACACAAACCGAGGCGAGTCCATGACTCTGTCCTTAAGACGAATTGCTCCGGTATACTGTGCCAACCAAAAATTGCAAATGTCTCCCAGGATACAACGGCTAACAGTTCCAACGAGTGGCACTACTATGTAAGAACTCCACGAACCTGACAAATGTTCTAACTTCTCGGATTGATAAAATGCAGCAGTGTATGCAGTATGCAGCAATAGTTTATGCAGAATGCTCGTATGCAGCATGAAGAGAAGAAAAATTTCAGCGCATTTTAGAAGCAGAGCGCTGCCTCTATTTATAGAAGGAAAAACTTGGAGGTTACGACAATAGCACGATCGCCACAAACCTACAACCCGCCACCGATCAGCCATCAACCCATGATCACCACGATCACCCAAGACTGATAGGAACCAGTTAACTGGAACTGTCAGTTTAATCTGAGCCGTTAGACCGTAGGATTAAATCATAACCGTAGGATTAGTTAAATTATTTGTCTAGAAAAATTTAAAGGAAAATTTTTCCGAAAAGATAAGAACCGGGCGGGCGAGCCACGAGCCACGAGCCCGAGCTGAGCCGAGCCAACCAGACGGGCGACGCACGCGCTTGTGTGGCAGCCATCTGCGTCTTTCCTCCGGTCAAAAATTCTCTTGCCCTTAGGGCACATCTAAAGTGCATCTCCTAGCACTATATTTGGTGGCATTTTTCTTTCAATTTGTCAATATGGTATATTTGCAAAAAGGTGATTGTCTTCTTCTCATGAAGCCACATCACCAATTTTCCAATTTGCAACCAATTTTTTCTCCTGCTTTGAGTATTAATTTCTCATTCACCTGGTATCAAAATTGAGTGATTCAAAAGTCTAAAATCGTCTACTCATTACGTAGATAATTTAGGACTAATTAGTTTTTATTTTTGATTAATAGACACTAATCATAACTAAGCTCAAAATATGTTGCTCACCAACTTTAGACAAACTCATTTCCAAAATTTCTTCCAACATTACTTAGTCAATTATACCATGAATCTTCTATCCTTTCTGTGTCATCTGATGTTTGGTAGGTTAGGAAACTTTTGATTTTTTTTATCATAATAGGTCACATGGTTCAGTAACTCATTTGGCTTCTTCAGTCCTTGAGAAGTAGAAAAAAAAATTAGTGTTGTAAAGGTGTTCAGCACTTTTGTGCAGACTTTGGTGAAACTTTTGTACCTCGTGATAATGAACTTTACTTATTTGTTATTATATTTATGGGAACTTTGGGAACTCTGTCATATCTGTGCTGCTGTTTGGGTAATTAATAGAAGATGGAGTGACAAATTTCCTTGGTGGTTTTAGTTTCTGAAAAGATATGAACATATTTCTGTTAGTAGCAGAATCCATTATCAGGATTTTATTTACAGCATGCAACCTTATGTCACCATCAACTCTAAATACAGAATTCTCGCTATTTCAAATGGCAATCTATCTTACCAGTTAAGTAACCAAGGAGATGAACCTCTCTGGCTCATCATGCAGGTTGATGAGGTAGATTCCCACCAGTTGGATCAGAGGTGATCCGAAGATAACGCTGCTAGAATCACGTTAGGGTCTTTTTTATAACCTGCGAGAGGGTGGCTGTTTAGTGTAGGAAGAGCTGACAATGGGCTCAAACTAGGCGTAAGATTGACTTAAACGGGGCTTAAATAGGATTTTGCCTGGCTTGAGCTGAGGAAGCACTTCTTTATGATTGTTGAAGTAGAAAGCTGCATGGCCAGGAGCAATATGGTGATGAGACTTAGCTGCCCTAGTGGCAGTCCTTGCTTGCAAGGCTACCACGCGGCGACTGGTAGCTGCGCTGCTGGCAGCTCTCCTCTGTATGGTAGGCACGTGGCAACAGATGGCTGTGCTGCTGTCAGTCCCAGTTTGTATGATGATCACGTGTTGCCACGCGTCAGGTTGTGTGTCCAAGGTTGCTGAGTGGCAGGAGTCTGAAGTTGGTCAGGAAACCGAGGTAGGGGTAACATGTCTGAAGTTGGTCAGGAAGGCTTTGCCGAGCTGACTTGGACGAGCTGATCTGAAAGGTGTTGATCTAGGCGCTCTTGCTGAGTTGATCTAAGGTAGGTTTTGATTTAATCTGGACACATCCTTTAGCCGTGCTGAACTGAGGAGCGTTGCCCTGGTCTTTTAGTTGAGTTAGATCTGTGATGAGATTTACTAGGGTGTTTGCCCTGGCTGAACTGAACTGAGCACGACCCAGTAATGAAGCTCACCGTCTAGGCAGGCTGGTCTGTTAGTTCAGAGGGTAGAATTGGTCTAGCTGGGCTGACCTAAACTTTGACCCGTAATGGAATCTAACAACGTTAACTGTTGCTGACTGTCGTAGGAATATTTTATCGTATTCATCGGCTAGTTTATGGGCTCATCAAATGTGCTTTCTTAAAGAAGCATTCAAGAAATGTGCAATTCCACAACTGAATTTGGGAGAACTACAGCAATTGAATGATGGCCCCCCCTCCAAGACAATGACATATTGAGTAACTATCCCAATGATATCATGATGATGCAACAATAGCATGAGGATATACTGGCAGACTTCGAACAAAATTTGTTAAATGTTGATCTAACGTGAAGACTCTCTTTTGGCACATTTATAATCAGTAGGATTCTTTAGTAATGAATCATGCATCAATGGAAAATGATATATTTTGAATAGAACATATAACATGTTGACCGAATAACTTTGAAACTTCAACATGTAATATGTTATGTTCGATACATACTATGTTTCAGTGATGCAAGATTCATTACTAAAGATTTTAATTGATTATAATCTGAAAAAGGGGAGTCTTCACGGCAGATTATCAAAGGCAAGTGTTCACGGATTCACAGCTTCTTATTTTGTATAGAATTGGGCTCCTCTTTTTTTTTTTTTTTTTTTTGTAATTATCTTTTAGATGTCTTGGGAAACCTCGTATATCAATATTGTGAATATAGAATGAAACGAGTAATTAATTTGTTGACAATTATCTCTTGTTATTATCTTTTACTTGTTTATAGTTAGCTGACTATTGTAATTATATCTTACTTGTTAAAAGAAAATCGTGCGTTCTTTTGGTTATAATTATCTTAGTTATTGACTCCTTTAATGTGAAGTAGCAGTTGATCCACACAGTTTGACGCAGTTTTTATTATGGGCCTCTGTGTGTTTCTAACACATAGGTATAGTTACGAACATCTGACCCCACATACCCTGTCATATGCGGAAGCCTTTAAAAAAATAGAGTAATGTTGTTGTATCGAGTCCTAAAACCTTACCAACTATGAGAATATGAATGAGGATTCTATACAATCCATTATGGGATGGCATAGCTTGGTGATTGCGTCACCGTGATATCAGTGATTCGTTTGTTAATAGTTTTTGCTGTCGTTGAGATATACTGGATATGGATGATGATGATGAATTTTTTGAGGTTATAACTTCTTTGGCAATGCAATGAGTCATGCATATAAGATCCATTGCATGTGGTTTTTGGAATGTATGTGCTTTTCCCCCCTTTAAACACATCTTATGTATCCAAACAATCATGGACCACATGCAAAATCTAGTCACACTTCAATTGTTTGAAATTTTATCTAAAAATTAGTAGTTTTTCTCAAAAGAGAAACAAATAACACGGATTGGACCTAGTAACCTTCAGGCAATTAGGTCACGCACATGGGACCTACTGCATGTATGGCTGTTCTAGGAACTGAACTGTTCGCGGACTGTTTGAATTTGGTTCGTGTTCGGTTCGTATTCGTTTGGTAAGGTCGGTAAATGAACCGAACTCGAACAGTTGTTTGGGTTCGTTTACTAAAACGATCCGAATTATTTGCGAACTGTTCGGCTTGTTTAAACAGTTAAAGGGTTAACGAACCAAACTCAAACCAATTTTAAAATTTGTAGCTAAACAAACCGAAGCAAACAGTTCGTTTAGCTAAACAAATCTGAATTCGAAAATCTAGTATTCGGTTCGGCTCTGTTCGTTAACCCGCTAACATGTATGTGGTTTTTGGTCAACGTAAAATCTTACGATACCAAACATCATGTACCATACTCAAGCTTTTCTAATATGGTGGGTCCTAGTCTTCTTTCAATCTGGCTGATATTATTTTATGTCAAAAAAATGTTTCCAACCAAATTAATAAGTGACAATACCAACCCCTACAACAAGAAGTGTGCGTCATTACTCCCTTATGCATCCGAATAGTCACCTCTTTCACCTTTCTATTTTGTAACCTTTTTGATAGAATCTCTCTGCTAAGTGTATTATAGGGATCTTTGATAGATCAAGTAATCCGACAATACTCCATTTTGATATGTGTCTTTGATATCTACGATCTCAGATGTAACTTGAAATAACCCCGTCATCTTAATACTTTTCACCGTAATTTTGATAGTTACTCGTTGAACCAGTGTGAATCGGGTATAGTTATAATTGCGATCTTGATGATCATTTTATTTGGAAACAAAGATCTTGATAAAAAAATTTTTTGTTAAAATGTAAATTTGTATTAACCAAGAACCAAGCATCTTTGGGGGATGCAACCCATACAATCCCACATGAGCAAAAATTAAAGAAGCACAATAGAAGCTCCTAACAAAATATTCCAACCTACTTGTAGGTATTCATGGATCTAAAGACATGTGTTTGAATTCTATGTATCACATCCCCAATGATAAGGCAGGTACCCTCCATAAGAGCTTTGTTTCTTCCCTGCCATACCAGATAGACAGTTGCCGCAATACAAATTTTAGCAGCCTTGTCCATGCGCCTGTTCTTCCTAAGTTTCTTCTGACCCCAAGCCAAGATTCTGGGTAAACAGTCAAGAGATGTAGGTAGCCTCAGCCAATGCACCATTTCCATCCAAATCCGCTTAAGAACATGGCATTTGAAGAAAATATGCCTCACAGTTTCAGGAGTGGAACAAAAGAGACAATTATTATCAGATGGAAGGAAGAGGTTGTCCTTGGTACTTAACCTGTTCATTGCAGCCATCCACAAAATAAAACCATGCTTAGGAGTGATAGCATGATCCCAAATTAAAGAATGCCAAGGAACAATAGTACCCTTTGATCTGAAGTGCAGATATGCCATTGACGGACAGACCTTTCCATTGAGCACCCAAGAGGCCAAAAGCGTTTGAGCCTGAGTAATACTGCCTGAGTCATAGATGAGACAGTCCCGGATATCAAGTAGAGATTTCAGCAATGGAGAGAAGGATTGCTTTTTACAAATAGTCCAAAGATTGGAGTCCAGCTTATATCTTCTGTTGATCCATAAAACCCAGAGAAGTTGCTTATGTGAATGAAGATCCCACAAATTCTTGACAAGTAAAGCCTTGTTCCAGGCCCTCAATTGGAGAATACCCAGACCCCCCTCTTCCTTTGGGAGACAAACCTGCTTCCAAGATACTAATGCCCTCTTGAAACCTGCATTACCGCTGCCCCATAAAAAATGTAAACATACTTTGTTTACTTGATCAATTACCTTCATTGGCATTGGCAGTGCACTAAGCCAAAAGCAAAAAAGTCCACCTAGCACAGATTTGATTAATAATAATCGGCCTGCATAGGTGAGACAAGACTTTTTCCATAGGTTCACCAACTGTAGGATCTTATTAAGAAATGGAGAGTAATGTATTTGCTGAAGTTTGTGTCCAGCCACTGGGATACCAAGGTATTGGAATGGTAATGATCTCATACTGAATGACTGGCGGATCAAAGGACCAAAGGAATTTAAATCACACCCTGCAAGGAACATCTTGGATTTAGCCCGGTTCAGTGTCAGTCCAGAAATGTTACCAAAGTCATTGAGTTTGTTAATTAGCATGGAAACTGAGACATCATCACCCCTATAGAAAAGCATTAAATCATCAGCAAAGCTGAGATGAGTAAGCTTCAGACCCCTGCACATCGGGTGATAATTGAAATTTGGGCAGTGCTGAAGCTGATTCAATGATCTAGAGAGGTATTCCATCCCAATAATAAAGAGAAAGGGGGAGAGTGGACATCCCTGTCTAAGGCCTTTTTTCCTTTTAATGAAGCCAGCCAATGATCCATTGATTGAAATGGAGAAGGAGGTGGTGCAAATACATTGCATTATCCAATTGATGAAAGCTGATGGAAATTTTAATTCCCCTAGTACCTGTTGAATGAAACTCCAACTAATGCTATCAAAAGCCTTGTGAATGTCAATTTGAAGCATACATCTAGGAGAAGCATTAGCCCTCCCGTAATCCTTCAATAGCTCCTGAACAATGAAGACGTTGTGCATCATGTTCCTACCCTCAAGAAATCCAGCCTGAGAAAGATCCATGAAATCATGCATAACAGTGGAAAGCCTTCCTGCAAGAATCTTAGCAATGACCTTGTAGATGACATTACAGCAGAAAATAGGCCTAAAGTCTTGCACTCTAGTCACTTCAGTGGATTTAGGTATAAGAGCGATGATAGAATGATTAATCTGTTTAAGGATCATCCCCTTTCTGAAAAACTCCTTAACAGCCATTAGAACATCTTCTCTAACAATGTTCCAGGCTTTAATAAAGAAATAAGATGAGTAGCCATCAGGCCCGGGTGACTTGTCTTTTGGGATTGAGAATAAGGCCTCCTTGATTTCTTTGTCTTGCACCGGGGAAATCAAGAGATTAGCACTTGCATTTGAGAGAAGAGGTCCATTATTAATGACAGAGGACATTATGGGAGAGGTTTGACAGTCCGTTCCAAGAAGATTAGAGTAAAAAGAGATAAATTGATCCTTAACCTGTTCCATGGACGTGGAAAGAGAACCGTCCTGAAGTTGAATAGAAGAGATACTTCTTTTAGCCACATTCCTCTTAATCAATAATCACTCGTAATGTATCAATAATCACTCGTAATGTATAATTAAACGCAATTTTCTCATGGCTTCTTGGAGAAAAGGATAAAATCTTATGCTCCCAAGAAAACTAAGAATGGAACTAGTCTTTCTCACATTACTGTGGATCCCGGCCTCGTCTCAATTCACCGAAATATAAGGCTGGAAGATTTATAATTAGTCGTCGGACCACTTGCCAAATGTCATACATGAATAGGCACGGGCTAGGATGGTCCGGTCAGGGTCCTGCACCATTAAAATCATCGAGACTGGACCAAAGGGGACATAGCATCAGAGATTTATAAATTTTTTGTAGCCCTGTGACTAGATAGGATTGAAAATGTGAACTGTGTGTTTATATCTTCATAAACGTTTTATTAGTTGTTTAACACGTGTATGAACACAAGATATTCACGTTCATTCGTCAAAGTGTAAACTAACTTCAATTTTATGGGTTAGGAACTATGTTTGCCGCATGAACATGAAAAGACCTGGTGAGATTTTGTCTAAGGACGCTAATTGTTTCATATATAATTTACGCTGATTAAGAGTGCATTTGGTTTCTTATTTGGGAATGAAATCGTTGGGATATACTGAGTATCCTTGTTGTTGTTGAAATATTGGTATCGAAACACAATTTTGAATTCCCGAAATGGGTATAAAGTCCTATAGGAAAATATTGAGATTCTAAACCCTTATAGCTAATTGAGAAGGGAAATAATTTTATTAGTAAGTTGATAAAGTCCCTGAAGGTTAATCAATATTAATACATATGATGTCATACGTTAAAGGTTTAGCAATTGATGTATATTTGGTTAGTTCAAATACTTTAAATGCTTATATACTATCAAATGTTAATGGCATGACGTGACATTTCTTTAATTATGTGAAATTTGTCGGTGACCCAAACTCGTGCAAACCTCTTTTTTTTTTTCGAGCACATGATACATGGATGCAAATATAACCATTGTTGTCCCTTAGAACGCATTAGATGAAGGTTGAATAGTGTGTTCACCAAGTATGGATATTTTTTGGATTTTTTCGATGATGAGAATGAATCAATATTTGGGTGTATTCTTCAAAAGTAATAAACGTGTGGAAGCATAAAGAACATGAGATATGTAAAGGTTCTAGTCCTCAACTCCTCTACCATCTTGGTTTTTCACAAGAAGGATTTTGAATGTGGATTGTTATTTCTTTTGGGGGAAATCAAAGAAAAACTTACAAAGTAAGAAACTAGACTACACGCCTATACCACAACCAAGAAATATCAACCCCTTGAAGTCTATGCTCCAAAGAACTTCCTTGCTCCTCAAAGAATTCTTGTTGGGAGTATGGTGCACCACAACACCATCAACTAACCCTCCAATGTTTGAATTTCTTCAAACAAGAAGCGTCCTTGCTTCTTGACCAACGATCTACACTTGGCTCCTCACAATCTTCACTCAAGAAGAAGACTCTTCTTCTTTATAAATCACAGCTCTCACAAATAAAGTAAAATATACAATGATACAACTATTTTGAGAGCAAAAGCTTGAGAGAAATTTGAGAGCTTGTAGGTAGAAAATTGAATTGAAAAATGATGAAAACTTCTCTTTTGATCAGCTCCTAGCCTTTGTCAACCTTGCAGGAGAGAAAGAGAAGTTTTGTCTCTTGCGATGACAAGTCTTCTTCCATAAAGATCTTCTCTTAGATTAATAAAAGCTTCTTGAGGGAGCTTCTTCTTGAAAACTCAAAGAGGAAAGAGGGCATTCTTCAAAGTGAGAGTGGAACCTGTGATGTTTCACTAAAAGGGATGGTACAAATGTCAAGTAATCATAAGAAAATGCAGCATAAAACATTTGTAACGTTGAGTCATATGAAACGCCTTATATGTTTTATGAACAGGCGTTCAATGTGACATGGAGCGCCTAAAGTGTGTTTGAACTGGCGTTCAATGTGACATAGAGTGCCTTAAGAGAATAAGGAACACTTGTTCAATGTCACATAAAGCGCCTGTTATGGGCAATGGAACTCGTTCGAAGTCACATGAAGCGCCTGATCTCAGCCTTCATACTTGTTCGAAGTAATTCTAAGTTTTGTCAAAAGTAACTTGATATTCGTGCCCATTTTGAAAGGGAACCGTCCATTTGACTTTGTAGCACAGATGAAGCGCCTGTTTAGGAGTTCACAGTGTGCTGTTACATAGCTTGACACATGATGCGCCTTATCTAGGTGTTCAAAGTGTTCTGGTTTCCAAACACTTCACATGAAGTGCCTTATTTAGGCGTTCAAAGTGTTCTGGTCTTCAGTCACTTCACATCAAGCGCCTTATGCAGGCGTTCAAAGTGTTCTGGTCTCCAAACACTTCACACGAGGTGCCTTATCTAGCATTCCAAGTGTCATTTGTGCAAATCATCAAAACTTAACATATTCTAACATTCTCCCTCTTTTTAATGATTTCACAATTTGCATAACTTTTAGGATTTGCTCCCTCTTAACTTATGCTCCCCCCTCACATTGTGCCTATAATTTGTCTATATAGATATGATGAATCAAATGTCATAATACATATAATAATGAAGAAAATCATCACATTTCATAATATACAAAGGAAATCAACTTCACATTTTCACAGGCAAAAAAATCTAATGTCATCATAAACAGAAAAATCCAGTCACTAAAAATTCATCATTATCTACTCATTTCCAGTGCTAGCATCTCCGCCTCCAGATGTAAAGCTTCCAAGCCAAATCCTCCACCAGTTGCAAAATCAGCAAATCCACCCATTGATCCTTCAGCACCACCAGCAGCAAATCCACCTGTTCCACTCGTTGATCCTCCAGCACCATCAGTTTCTCCCTCTAAATCATCAAAATCGGAGAAAAATTGGAACCACGGTGCTGCTTGCATGAAAGCATATTTGAAAACTGCTATATGATATTCATTCCGAGCATGCCAATCCTCGTGCTCTGCATCACGAAGCTCCAACCATTAATTGTTTGCTCCATAGACCGAATGCGTGATAACAAGTCAGGATCAGTGCTTCCACCTTCGCCATCTTGAGGTCCTTCATCGGCCTCATCCGCAATGTCATGATGGATAGTACTTTTTCGGCGTTAGGAGTCAACAGCTTGGGTAATGTTAAAGTTGTCATAATAGTATGTTTTGGACACACTTTCAATGATCCTTGAGAAATTTCAATGCCCTTTGATTTTATCAAAGTTGTCACCACGTTCGCAAAGGGCAAGGCTTTTAAGCCCTTTCTAAGGGTGGCCATCATCACTTCTACCAAAATCTATTCGAAATTTAATTATGTCTCTTGTAAAATGCGGTATGTAATATAGAAATCCATATTACTCGGATTCCTAATTGTTTTCCCATTCACACAATAAGTAAC
Organism: Eustoma russellianum; assembly: GCA_036186865.1. Lineage (NCBI taxonomy): Eukaryota > Viridiplantae > Streptophyta > Magnoliopsida > Gentianales > Gentianaceae > Eustoma > Eustoma russellianum. The sequence goes on from AP025040.1 coordinate 42,272,179, forward strand.
AACAGCAAGCAGAATAAGATTGACTAATGGCATGTTCTGAGTCTTTTTGGTTGGAAAATATTGAAGATGAAATTTAACATCTTGCTCACTAATGCCATACTTGTCAGTCCAATCGAATACCGATAAATCAATTAACCCTTCATTCCTCACTCCTAATGTATCACATATGTCTTGGATGGAAAAACTAAGGGGTGTACCATTGACCATGGTGTGCAAGTTTTAGTGGCAGGGGCAACCCACATGTTTGCTTAAATTTACGGACAAGACTTTTGGAGTAAGATTTCATGTCTAACCTTAACCAAAGATGACTACAACCTTGTTTTTCAAGAAGAGTAATCGCTTGGTTTACATCGTGAGCTTCAGTGAAGTCACTAATTTAAACCAATTTTAGTGGCACCACTGGCCTGTTATTGCTCTTCCATTCTTCATAAAGCATGTGAGAGTGTAAAGAGAGATGGGTACCTAAGGCAGTGTGGCGGGGAGACTGAGTGGCTTCCTTATCAAACTTTCTTCTCATCCATGGAAAATTTTCCTGGTTAGACCTTTCCGGATGGCCTTTAGTTCGTTAGGTTCATTAATTATTGTCTATCTCTTTCTTCTCTATCCTATTTGGACATTTCTAGATGGTCTAGCGGATGCTATTCGTGAGTTTGAGGAAGAAAGATTTTTGGGAATTTTGCAAAGAGGGAATAGAGTAAAAAGAGGGATGAGAGCCATAGAGCTTTGAGAGAGTGAATGAGATTTATGCAGGAAGGAGAAGGGATTTTAAAGAGAATAACAAGAGGAAGATGAAGGAGCTACAGTAAATAGAGGGGGTAGTGGAAAACATGGGGAAGTAATAGGAATTGAAGAAAAAGAAGATGATGAAGAGGAAGAGGAAGAAGAAAAACATTTGGGAAGTGGGAGTGAATTGGAAGACGTGGGAAAGAAGTTGATGGCATGGGAAAGAGGAAAAGGCAGCGGCAGAAGTCAATGTCACTTAATTGGCACGAAAAGTGAAGGGTCACTTGGTTTGACAGGGAAGAAATAAGATGAGGCACCTTATGTTACTTCGAACAACTACTTAAAACAGGATAAAGCTTCTAAAGTGACTTGGAACGGTTGTGGTTGAAGAGATTAAGCGCTTAATGTCACTTTGAACGAGTGACATAGTTCCTATAAAACGCTTAAAGCTACATTGAACGATTGTTTAAGAAATATAAAGCACTTGATGTCACTTTGAACGAGTGACATTCTTCAATTCAGGCGCTTAATGTGACATTGAACGCCTGAACCTTTTGGGATGAAGCGCTTTATGTGTACTAAGCTTGAAAATTTTAAAATTTTCTTGCTTCAACTCTTAACTGTTTAATTTAACCCATGTTAAGTAACCCTAACCTGCTTCTTATATATGCAAATACATCACTAGGCAAGGGTTTTATAAAGATGTCTGCTAATTGGTCATGTGTTGGAACGAATTCCACACTAGCCAAGTCCATTTGTACACAATCACAGATGAAATGATATCTCACTTCAATGTGCTTAGTCCGACTGTGGTGAATCGGATTTTGTGTAATATTGATAGCAGAAGTGTTATCACACAAAATGGACGCTTTGGAGAAGTGAATGTTATAATTATTTAAGGTGTTAGTCATCCATAACAATTGTGCACAACAAGAGGTGACCGACAGATATTTGGATTCTTCCATAGAAAGAGCTACACTATTTTGTTTCTTGGAGAACCAAGAGACAAGACAATCACCGAGAAATTGACAAGTCTCGAATGTGCTTTTTCTATCAACTAGACTCTCCGCATAATCGGAGTCACAATATCATCTTAAATCAAAATATGCATTCTTAGGATAAAATAACTCAAATTTCAAAGTACACCTAAGATATCTAAGAATACGTTTCACCGCAACTAGATGTATTTCCCTAGGATCACTTTGAAATCTAGCACATAAGCACACTGCATGCAATATATCCGTCTACTTCCAGTCAAGTAAGTAGACTCCTTATAATGCCACTTACAAGGTTACCTCGATATGCTTTCGTTTCTCATCTTTGTCAAGCTTCACACTTGTGCTCATTGGAGTGTTTACTTGTCTTCTTCACCGAAATTGTACTTTTTGAGCAAATTCTTTGTGTATTTGGTTTGAGAAATATACACACCTTCTTGAGTTTTCTTGATTTGAAGTCCGAGAAAGTAAGTAAGCTCGCCCATCATGCTCATTTCGAATTCACCTTGCATGAAGCTAGCAAATTGCTCACAAAGACAATTGTTAGTAGCACAAAAAATAATATCATCAACAAATACTTGTACAATCAATTAATTTTTGCTTTGTTCTTTAATAAACAAAGTGGTGTCAACTTTACCCCTTGAGAATCCATTATTTAGAAGAAAAGTACTTAACCTCTCGTACCAAGCTCTTAGAGCTTGTTTAAGGCCATAAAGAGCCTTTTTAAGTTTGAATACATGATGTCGTAAGTCATGACATTCAAACCCGAGAGGTTATGCAACATACACCTCTTCTTGGATAACACCATTCAAAAGGCAGATTTAACATTCATTTGGTAAAGTTTAAAATTTTTATAACAAGCATATTCCAGCAACATTTTAATGGCTTCAAGCTATGCTACGGGTGCAAATGTCTCATCGAAATCAATACCTTCTTCTTGACAGTATCCTTGAGCAACTAGTCTAGCTTTATTCTAGTGACATTTTCCTTGACCATCCATTTTATTACGAAATACACATTTCGTACCAATAATGGCATGGTCAAGTGGTTTGAGAACTAACTCTCAAACATCACTTCTTTCAAATTGGTTTAATTCTTCTTGCATTGCCAAGATCGAATTTTCATCAAGAAGTGCATCTTTAATATTCTTAGGCTATACGAGAGAAACGAATGCGTTCTCTCGATATTGTCTTTGTATAGTGACACCTCTATTTCAAATAACATATGACTAACTCGTGTGGGTGAGATCTTTTATGCTTGAATGATCTAGGAAGGTTGGAGACATCTCCTCTAACTTCTTCATGATCACTTTCTGGAAGAGACAAATCATCACGATTTAAGTGATCATCGTTTTTTTGGAACATGAGATACATCTTCAACATTTTGTGTATCAACACGATGAGTATGAGAAATAATTCTACTTTACTCACTAAGTTCATGAACACTTGGTGGATGAGTACTTTCAATATGTTATACTCTTAAGTCAATGAAGATATTTCCATTTGGGGACTTATCAACAATTTCTTGTTGATGAGCAACTGTTGGAAGTTCATCAAGAATTTCTTCTTGAGGAGCATCAACTTCATTTTCTTCACAATCCTCATTAAGTTTAGGTTCGTCATTAAGTGACTCATTAAACTTAACATAGATTGAGTCTTCTATCTTTTGACTCCTTTTGTTGAAGATACGAAATGCTTTACTATTTGAGGCATAACCTAAAAAGATACATTCATCTGCTTTGAAGTTAAGTTTGTCCAAAGTGTCCTTAGTGTTAAGTATGAAACACTTACACCCAAACACTTTGAAATACACGATATTGGGAACTTTATCATTCCAAAGCTCATAAGGTGCCACATTTAGGTAAGGTCTCAAATATACACGATTGATCACATGACAAGCGGCATTTACCGCTTCGGCCCAAAAATACTTAGACAAACCAAACTCATTTAACCCTTCCCTACACATTTTTTGTAAAGTTCTATTTTTTTCTTTCGGCTACATTATTTTGTTATGGAGTTCTAGGAGCTGAAAGGTTATGGGTATATCCTTTGGATTCACAAAACCTTTCAAACTCTCCATCAAACTCACCACCATGACCACTTCATATGGTTTTAATGGTGTCACCCATGTGATTTTCCAATCGTCTACTCAAATTAATGAACTCACTACATGCATCATTTTTCTTTGCAAGAAACATCACCCATGTATAACGAGTATAGTCTTCTACTACCACGAAGGTATAACATTTACCACCCGAGCTTTTTGTTCCAACATCCCTATACGAATCCATATATAGTAATTGTATGGGTTTGGAGGTGGATATATTTGTTTTTATTTTAAAGATTGTTTTCACAAGCTTTGCCTTTTGACAAGTGTCACATAAGTCTTGGTTTTTGAAACTTATTTTTGGAAGGTCAAGGTCCTTTTTATTTTCACAAATAAATTTAAATATTTTGAAACTTATGTTTCCGAGACGTCTATGCCATAGTTGTGTCAAGTCATTCTTGGCAACTATGCAAGATATGTTCTGTGAAACCAAACCATTGATGCCAAGTTTGTAAATTTTTTGAATCTCAAAGCTTCAAACAAAATAACGTTGTCCTTTTTATAATGCACTTTGTTTTAAAAAACATAACCTCATAATTAGCATCACATAATTGACTAGCACTTATCAAGTTAAACTTTAGCCCAACAACGTATAGAACATCACTAAGAGTGAAGGAATCGTTTCTCACAATACCATGTCCTTTGATTTAGCATTTGCTATCTCCAAAGTGGACAACTCCTCCATCTTGCATAGTGAGTCTAAGGAACAATCTTTTGTCTCCTGTCATATGGTTGGAACGCCCACTGTCCAAGACCCATTTGACCTTCTTGTCCTCGCTTTCTCTATTTAGCGCTAGGGTCTACAAAAGAACCATATGGTATTGGTACCCTTTTTATTTTGGGTCCTTGAAGGTTATTTACCTTTACCACACCCTTTGGTACCCACACAAGATTTTTATTATTCTTAGCTTTTTTCAATCTTCTACATGACCCTTTTTTTACAATAAAAACATGTAGAAATGTGTTTGTGTGGGTAATAATGTTCATCATGCTTGTGCGAAGGCACATTCCATGTTCCCATTTTGGGATGACATTCTTTAGAATCAAGGAGGAAACATTCTTCACGGATTCAACACAAGGTTTTGACACCTTGGTTGAATTGGTCTTTCTCTTAGGCATGTGCCTTTCTTTCTTCAAGGAGGTTTTTGACGCCTTGACAAATGATGCTTGTTTATTTGATTTTCCCTTCTTAGACGCATACATTACACTAGATTTAATCTTAGATTTCATGCTTTGTATGGATGCATCTTTAACTATCTTAATTTTGTTAGCACTCTCCTTTTGAAAATTTTTGCTTTTCAAAAGGTTTTGAGGAGGAATGCTTGATTTCAGCAAATCATGATTCTCCTCTAGTGCTATCATATGCATGATCAATAAAATGTCATGCTCAAGTTGTAATGCAATGTGATTTTCTAGCATGTCATTATATTCGTTTATGCATGCTTTGAAATCCTTTTTGACACGTTCATATTTCATTTCTAATAAATCATTTTCTTGCACTAAATCGTCCATTTCATCTTGCAATCTATAGTGCGAGGATTTAATGCATACCTCCATGTCATCCTCGATGTCCATGAGTGAATAAACCTTCTTGTCGAGATCATCATTGATGACTACCATGAGAGCTAAATTGTCTTTGTCGTCGTTGTCGATCCGGATAAGAGACTCTCCCAATGAGCTACTTCCTCTTGTAAAGCCTTCTTCCTGTGGTAGATAGCTTTCTTGTCTTTTGGGTGCGGATCCTTCACCTTACAATCCTTCATGGAGTGACCAAATTTTTCACACTTATAGCATTTGTTCTCTTGGTCCTTCACTTTGTCCTTATCCTTTGAGAATTTCTCCTTGATGAACTTCTTGGCTACATCTTTATTCCTCTTTGTGAATCTTCTAAATCTTCGAACGAGAAGTTCAACTTCATCGTCCGATTCTTCCGACTCGCATGCAAGAGCCTTCGACAAACTTCTAACTGGATCATTTTTCTTTTGAGCTTCAAGGTGAATCTCATAAGTGATGAGATTACCATAAAGCTCATCTAGAGTGATAGTCTCTAGATCTTTTGACTCCTCAATGGTCATCACTTTTGCATTCTGTTGTCTTCCTAAACTATTTAGGAAGCAATGGTTGAGGTCCTCTTGTTCTATCTTTTTACCAACCGCTATAAGAAGGTTGACAAGATTTGTGAATCTTTGAATGGACTATTCAATCTTTTCACCTTTGGGGACATTAAAATTGTAGAATTGTTTTATAAGTTGTCTCCTCTTTGCCTTCCGTACTTATGACGTCCTTTCATAGATCATCTCCAACGTTGTCCAAGCCTCATGAGTAGATTGGACACCTTGTATTTGAGCTATCTCATTTGATGATAGAGAGCTATTCAAAATAGCAAGAACTTTGCTATTTATGGCAAATTGCAACTCCTCTTCCGGATTAGGATCATTAACATCAAAAGGAAAATTGGAACCTTTTGACACCTCTCTCCATAAATGATATCCACAAGAATGAAGGTATGTTTCCATATTTGATTTCCACAGTGGATACGGTCAAACATAGGTACCTTGACATGTACACTTGAAATAGAAGGAAGTAATGACTCTTGTCTTCTTCTTCTGGAAGCATCACCACTTGGACAACCGGCATCTTCAAAACTAAAGGGATACATACTTCAAAAGATCACATCTTGGTATTTGAACTCAAATACTCAAGATTTCGCTATGATACTAATTGTTAGATCCCTTAGAACACACTAGAAGGGGAATTGAATAGTGTGTTCACCAAATATGGATATTTTTCGGATATTTTTCGATGATGAGAATGAATCAATACTTGGGTGTGTTCTTCAAAAGTAATAAACATGCAAAAGCGTAAAGAACACGAGATATATAGAGGTTCAAGTCAAATGACTCTACTCCTCTACCGTCTTGGTTTTTCACAAGAATGATTTTGAATGGGGATTGTAATTTCTTTTTGGGAAAACAACAATCAAAGAAAAACTTACAAAGTAAGAAACTAGGTCACACACTTAGACCACAACCAAGAAATACCAATCCTTTGAAGTCTAGCCTCCAAAGTGTTAGGTCCGAAATACACTCTAGAGGGGGATGAATAGAGTACTGGGCAATTTTGCAGAATTTTCTTATTTGGCTCAACTGAAATGGAATTCAAAATCAAAGCAAGAATGGGAGATGAGAAGCAATGAATGTGTACACCGGACATAGAGTGGTTCAAATCGTAAATGCTTCTACTCCACTACCACTTTGTTTCCAAAGTGGATTTTCAACAACTACTCTTCTTATTAAAGCTAATAAGAACAATCATAGTAACACTTACACTAACACCTTAGTGTAAGCAACAACAACAACAACTTCTTGCATAAAATACACTTGTGCAACTACAGCAACTACAGCTTTAGCAAGAACAATTTCTTGCTACCTCACAACTTCAACAAAGTTCCCTCAAGAACTTTCTTACTGTGGGTTGAAGAAAATAGTAAGGTTCACACTTTCTCACTAGTCTAAACACAAGAAAGAGATCAATATGTATGGTTCCTCTTGTGCTAGACTCTCTATCTCTCAATATACAACAATGAAAAACAAAGAAAGGCTTAACAAGCTTTAAGCATTTTTACAAATATGAGAGAAGTATACTACAATGAATGATGAAACTTGATGATGGTGAAAGTGTGTATTTGCCTCATCCAAGCTTCTCTGATTTACAGCTGAAGTTCTCCATGTTTTTGGGGCTCCACCACCACTTCACAATGTATCCCAAGTCTTTATAATGCCCAAGATAGTCTTTAGCCACCCGATTAGGTGATTTGATCTTCAATAGCCAACCTAGGATTGCTTGGACATGGATATAATAGTCAAGGAGGTATGTAGTATGTTGGAGTAAAGTCTACAAGAAATTTGAGCAAGATTGGATAGAGAAAATACCATGAATCTCCCTTGGATTTTGTTCCAACGTTCAAAAAATTTTTAATTCTTGAGGACATCGATCGATCTATGTGCCTGGGGGAGAGATCAATGTCCTCCAGAAACTTTGCAGTTTTTGAAACTGCTGTACATCGATCGATCAAAGTCCCCCCCTGAAGAGACTGATGTCACTTCGATCGATCGATGTCCCCTGAACTGAGAGATCGATGTTGGACAGAAAGTATTCTGCCTGACATCGATCGATCGAAGTCTCCCTGGGAGAGACTGAAGAGACATCGATCGATCGATGTTCCCAGGTTGAAAGATCGATGTTGGACAGGAAGGTTTCTGCCTGACATCGATCGATCGAAGTCAGAGGCTGAAGTGACATCAATCGATCGATGTCCCCAGTCTTAGAGATCGATGTTGGACAGTGAGTTCCAATGACATAGTGTAATTTTCTTATTTTGCATCAAGTCTCAAGCATAAATATAACTTATTTAAAACATCTTTTCATCATCAAAAAAATCTATATCTTAATAATCTCCCCCTTTTTGTTGATTTCAAAACCATGATTCAAAAGATGTTTTTGCTTGATAACTTTACCTTTAAGCTTGCTGTTTTTCAAACTCCCCCTTAGTTTATGCCCTTTCATCATATGAACACATCAACAACTCCCCCTCAACATAAACCTTCCCACAATCAATAACTATGATGACCATATCAAAATACTCCTCCTCAACCTATGCACCACATTTCATATTTTCAATAAGTGTACTATCAACCAAGCATGCCATAATACCCATACCAATGCCTAATCATTATAGATGTTTCCAAGCATATCAAGCATTCATTTTGTACTTTCATTAAGCAATTTTAAGTAACTTATAATGTCACCAAACAATTTAATGTCAAAATACTATGCTCCACGCCATGTCAAATCCAACTTCTCAAATATGCAAACCATGCCATGTTATGCAATACACCTAAACTTAAACCATACCATCAACACCAACACATCAAGACATCTTAAACCAAAACCATGCCATCAATACCAACACATCAAGACAACTTAAACCAAAACCATACCATCAATACCAACATATCAAGACAACTTAATCAATACCAACCTATCAAGACAACTTAATCAATGCCAACATATCAAGACAACTTAAACCAACTTCTTCTTTTTGAAAACATCAAAAAAATGATAAGAGACGAAAATAAAGAAGCAAAATATCATTAAGAAAATAAGAAGTTCATGATATACATGAGTGATCTCAACTTCTAAGATAACCCTATAGCTACGAGGGAAATGGGAAATCATAGGATAAGTACTCTTCATCGGAAGAGAAACATAATCCTGAGAGGGCCGCCTTGAGCTTTGTCTTCAATTTTTTGTACTTTGTCTTTTGTGCATTCAACTCCGTCTCTAAAGTCTTGACCCTCTTTGTGAGATTTGTGTTTTCTTTTTCTAAATCATCAATGCGCACGGCTTCCTTGGTCAAGTCCTCCTTCCATTGACCAAGTGTGCGGTTGATTTCCTCGATTTTGGCCTCCGCGTCGAATTCCTCCTCTGAATCACTTGCTTCTGCCATTGGAGCTTTGCCTTTGTCCGCTTGGGAGGTTGAACTTGGTTGTGAGGGCGGTTGTGTTTGAGGGTGAGATGAGGGTTCGGTGGGAGGTTTAGTGGGTGATGGTGGAGGAATGGGATCCGCAGGTGGGATGTCATCAAATTCTTCCTCTTCTAGATCATGTTGTGCACCCTGCCTTTGTGCCTCCTTTCACGACTTATATATCTGTTGGATGTTGGCCTTGGTGTAATAATCCTTATTGGATATTTGTTTGGTGTATTCCTCATCCAACACCACATTAGTCTTTTTGAGCAATATATAGATGAGATTGTTATAGGGAAGCGCCTTTGATTTCTTTGTTACGGCTTCCATCATATTTGCAAACACAATCTCTCCAAAATTTACCATTTCCCCATTAGCAATACGGTAAGCTATATAAAAATCTAAATTGCTCGGGAGTTTAGCCGACTTACCATTGACATAAAAAGTGACAATGGCTAGCAATACTCGGTACACCAAAGGCATATCATTTGTGTTTTTGGTTAGGTGAAATCCAAGAAAGGTTTTAACCTCATCTTCACAGATTTGGTACTTATAGGTATCCCACCTCCACGGATCAAAATCCTCCCACACCTCATCAGGAACTTCAAGCAACTCATTGATGGTCTTTGAACTAAATTCCAACAATTGACCATATATTACTGAATTTAAAGCATATGGCACTCCATTTCTGTAATCTACCCATAGGTTAGCATTAACATCCTAGTGTAACGGGTAGACATGTTTGTCATTCTAGAGACCTCCCAAACCGGTCTCTATTTTTGATCATCAAACCAATCAATGATCGGTTTTAATTCCTCATTTCTCAAAATGTCTTCAATTTTGAGCAATTTTAGTGGAATGGTGGATCTTTTCTTACTTTGCTATTCATGAAATAACAATTGAGGTCTAAGGAAAATGTAAGCAAATTTACCTGTGTCTATAGGCTCTTTCAAAGCATCTTTGTACTCTGCAGATTTGAGCCATGGGAAATTGTTTAGAGTGAGTCTTCCCCTTATCTCACTCAACATTGCCTCATGAGAGGAAGTGGCCTTCTTTCTCAAACTATACGTCCTTGAACCCATTGGAACATGAGGATGTGATTGTGAAGGCACATTTGCTTCTTCCTGAGATGTTCTTTGCCTTTTGGTGGGGTTTTGCGTTTTGGGAGACATGGATGGTTAGGGTTCGAATTTGTCCGAAAGTGGAGATGGGAATGATGAGATTTTGGGAATGGAGGTCTGATTTGTGGAAAAAATTGAGACTTTGGAAAGAATTTTTAGCATAGAAGAGGAAATGTGCGTCTTGGGCGAGAGAGAGTTAGGGATTTCGTTTGGGGAAAGAGAAAAGTGAAAAAGAAGAAATGGATTCGCAGCTTTTAAGTTTCTGCTTGCTGACATCGATCGATCGATGTCTGCAAATTCGATCGATCAATGCGTTTTACATCAGTCTCTCAGACAGCTACATAGATCAATCGATGTATGCTGAAAATTCTCTTTTTGACAATTTTAACCCTCTAAACATTGTTTATCATTCCTAATCTTGCTCTAATTGATTCAAATGTCTCAGTAGAAAGGGATTTAGTAAAGATATCCGCTAGTTGGTCACTGGTTGGAAGAAATTCAACGCATACTAATTCCTACTATGGTGAACCGGGTTTTGTGCTATACTTATGGCTGATGTGTTATCACATAGGATGGAGACTTTATCAAACTTAACATTGTAATCGTTCAAGGTGTTGATCATCCAAAGTAGTTGTGCACAACACGAAGCGGCCGATACATATTTAGATTCTGCCGTTGAAAGTGACACACTATTTTGTTTCTTAGAGAACCAAGAAACTAAGCAATCTCCAAGGAGTTGGCATGTCCCGGAGGTGCTTTTTCTATCAACTAGATTTCCGGCATAGACGGCGTCACTATACCCTCTTAAATCAAAACAGCCATTTTTGGGATAAAACAACCCAAAGTTCAAGGTTCCTTTCAAATACCTAAAGATAAGTTTAATGGCAACTAGATGTGATTCCTTAAACATCTTTGAAATCTAGCACATAAACACACAACATGCAAAATATCCGGTCTACTAGCAGTTAAATAAAGTAAACTATCAATCATACCCCTATATTTGGTTACCTCAACCGGCTTTCCTTTTTCATCTTTGTCACGCTTTGTACTTGTGCTCATTGGTGTGCTCACACTTCTTCCATCCTCAAACTTGTATTTCATGAGTAAATCCTTTGTATACTTTGTTTGAGATATGTACACTCCATCTTGAGTTTTCTTGATTTGAACACCAAGAAAGTAGTTGAGTTCACCCATCATGCTCATCTCAAATTCTCCTTCCAACAATTTAGCAAAATGCTTACAAAGAGAATCATTAGTAGCACCAAATATAATATCAACCACATAAATTTGAACAAGTAATTGATGGTTTCCTTGTTATTTAATAAAAAGATTAATGTCAACTTTTCCTCTTGAAAACTCATTTTCAAGTAGGAAGTTACTTAATCTTTCATACCATGCCCTAGGAGGTTGTTTAAGTCCATAAAGGGCCTTTTTTAGTTTAAATATATGATTTGATTAATCATGATTTTCAAACCCCGGTGGTTGAGCTACATACACCTCTTCTTTAATTATTCCATTTAAGAATGCGGATTTCACATCCATTTGATATAGTTTAGAATCCTTATAGCATGAATATGCTAATAGCATTCTAATAGCTTCTAACCTAGCTACGGGGGCAAAGATCTCATCATAGTCTATGTCTTTTTCTTGTCTATATCCTTGAGCTACTAACCTAGCTTTTTTTCTAGTGATATTTCCTTTATCATCCATTTTGTTTCTAAATACCCATTTAGTGCCAATTATAGGATGATCACTAGGTGTAGCTACTAATTCCCAAACATCACTTCTTTCAAATTGATTTAGCTCCTCTTGCATGGCTAATGCCCAATCTTCATCATTTATTGCCTCTTTTATATTTTTAGGCCCAACTTGTGAAATAAAGGCATTTTCATTAAATTTCCTCCTAGTCATTATGTCTTGACTAGTTTCACCTAATATTATTAGGATGATCTTTCCTATACTTATATGAATCCGGTAAATTTGAGGTATATCCTCCTACTTCTTCATCTTCAACCTTAGGTTCAAGGGTATCAATCCTAAGGTCAATGACAATATTACCTTTTGGATTCTCAAATTTCTCTATATGACTTATTTCAATTATTTCATCATCATCGTCATTAGTATTTGGTTCATCTTCAATGAGTTCACTAAACTTGACATGAATAAATTCTTCAACTTTCATGCTCCTTTTATTATATATCCTAAATACCTTGCTATTTTGAGCATATCCCATGAAGATTCCTTCATCCGCTTTGAAATCGAGTTTATCCAAGTTATCTTTTGTGTTAAGTATAAAGCACTTACAACCAAAAACCTTGAAATAGCAAATATTTGGTACTCTATCTTTCCAAAGCTCATAAGGAGTCTTTTTGAGAGATGGTCTCAAATAAACTTTATTGATCACATGACAACTGGTGTTTACCGCTTCGGCCCAAAAATACTTGGGTAGCTCAAATTCATTTAACATGGCTCTACTCATTTCTTAAAGTGTTCTATTTTTCCTTTCCGCAACACCATTTTGTTGAGGAGTTCTTGGAGGCGAGAAATTGTGTCCATACCCTTTGGATACACAAAATTCTTGAAACTCACTATCAAACTCACCACTTCTATCACTTCTAATTTCCTTAATTGTGTCTTCTCTTTGATGTTCTAGTCTCATACAAAGCTTTATAAACTCTTGGCATGCATCACTCTTTTTAGCTAAGAACTTTACCCAAATGTACCTAGAGAAGTCATCTACCACCACAAAGGTGTAATGTTTTCCACCTAGACTTGCCATACCAATATCCCTATACAAATTCATATGAAGTAATTGTAGAGGTTTGGTGGTAGAGATTTCACTTTTGGGCTTGAAACTTGTTTTAACAAGCTTTTCCTTTTGACAAGTGTCACATAAGCCATGGTTTTCGAAACTCAATTTTGGAGGAACTTTGTTTTTTTCATTTTTGCAAATCTCTTTGAAATTTTTAAAATTAATATGTCCAAGCTGTCTATACCATAGTTGAGTCAAATCATTTTTGGCAACTAGGCAGGAAACATTTTGTGATATCAAATCATGTGTGCTAAATTTGTAAACATCATTTTTCCTTATAGCCTCAAAGACAATCTTATCGTTCTTTTTCACAATGCATTTTCTTTTCACAAATTCAACCTGAAAATTAGCATCACATGGTTGGCTACACTTATCAAATTATATTTAGCCCTTCTACATATAGTACATTATCGATAGTGAAAGAAGAGTTACCAATTTCTCCATGTCCAAGGATTTTGGCTCTCCAATTGCCAAAATGCACCGTTCCACCATCTTGGAGCTTGAGCTTGGTGAATAACGTTTTGTCTCCGGTCATGTACGTTAAACATCCGCTGTCCATAAGCCATTTGGTTCCTTCTTCTTTGGCAACTCCATTTATCTTGAGAGCCTACAAAACCAAGAGATTTATGCATTGGTAACCTTTAATGGTTGGGTTGTTTAGGGTTAGTTTGTCGACCCTTAGACTTCCAAACATACATACTTCCAAATCTAGCTCTACATGCACTCTTCAAATGTCCTACTTTGTTACAATGAAAACAAGTGGGTACATGCCTTGGTTTAGAAGATTATGAGTTATGTTGTGTTTGTCTCTTGTTTGTCTTTTTCTTTAATGACTTGGGCTTAATGGAAGAATTTGATGAATCAAATCCTAAACCGGATTTATCATTTCCAATTCTTTAGTTTCCAAGTAGTTTGTTTTGATTATTTTTACCATTGGTTAGTCTTTGTAAATCTAACTTTAGTTTCTCACATTCTTTCCTAATTTTTACATTTTCAAGAGCTACGGTTTCATGCATGGTGAGTATGATGTCATGATCATGAAACATCAAAATGTTCTTATCATGCAAGCTCTTATTTTATAAAATACACTTCTTGAACTCTTTCTTCAAATGTTTATACTTTAAATTCAGTTTTTCAAAATCATCTTTCAAATCCCCTATTTCATCTTGTAAATTTGAAGGGTTAGAATTTACCTCAAGGTCCTCTTCAATTGTCATGAGACAAGTATGTTGAGCTTTTGGATTTTCAACTATTGCAATAAGTCCAACATCTTGATCTTCATTTTCTTCCCCTTCCGATTCGGAGAGAAGATCATCCCACGTGGTTATGTCCGCATTAAGAGCTTTCTTCTTTTGACGAAAGACCCTTCTTTTCTTGTTTTTGCGGCTCCTTGACGTGGCAATAGGCAATGAAGTGACTGGGTCGACCACATCTGTAGCAATTTTCACTTGCTTCCTTTTCTTTAGATGGTCTTTTGAAAAACTTTCTTTCTTGAGCTTTATTTCTATTTGCCATTCTTCTAAATTTTCTTACTAGAAGGGCAACTTCCTCATCTGATTCATCGGACTCTACCACAAATCCTTTGTGTAACATTTGTGTGGGCTTAACAGGATTCATCATATTTTGTTCATCAATAAGAATTTCATGAGTAAGAAGATTACCAGATAGCTCATCAAGGGTAAGAGTCTTGAGATTCTTTGATTCGGTAATGGCGATGACTTTAGGTGTCCATTCTCTTGGCAAAGAGTTGAGGATTTTCTGAGACAAGATATTCATTTGAGATTTTCTTGTCCACAATGGAAAGTTGATTCACTATTCGTGTGAATCGGTCGATTGTCTCTTCAATCTTCTCACCACTCTTCATTTCGAACATCTCATATTCCTTTATGAGCATGAGTCTTTTGGCCATTCTAACTTGCTCAGTTCCTTCGTGTATCATTTCAAGTCTTTTCCATGCCTCATGGGCTGTTTCAAGACCTTGGAGTCTTATGAGCTCGGTGGTGGTAAGAGCACTAGAGAGAATATCAAATGTTTTGCCATTGATGGCGAAATTTATCTTCTCTTCGTCGGTGTAATCATTCTCATCTTTGAACATTGATTCTCCTTTTGAGTTGGTAATCATAAGAACTTCAATTCCTTTGACAACGGCTCTTCATATATCAAATCCACAACCTTTCAAATGATTGATTATTCGAAATTTCCACAAAGAATAATTTTGGGCATGAAACATAGGTGCTTTAGTGTTTGATCCTTAAAATAGTGCAGTAGGCTTGGAAGTTGAAGTGTGAGATAAGAGGTTGAGGCTGTCATTGCCATGATATTTAACCTTGCTACTTGCAAAGATAGGCCAAGCAATCAAGGTTATGCTCTGATACCAATTGTTAGGTCCGAAATACACTCTAGAGGGGGGATGAAAAGTGTGTTGGACAATTTTGCGGAATTTTCTTGTCTGGCTCAACTCAAATGGAATTCAAAATCAAAGCAAGAAAGGGAGATGAGAAGCAATGAATGTGTACACCGGATATAGAGTGGTTCGAATTGTAAATGATTCTACTCCACTACCACTTTGTTTCCAAAGTGGATTTTCAACAACTACTCTTCTTATTAAAACTAATAAGAACAATCACAGTAACACTTACACTAACACCTTAGTGTAAGCAACAACAACACCAACTTCTTGCACAAAATACACTTATGCAACTACAGCAACTACAGCTTTAGCAAGAACAATTTCTTGCTACCTCACAACTTCAACAAAGTTCCCTCAAGAACTTTCTTACTGTGGGTTGAAGGAAATAGTAAGGTTCACACTTTTTCACTAGTCTAAACACAAGAAAGAGATCAATATGTATGGTTCCTCTTGTGCTAGACTCTCTATCTCTCAATATACAACAATGAAGAACAAAGAAAGGCTTAACAAGCTTTAAGCATTTTTACAAATATGAGAGAAGTATACTACAATGAATGATGAAACTTGATGATGGTGAAAGTGTGTATTTGCCTCATCCAAGCTTCTCTCATTTACAGCTGAAGTTCTCCATGTTTTTGAGGCTCCACCACCACTTCACAATGTATCCCAAGTCTTTATAATGCCCAAGATAGTCTTTAGCCACCCGATTAGGTGATTTGATCTTCAATAGCCAACCTAGGATTGCCTAGACATGGATATAATAGTCAAGGAAGTATGTAGTATGTTGGAGTAAAGTCTACAAGAAATTTGAGCAAGATTGGATAGAGAAAATACCATGAATCTCCCTTGGATTTTGTTCCAATGTTCAAAAATTTTTGAATTCTAGGGGACATCGATCGATCTATGTAACTGGGGAGAGATTGATGTCCTCTAGAAACTTTGCATTTTTTGAAACTGCTAGATATCGATCGATCAAAGTCCCCCCTGGAGAGACTGATGTCACTTCGATCGATGGATGTCCCTTGGACTGAGAGTTCGATGTTGGACAGAAAGAATTTTGCCTAACATCGATCGATCGAAGTCTCCCTGTAGAGAGACTAAAGTGACATCGATTGATCGGTGTCTCCAAGTTGAGATATCGATGTTGGACAGAAAGGTTTCTGCCTGACATCGATCGATCAAAGTCAGAGGCTGAAGTGACATCGATCGATCGATGTCCCCAGTCTGAGAGATCAATGTTGGACAGTGAGTTCCAATCTCAACCATTTTTGACATAGTGTAATTTTCTCATTTTGTATCAAGTCTCAAGCATAAATTTAACTTATTTAAAGCATCTTTTCATCATCAAAACAATCTATATTTTAACATAAAGAACTTCCTTGCTCCTCAAAGAATTCTTGTTGGAAGTATGGTGCACCACAACACCATCAACTAACCCTCCAAGGTTTGGATTTCTTCAAACAAGAAGCACCATTGCTTCTTGACCAACGATCTACACTTGGCTTCTCACAATCTTCACTCAAGAAGAAGATTCTTCTTCTTTACAAATCACATATCTCACAAATAAAGTAAAATATACAATGATACAACTATTTTGAGAGCAAAAGCTTGAGAGAAACTTGAGAGCTTGTAGGTAGAAAGTTGAATTGAAAAAATGATGAAAACTCCTCTTTCAATCAGCTCCTAGCCGTTGTCAACCTTGCTAGAAAAAAAGAGAAGTTTTGTCTCTTGTGATGACAAGTCTTGTTCCATGGAGATCTTCTCTTGGATGACTAAAAGTTTCTTGATGAAGCTTCTTCTTGAAAGTTGAAAGAAGAAAGAGGACATTCTACAAAGTGAGAGTGGAACATGTGATGTTTCACTAAAAAGGAGTTAAAAAAGTCAAGTAATCATAAGAAAGTACAGCATAAAACATTTGTAATGTTGAGTCACATGAAGCGCCTTATGTGTTTCATGAACAGGCGTTCAATGCGACATGAAGAGCCTTAAGAGACTAAGGAACACTTGTTCAATGTCACGTAAAGCGCCTATTGTGGGCATCAGAATTCGTTCGAAGTCACATGAAGTGCCTGATCTCAGTCTTCATACTTGTTCGAAGTAATTCTGAGTTTTGTCAAAAGTAACTTGATATTCGTACCCATTTTGGAGGGAAACCGTCCATTTGACTTTGTAACACACATGACGCGCCTGTGTAAGCGTTCAAAGTGTGTTGTTACACAGCTTGACACATAAGGCGCCTTATCTAGGCGTTCGAAATGTTCTGGTTTCCAAACACTTCACATGAAGCGCCTTATCTAGGTATTCGAAGTGTTTTGGTCTCCAGCCACCTTATGCAGAACTTCGAAGTGTTCTGGTTTCCAAACACTTCACATGAGGCGTCTTATCTAGCGTTCTAAGTGTCATTTGTGCAAATCATCAAAACTTAACATATTCTTATAACCATCATGTAATAAGATCTTTTGCTTTTGAGAGCTCCGCCCTAACTGCTTGAACTACACTTGGTTATAATTTGAATTTTTTTATCACACACATTAGCATGAGAAATACAAGAGAAGACCCAAAAAAACAAAGATGTTGTTGGATCACCCAAGAAAAATTACAGTGGATTAAAGCAATACAAACTAATGCAGCACACTTTGCATGATGTTTTTTTAACGTGATATCTTGTATGCTTTGTTTGTTAGTTTCTTTAACTTTTTTTTCTCTTTCCGATTCAGAAGATCATGAAAACCAATAATTACATCACTTTTCCCGAATCCCATCATCACTAAAGACAAAATTTTATCAAAACTGAAAAGCGTTTCTTACTGTCTTAGGGCTGGAGAAACCCACGAGAAAAACATGAATCAAGATGCAAACTAGAACCCAACGTCTTTTTAGCACCACAAAAAAGACATATAGTGACAGACAAAAATCGTCGCTATTTCGTCGCTACAGGCATATTGCGACGAAATAGCGACGAAAAAAGCAGGTCGCGATACGGCTTGTCGCAAAGCGAATTTCGTCGGTGAAGCATCGCTATATTAGGACGGAAAAATTTCGTCGGTGTTTCGTCGCACAATTGCGACGAAAATCTGTCAGGTCTGCGACCTGTTATTGTCGTCGTTGTTTCGTCGGTGTATTTTTTCGTCGCTATTTTATAATTTTTTATTTTTTATTTCCTTTCTGCGACATATTATTTCGTCGCAAAGTTTCGTCGGCATATTTTTTCGTCGCTATTTTTAAATTTTTGATTTTTTTTATTTTCGGTCTGCGACATTTCGGTTTCGTCGCAGGTTCGTCGCTATTTTTTAATTTAATATTTAATATTAATTTAATATTAAATAATAAATATTTTTAATTTATAAATAATATAATATATTATTAATTAAATAGTTTTTATTATTATTTAATTTTTATAATATATTTTATTTTGTATATTAAATCATTTGTACGAATGTTATACAGAAATACAGAACTTGCGTATTGAAGTTCGTATAATTAAACAACACAAACGAAATAGAATCCGTATAAATGTCATATAAAATATAAAAGTACAAAGAATATGTCAATACAATAAATGAAATAGACTGTACGAAAAATCAAAAAATGAAATACTATGCAAAGAAAGATGGAGGGGATCATGCAGAGAAGGGCGACCATCATGAGGGCGAGGCTGAGGCTGCGAGGAGCTGGAAATGAAAGAGATGAGGATTTGCGATAGCTGCGAGATTTGCTGGTTCGTCTCCTGCTGCGCCTGCATCGTCCTCTGCTCCGCATGCTGAAGCGCCTGCTCAACCGCCTGCTGAACCGACTGCTGCAGCACCTGCTGGGTCTGAGTGAGCTGCGACCGCAGTGCCTGTACACTCTCCTCATGCTGCGCCCTGATGGTCTCCACCTCATGCTGCAGCGCCGCATGCTCTGATTCCAGGCACGAAAGACTCTCTGGGGCCGTAGAAGGCGCGGAGGTGCTAGCCTCACAGGAAGCACCTGGATGCAGAACTTCGGAAAAGAATCGCGGCGCTGTTGATCCAACCCCGTACACCTCCCTCTTCTTCTTATTCTGAGGGCCGACGGTCTGAACCGCATCCCAATAAGCGCGGTTCTTGTCGGTCTCTTCTCCCATAAGTGCGAGTAATCTGTTGTACTCGTCCTGAAATGAGAATAAGAATTGTTAGGGTTTAAGGTTTAGCAATAAAACAAACTAAGAAAAAAACAAATGATATCGTAGTCTACTTACACTGATGTCGCGGGCCTTCGCCGTGATCCAGTCTTCCGTTCCGTCGGAGGCTTTCTTCCGATGCGTCTTGTAGAAGAGATCGTAGGAGGCTGGCCACTCCCCTGCCTCCTCCTGCTGAAAGAATGAAATAAAATATGTTAGTGCAATCCATAATTTTAAAAATTTCGGCATGACCTATTCGTTTATTGGAGGTATCCCGGCCTTAAAGGCCTCTCCCAAGTCAAAGCAAAAATAAAATGAAAAAGGCAAATGAACACATATACTACTTAAATTAACCATATACGAATACCAAAAAACAACAGCGCAACATAAGAAATCAATGAATATAAATAATCCACTTAAGTCAATGAATGTAAATAATCCATTTAAGTCAATGAATCTAAATAATCCAATGAAATCAATGAATCTAAATAATCCAATATTAAAATACTTACCATAGAACGCATCGTGGTGGCGTGGAAAACCGACCCACCTGAGTGTGTGGCAGGTGCTGGGCCCTGCACATTGCCGCTGCGCCGGTTCGCCGCGTTCCGGGCGCTGTGGGCTTGGGTAGCAGGGTCCATCCAACCTTCTATCCACCCCGCCCAGGTGGCCTCGGATACGTAGGCAGGCCTGGCATAATTGGGGTCACGCTCCCACTTGGTCTTGTGCGAGTTGATGAAGTCCCTGTAGCATTTTGCGGCCCTATGCCGCCAGGCCTGCTCCATGTCGTGGGCGATGTCAGCTGGCCAGCTGTACGCCTTCTGCAATTATTATACGGAGGAAAAGTAAAAATGTGGTTAGAAAAGTAATGATCGATTACGTATCAAAAACTGAAATTCACCAAATTTGAATACCTGAAACTCATCCCAGTAGAACCTACGTGTCTGCATGGTGACACGGGACCAGGCATATCCAGGTGGGTCCTGCCTCAGGTGGAAGGACCGAGTGATGCAACCGGAAATCTGGCCCTGGTCCGGTGCAAACCTGAAAGAGGTGAAGTTGTTAGGAAAAAATAACGCGTGAAATATATTTGAAAACGTGTTAAAAAAATAAATCATTACTTACGTATGGGTATCATATGACCAAGGGAGGGCACGACGTCCTTGTATGAAACCCTCGTCCGATGCCGCATCAGACGCCGGATGAGGTGCTGAACCGGTGGGTGTGGGTGGCGGCGTAGATCGGGGGGTGTGGACCTCTCGGCAGACCCTAAAAGGTCTGCGTCCGTAGAAAGAGCTGCGGTCGAAACCGACCCAAGCTGCTCATGCTGAGAGAGGAAAATATTAAACTCTCCTGAGATGTCATGTGTAGATGGTGGGTAGGTGGATCGAGTCGGTAAACCCTCACTAGCCATCAGATCTGCAAAGGTGAAAAATTTAAAAGGCACATTCAACGAGTTTAGGGTTGGTTGGCCAGACAAATAAGATGTCTAAAAAATGACAACTGTTTACATACATTTAATGCAAGATATTAATAATTTTGAAAATTTCGCCATAACCTATTCGTTTATCGGAGGTTTCCCGACCTTAATGGCCTCTCCAAAGACAAATGTATGTCCAACTCTCGAGCTTAGTAAACACCTTGAACTAGTATCATACCGAAAATCATATGCAAACCTCTTACAAAACAGTTTGTACATGCATCATTCATTGGCCAAGCACACCACATTTCTACTAATTCAACCTTAACAACAATTTTGGTGCATACGCACCCTAGTCACCAACAGCCCTTTTTCGGTACATGCAAGGCAAAATAGTATGTAATATCCAAAACTTATTCATTTTCATATCTTAACATATATATTATACATATTTCATCACATATCGTATCTTAACTATTGAAACATACTATTGATAAAATTAAAGTCAATTAAGCCAAAAATTACTTAATGGCCGAATATAGATATATATATAATACATATATACACCGAATATATATATATATATATATATATATATATATATATATTAATACATATATATATATAATAGATATATAAACCGCCCCACCCCCGCCCCATCCAGCCGAACCCGCCCCACCAGGACCCCACCCACAGCCACCCAGCCCCACGCATAGCCACCCAGCCCCACCCGGCTTCCACCCACAGCCACCCAGCCCCATGCATAGCCACACCGCCCCACCGGACCCCACGCACAGCCACCCAGCCCCACCCAGCCCCACAGCCACCCATCCCCTCCGCCATCCCCTTCAACACCCAAGCTACACCACTGCCCCTCCGCCATTCCCTCCGCCATCCCCTCCGCTATCCAGCCCCACACCGCCCCACCCAGCCCGAATCCCTCCACCCCAGCACAATCTCTCCTCTCAAACTGCTCTCAAGTGTATAAAAACAACGAAAACAAGCGGCACAATCCACAAACAAAATAGATCCTATAAAAACAAATAAAATAATAAAAACAAACGCACTAACCTCCTAAATAGCCTCTGCTGTATTCGCCAGAGAAGATGGAGGGAGGAGGCGACGGGAGCCTCTGCTGTATTCGCCGGAGAAGAGGGGGGAGGAGGCGAAGGAATTTCGTTGAAAATTTAGGGAAGGGGGAAAGAGGGAAACACAGAAATGGGGAAGAAGAAGGGGGATTTCAGCTTATCATCGAAATTTTATGACGAAATAGCGACGAAATTTCGTCGCTATTACTGTGTCGTCGCTATTGCCTGTGTCGTCGTTATTTCAAATTTGCGACGATAGGTTTCGTCGGTAACTTGTTGGTGCCATCAGTATTGAAAAAAAATTAATAGAAAATATAAAGTACTTACAGACACACATTATGTATATACATGTGTATAAGTAAACACATACACACTTTCGCCTAATGAGGTACATAAGAAATTGTGACTAACCTCAATCTTCATTGTCATCCGCATCCTCATAAGCATCTTCATATTCATCTTCATTTTCATCTTCATCTACATGCTTGTCGTCCTCTTCATCCTCGTATTCGTCTTCGCCTACATCTTCAATATTGTCAGGCGGTTGTATGTTGAGATGAATTTCGATGAAACCGCCATTGGGGTCATTTAGAGGGAGGTTGTGCAATTCAACATGCGTCGTATCCAGAACAGGCGGGTTTTCTTCTTAAAATGCGGCATCCGTGCCATCTGAACCTGGCTGTATACTGACATCAAACTTGTTCGATTTCACTTTGCACACGGCTCGCCAGTCTTTTGAGCTCGCATTCAACCTCGTTGTTGGATACGATAGATAGTACACCTGGGACGCTTGACTAGCCAAAACGAATGGATCGTACTTTTTGTACCGTCGCCCTTGGTGTATGTCTACCAACTTATATCGGTCATGAACCTTTGTGCCAGCGCGATAACCTTTCCGAGTTGGATCGTACCATTCGCATTTGAATAGCACCACCTGCTTTATAGGCAATGCGGGATATTCGAGCTCAATGATGTCAGTAAGGTAGGCGTAGAAGTCATCCTCGTCCGGGCTATTGTCATACCGCTTGACACACACTCCGCTGTTCTCCGACGATTTTCGGCTGGCATAGGAGACTGTGTGGAATCTATAACCGTTGACAAAACACATGTCATGGCGCGTGACTCTGTTCAATGGACCCTCGGCTACTGGTGTCAGCATGTAACCGTACTCATCGTCAGCCAGATGACCTTTGCTCTCCTGTAAAACGACAAGTAAGTATACATCAGCGGGGCAATAAATGCGTATCACATGACGTACACGTAACCGGCAAATATGTAAACTTACATGCCACCTGAACCAATCAGCAAACTTGGCATCTAACTCATTGTTTATTGCATCGCTCGATATACCCGATGAACGGTGTTGCAATAAATCAACGAACAAGCTGAAGCAAATTATGAATGAGTACCCTGTATATCTTTGTAATATAATGGATATAGTAGCGCAAGGTATTTACAAATTAAAATTGGATGTCGTTTATACCTCTGGAAACGGTCGACTTGACGGCAGTTGCGCAGAACATAAGAATGAGCAATCTTCAGCTCGCTGTCCCCCAATATCATTTCCTTTCCCTGTCCGTGAAATCTGATCGGATGTGTGAATATCGGGAGGACACTGGATCTGGAAATGCCGTCGTCGTTCCGGGGAACATCTCTGCACCTCGACGGGACATCTGGATCAAAGTAATGAGACACGAAGGTCGAGGCTTCCTCCGTCAGGTAGGCATTACACATGGAGGCCTCGACTTTTGCCTTGTTCTTGATGTTCAGCTTCAAATGCCTGAGATATCAGTTCATATAGGGAATATCTGTTCAAATGCTTGCGCTTAAACACATAAGAACGGCACGTAATAAATAAGAGTACCTCTCGAACAGATACATCCACCTGTACTGAACAGGACCACCAACGCGTGCCTCGTATGGTAGATGAACTGGCAGGTGTTCCATTGAATCAAAGAAGGCCGGAGGGAATACAGTTTCCAGCTTGCAAATGATCAATGGGATTTCGCCCTCCAGCCTTGACATATCATCCGCCCTGAGTCTCGTGGATGTAAGACATCTGAAGAACAGACTCATCTCGGTAAGTGCTTCCCATACATTGGTTGGAAGCAGCTCGCGGAATGCAATGGGCATCAACCGTTGCATGAACATGTGACAGTCGTGGCTCTTCATCCCGTGCAAACCGCGTTTATTCACGTCGATGTTCTTAGACAGGTCGAAACATGGCCGTCAGGAAATCTAGCCGTCCCCAGCCACGCTAACAACGCACTGACCTACTCCGCATTCAGCGTGTAAGAGGACTTCGGCATGTAGGATGTGCCAACGGGATGCAACTCCGGTCGCATATTCAGGTCACGCATATCAAGTCGTGCCTTCAAATTGTCTTTCGTTTTTCCAGACACATTCAGCACCGTATTGAAAATGTTGTCAAACACGTTCTTCTCAATGTGTATGACATTCAGGTTGTGTCGGATCATATTGCTCTTCCAATATGGAAGCTCCCAGAATATGCTTCTTTTCTTCCACCCGATACAGTAACGGGCCAGGTCTGCGTTGTGGCTGCCGTCCGGATCATCAGCGACCCTCACGAATCCACAATTGTCTATCTCCTCCAACACCTCCGCACCTGTGAGAATCTCGGGCTTCATGTCCTTCTCGACGATGCCAGACATGAACGGCGTCACGTTCTTTCTGTACAAAGGACGTCTGGGCAGGAACTTCCTATGGCTGTCGAACCAGCAAATCTTACGTCCATGTTTCAAGGACATCGTCTTCGCTTGCTTCATGCAGCAAGGGCAAGCGTATTTCCCCGCTATGCTCTACCCCGACAACATCGAATAAGCCGGGAAGTCGCTGATGGTCCACATCAGCGCAGCGCGTAACTGCAAGTTTTATTTGGTCGATACATCGAACGTCTCCACACCAAACTCCCACAACCACTTCAGCTCATGTATCAATGGCTGCAGGTATAGGTCGATCTTCTGTTTCGGATTCCTAGGCCCCGGTGCAATCACAGTCAAGAACATGTACGGCTTCTTCATGCACATCCAAGGTGGTAGATTGTACGGCGTCACGATTATAGGCCACGACGAATACTGCTCTCCCGACTGTCCGAACGGGTTGAACCCGTCGGTGCATAAACCCAACCTAATGTTCCTTGTCTCC
Organism: Eustoma russellianum; assembly: GCA_036186865.1. Taxonomy (NCBI): domain Eukaryota; kingdom Viridiplantae; phylum Streptophyta; class Magnoliopsida; order Gentianales; family Gentianaceae; genus Eustoma; species Eustoma russellianum. Next base: position 42,297,687 of record AP025040.1, read on the forward strand.
GACGAAAAACCCAGATGTGTCGCATCGAACGTCCTCCAAGCTTCGCTGTCAGATGGATGGCACATCTCACCGTCTTTCGTGTAGTGCTTCGCGTGCCACCTCATCTGGCTAGCTGTGGCACCGGATGCGTAGAGCCTCTGCAGTCTAGGGGCGAGAGGTAAATAGTAGAATTGCTTTCTTGGCACGTTCCGGTTTCTTTTGTTCGTCCTCCACCTGCGTGTCCCACAGACCCTGCACTTGTCTTTATCCTCGTCGATGCCCCAGTATATGATGCACCCCTCTGAACAACAATCGATCTTCTGAATCGGCAGTCCCAACGCCTACAGCTGTTTCTTCGTCAAATAAAAACTGTCGACCATTGTGTTCCCTTCAGGAAGAGATTCCCTCATAAGCTGACACATCCCATCGTACAATCTCTCCGTCATGCGGTGCTCCGTCTTCATGCTCGTCATCCGACCGATCATGGACATCTGTGTGTGACTACCGCAACCGGGATACAGCGGCGTGTTGGCGGCGTTCAGCATCTCAAAAAACTGTCTCGCCTGAGGGTTCGGATCTTCCTCCACGAATACACGCGGCTGTTCATCCGGATCCTGCATTTGTTGCATTTGTAAGTACTGCTCTCCCGTAAATGCACCGGCGGCTGCGTCTTGCACCATCTGCATGTATGGGTTTGATATCCCTCGCCTATTTCTTCGGCATCAACCTGACCGGGTCCCCCTTCGACGTGTACAGTTGCAGATGTAGACGCCCCCTCATATTCGCCGTGGCAGTACCATGTATGGTAATTGTGCACGAAACCTTGTTTCAATAAGTGAACCCTCACGTCAGCCGGATGCATATATTTATGGTTCTTGCATTTCTTGCACAGACATCTAATCTGCGTTCCACTTTCATTACTCGTCGCAAAATCTATAAATTCTTCGAGACCTTCAACAAATCTAAAACTCCACTCTCCGTTGTTTACTCTCTCGTACATCCACTTTCTATCGCTCCTCCTCGGATCCATTTTCTCGCTATACCTTCAAAATAACAACAGCTATCTTTTCTCGGTGGTGAAAACATCAAAATTCCACACAATAAGATTTCTTCCTTCTATATTTTCGTAGAAAAGTGATGATTTATGTGTTTGAAATGGGGGAAGAATGGGAGAAGATTGGAAGAAGAAAGATGCATTTTATGGTTCTCAGCCTGCAATATTACCGACGTATTAGCGAGGATATAGCGACGCTAAGTGACGACCAAGGAACACGAATCCCGGAAACAAACAAACACAAATACCAACGACTTAGCGACGACGAAGAAACACAAATACCGACGACTTAGCGACGCTTAGCGACGCACGACGTATCTTCACACCATACGATGTGTTTCGTCGCTGCGGGCGTCGCTAAGTCGTCGCTATTCGGTGGTGTCCGCACAGTGCCCGACTGTTACACTTACGATGCATTTACGTCGCTATTGCGTCGCTATGTCGTCGCTGAATTCCCTATATAAACAGGATGGACCGTGACCCCCAACTGCATAGAAAACAACCTCCTTTATAATCATAAAAAAAGACCCAAATATGGTTCGTACTAAAGCGCAAGGGCGACGTGGTAGTGGTCATTCAGCGGCAAGACGGCCTATTCAACAACCCTCTTCTTCAGCGGTTCCTCCACCACACGAATCACCCCCACAGGCTGAGTCCTCTGAACCCAGTCTTTTTGGTCCACGTCGGGATCGCCAAATTGGCGATCTCCATAAAGAAATACAAGAACTGTGGAAAATAGTGGATGACCTGAGGGAGCATATTATGTACCAGGATGAGCGTCTCCAATACCTGGACACAAGGCAGATGCGGATTAAATTTAAAGCTGCACAGCTGAGACGCCTCCTGAAGGCGTGCGCAGAGAGTGTTGCTACTCTCTGTTCGGATTACGAACAGTGAATGGCTCCTCTCCACTATTCATTTAGATTGTTTTTTCATTATTGTCCTAGTATATTTTGTAATTTATAATTCTATATTAATGAAGTTTTATTTTTCTAATCATCGCTTTCGTTTTCTTAATTTAAACACGTGTTTAATCTCTTACGAATCTTGACGACGCTAAAATACAAACGAAATGTGGCTCAGAAAAATTTGAGACGACTAATTCACCGACTAAACATCAACTATATACCGACGAAACTTAATACAACGACGAGAACCTACTAAACATATCGACGAAACTTAATACAACGACGAGAACCTATTATCCGCGAATTTATTGTCGGTGTGCTAAATTTAGCGACGCTTTAGACCTAGCGACGCACGACGTCTCTTCACACTATTCGACGCGTTTCGTCGCTACGGCGTCGCTAGTGCGTCGCTATTCCGTTTAGTTCCCAACAGTTACAACGTACGATATTACGATATTATCTTCATCAGCTGAGAGCTGATATTATCAACGAATTTAGTGACGGGTTACCGACGAACTAGCGACGCACGACGTCTTCACACCATTCGACGCGTTTCGTCGTTAATGCGTCGCTATTCCGCAGTGTCCGTTCAGTTCCCAACGGTTATAATTAATTAGAACGTGTTTACGTCGCTAATGCGTCGCTAAGTGCGTCGCTAATTCGAACGAACCGTCACGCCCGCACACATTTCGTCGCTAATTCGTCGCTAATTCGCACGAAGCGTCACACCCGCACATATTCCCATCTTGGTTAACGGTTGAAAAATTCGTCGCAAGTTCGTCGCTATATCGTCGCTAAATTTACCTATTTATACCCCAAACATCCGCACATATATATACACACATACAAAGTTATAAAACATCAAAATATGCCGCGTCGTTTTAGAAGAACCCCAAGGCGTGGTGGAGGGGCAAACAGTGCCCCGCCACAAGGGCCTCCTCCCCAACCACCATCGGTTGAGCGGGAGGGTTTCTTATCTGTGTATGGCCCACTACCGCGAGAGGATGCTCAAGAACAAATGCTGGAACAGGATATCGACTACCGTATGCTGATAGCAAACATGCAACAGCAGTCGAGGCAACTGCACAGCATGACTAGAAGGCTGCGGAAGTTGAAATTCAGATATTACAAGCTGAAGCGCCTCCTCAGAGAGTTCGCAGATAATGTGGCGGCCACTCTTTCTTCCGATGACGAAGAGTGAACGGCCCCTCTGCGCCTCTCTTTTAAATTTCTTTTTTTAATTTTTCGTTTCATAATGTAAATTTTTATTATTAAATTAATAAAAAAATTTCCAATCAATGCTTTCTTTTTCCTTAATTAATACACGTGTTTAATCCTCGACGAATCTGCGACGACACAACGACAAATCGGAATATGAACGAAAAGTAAAACAAAATATTTGCGACACGCGGGTTTCATCGACAAAAAAACCGACGATACACAACGCCAAGAACCTACTCACCGACGAATTTATTTTATCATTGTTCTGGAATTTTAGCGACAAAAAAGAGACGATATAGCGACGTAACGCTACAAACTACATAGCGACGAATAAAACACACAGAATAGCGACGAACCACCGACAAAACACCGACGAACGTATTAATCTGACTATTTTTTGTTAGCGACAATGCTTTTCATCGTATTTTCATCGCAATTAACGACGAAAATGAGTGTATCGCAAATTCGTCGCAAAGTACCGACGCAACACCGACGAACCGTGGTTCGTCGGTGAATTTTTCGTCAGTAAATGAAATTCTTTTTGTGGTGTAAGTTACGTGGAATTTACACAGTGACCGACATAAGTTGTTTCTCACAAACCAAGTCTTCGATCTAATAACAGTGGAACATCCACGCTGTATGTGTTTCTAGATTCGAGTCCTTGACCTCTTGAAATAAATTCCAACCTGAGCTATGCTATGGAAAAACTAGCAGTTTCAGCACTTCGTTTTCTCTCTTGAAGATAACTAGCCTGATTAAGAACTTGACAAAAGTACTATTTTCTTCGGTTTTTCTTTTGTTTGTGATTTGAATGTTATCGGTTACTCTTTTGCAGAAGGTACTACACAAGACTAGAATATAAATAACCAAGTAATACAGCTTAAGCTTTGTGATTTTGGCAGTTAAGGGTTCAAATATACATTTGCTATAAATATGACTTGCTAATTAATGACATTTGATGCCTTTGTTTTCATTCCAAAAGTTGAAATGGTTGTTAAGGTAGCTCTCATGCAAATATGTATTCACGTCTCGATAAAGTATAGCCATGTTCACTACGTAAGAAAATATGTCTGTGGGTGTGCTTGCGTGAACACACGCACACACATTGATACATGCAAAATACATACCCTCATGCTTCTATGACATAACTCTATTGGTACTCGAGTTGATAAAAATTGCAACTAAAAGATCGTAAGTTTGAACCGTGACACGCGGCTTGGGTGTAATACTGCTACTTGGGCTAGTAATGGTTTTGGTCATTATATCTGACCCAATTAGCTTGAAGAGTTGCTGGCCCAGTTTGTAGTGGACATCATATGTGACTGAGTTTTTAATTTACATTCTCAACGTAGCCCTATGAAACTAAAACAGTGGAGACCTCTGGAACCATGAATTTGCCGTTTGCAACTAGAAAATACATGCATTCCCCCTCCCCCTCCAGACACACAAGTAACTCTGCTTATAGATAAATAATGTTATCAAATATCAATGCGTATCAAAAAACAATTTCTAACATACCTTTGGCAATATTTTTTTTCTTCTTTTTTTGAAACATTTTGACAATGTACTTTTATAGCGATTGTTTATTTTTCTTATACAACAAGTCAACAATGATAGTTAATATTATATGTTAAACAACGTTTGACCGTAATACCACACACAAAAAAATGCAACTGGAATCTATATTGCTCTATGATCAGTTAACTTTATTAATATAAAATAATACAATAAGATTGATAGAAAAATGAATTTATTCATAAACATGATGCTCTAATTGTAAACATAAGTAACTAAGATAGAAACAATTTCTATATATATATATGTATATGTATATATATCTACACATACACAGATATATATATGTGTGTGTGTACATATACATATATATTAATGTATGTATGTATAAACTAGAGCGGAGTAATAAATTACTGAAATTCAGGAAATTAAATTTAGAAAAATTTTATCCAAAATATAATATGTTAAGCATGAAAACTTCAGGCACATAAATTTAGAACATATAACTCAAATATTCCTCGGTACTTTCTATCTAGAATATCTTCAGCTTTGTACTTTAAGTTCTGGAGTTCTTTTCAGTCAGTCAGATTCTTCTTGGGAAAAAGAGTTAGCGTAAGGGTATTTTCTATAAAGTGAAAATCTAGTCCAATTTGGTTAAGGTTTTTTTAGGATGATGTTATATTCATACAAATAGTTTGTTAAGTATGTTTCGATCAAGAGCTTTAAAATATTTGACAAAAAGAATTGTATAATAATTTATTCATTTGTGATATATAAAATATTCAATATAGTAATCGGTTTCATCCTTGTAAAAAAATTCTTTAATATGATGGAATCAATTATTACAAATAATGTCATTATTTTGAACAAAAATCATTTCTTTCATATTAGTATTTTTCCTTTTCCATGCATAAAAAAAAAATTATTATAAAAAGATAAGTCAACTTCTTTTTTCCCCTTGCAAAACAGTTTTGCATAAGTATAGTGCATGTTCACTTTTGAATGATTCACTTTTATAACATTTCTTTCTTTCTCATATATATATATATATATATATATATATATATATATATATATATATATATATATGTGTGTGTGTGTACGTGCGTGTGTGAACTTTGTCTGGCAAAGAAGTGTTTCTGAAATGTACATTGTAGAACATCTGCTGCCAAGGATTTGGCATTTTACAATTTCCATCCCACTTTTACGTTTACATCTCAAGATCATGTTTGAATTATAATAAAATTCAAAAAGAAAAGTAAAGTTCTAAAAATAAAAAACATAACGGTGCATAATGATAATAAGTACTAACAAACATGCAAACTACCATTTCTAAAATTCATTTGAAACCCCATTTGAGGATGGATTTTGAGTTCTCCTTCAAATTTTATCCTAATCTACAAGAAACAATGTACGATGAGCCGAATCTGCAGCTAAAATATACATTGGTTTTCCAGAGTAAGAAGTGGAAATTTTTGTATAATAGGAACTTGTTGTGAGGGGCAAATTTAGCTAAATTTAGTAAATTTGGAGATTAATGTAGTAATCTTGTAAGGATAACTTAATGCTTACACAGTTTCATAAGTTAGGTGGATCATGAATGTACCTGCAGGCAATAATTAATAAGAATATACATACTCCCATAATCTTTTGTATAGGGTTAGTCTAATCTAATGTATCACATATGACATTAATTAAGAAACTTTTTTCCTTTTGGCCTAAATGGAAATTACATACAATTTACGGAAATTTCAAACGTTTGCCAAAATATTAGAAAGGAAAGCTGAAAATAAGAAAAAATTAATTGGCTTCTTGACTGTCACGATGATATTTGACTTGGAAGTTTGAGTGCAGTCACCGGTAAAAGGCGTTTTCGGTGCATTAGGCTCGCGATCTGATATATACAGATTTACTTTATACTTTGTGTAAGGGACTATTTCTACCGCTCGAACATATTGACTTTAAAGTTACAAAACAGCAACCTCACTAGTAATTTTTTATAAAGGGTAAATGATATTTAAAGAATAAATAAGTGCCCACAATGGTTTAATTGTGGTCCCTTAATTAAAATGATAACCCATTTCCATTTTCTCTAATCCAAAAATAAAAAATGCAGGGCATACCTTAATGTTGTGTGAACGTACGATTTATACATAAGCTGTACAATAAAATATATTGAATAATTCATAAGTTAAGGAAAATATTATCATCAAATATATCGTCATCTTTTACTGATAAACCAATTTCAAGGTATAGGTAATATAATTAATCTAATTACAAAAAGCAAGGGATGATACCTAGTCTAACTCTTATTCATTTTTCATTAAAAATATGCATTTTTTTGTACTTTATTATGAAAAAAACCTCTAGAAATAAACTTTTTATTGCGCATAAACAACCTTAATCCCATGATATTTTAAAAATTCAAAATCAGGTAGGAAAAGATAATCACAAATAATTAACAAAATCCACGTGGATATTTTGTGTGCCTATCCAACAACAACCCGATTAAGAAAAGAAAATCTCAACCCGGCCCTTATATATGTGGCAGTAAAAAGGTGAAATCCTCAACCCGCCACCACCTCATCACGGCCTCAATTCCAAATAACATATTAGAAGATGTAAATCAGCAATCCAACTGTTTTTTTATATTAGAAATGACTTACGCAGTGGACCAAACAAAATACTCTGCAAACTAAGCTTTCAACAAAATACTATGCAAACTAAGCTTTCGACTTATCAGCATTAAAACATCTGCGTATTTTTGAATTTAAACTCTTAACCTTTTAACCTCTTGAATTAAATCACACTCTAATTACTAATTATGCCGACCCTTACATGCTCTCGACCCTTACATATCTGTATATATATCTGCTCTCTCCTTTTCCTCGTGCTGATCGTCTTTTGTCTCTGCCAAAACACCTCACAAATATCCTCACTCTAATTTAAACAAAGGGAAAGGAAAATCACTGCTTTATAATTTGCTCTAATGGAGGATGATGGATGGAAAACGGTGAAGTATAAGAAGAGTAACAGGAAACAAAAGAAGCAGGAAGAAATTAAGGCACATCAGCAGGAGGAGGAGAATCAAGGTGATTTTTCCGACGGCCGGAATGAGGTTCTCCGGTCGATGGAAGTGGCCGTTGGGGCAGAGAAAGGAGTGGAGGATGGTGGTGAAGTGAGTGGTGAGAAGGAAGTCGGTGTTGAAAATGGCGGGAAAATAGAGAAGAAGATGAAGATAAAGAAGGCGAAGAAGGCTAAAGTCACTCTTTCTGAGGCGGCAGCCAAGATCGATTGCTCTCATCTTGCTGCCTTTCTTGATGATGTTTCTGTAAGTTTTTCAATAGCTGTTTTATGGAATTTATCAAAAGAAATTTCTTTTTCATGTTTTCATGTGTTTTTTCAAGTGAATTTTTAGAACTTAAACGTAGGATTTTATTGGAATAGTTCAGTCAGCTTTTTTTTCTTTTGTTTCTTTTTTGTTTTTCGTTGAAAGTGTTCAGTCACTACATATGTTCGGTGAACCGAATTGTTCACGAATAATTTAATTTTTATTCGTATTTGATTCGAGTTCGTTTGTTAATTTTAATTAAACAAGTCGAGTTCGAACACTTAATCAGATTTGATTATTAAAACGAGCTAAACTGTCCGTAAACTGTTCGACTCGTTTAAAAAGTTGTAGTTTTTTTCGAACGAAATTCGAACAGATTTTAAAACTCGTTACAGCAAATAAGCCGAACCAAACTATTTGTTAAACCAAAAAAATCCGAATTCGAAAACTTCGAGTGGTTCGGCTCGGTAATACCTTATCAGTGAGCTTTTTAAACCGTAAGATTGTTTAAATTTAAAAATATCGTTCCCTTTTTAAAACACCAAGTTTCTTTTTCTTTTTCTCCAGAAGAGAAAGAAAGTCAATCAGTTTTTTTTCCTCCTAGGCTCTAGATGTGTCCCTTAAGGCCCCTTAATAGCTTTGATATACGTAGTTCCAAAATAGTTACTTAATCACCATTTATAAAAAATAATAATAATTAGAGGGAAATTCAACTTTTTGTTAATATATAACTCTCATATATCAATTACTCTTTATCTTATTAATACAAGTTTTTTTTTCCTTTTTTTGAAAGGCTTCATATGAGAGTCAGCAAGATATACAGCTGATGAGGTTTGCTGATTATTTTGGTCAAGCACTTGCTAAAGTCAGTGGTTCTAAGTTCCCATGGATGAAGACTCTCAAGGAATCATCAGTTGCTAAGATGGTTGATGTGAGTGCCCAACAATTAATTGTTGTTAACAATACATTTGTACGTTGATTTTGGTGTTTTTACTGATTTTAAAGGTTGTAAATCCTGTCGCTAACCTATAAATCTTGTTGCTTTCCTGTTTGTGAAACCTCATTACTGCCAGGTGTGGCTGATAATATGAAGAGTCTTAAAAGTCGATACTATTGGTCACTCTAAGATAAAATGCATGTGTTATATAAGGATGAAATACCACCACTCATTGCTTTAAGGTTTTGAGTAGATAAAGAACTCACCTCATGTAATCTTAAGTTTCAAACATAGTAGCAGAGCAAGTTTAAGATGTGGATTCACATCTTGTCAGCCAATGGTTGGCCATTTATTGTCTCCCCTCACCAAGTCCAGATGTTTATGACATGGTTGGTCATTTATTGCCTCCCCTCACCAAGTCCAGATGTTTATGTCTGGCTTGCTTGTGGTTTGTGATTGAGGACGGACTCTAAGGCGTGTGTATGTCAAGCCACGTTGTCATGTAAGAGCGGGTATTGAAAATGTTGTATTATATTGGTCATTTTAAGATAAAATACATGATTTGGTACCACCACCCATTACGTTAAAGTTCTGAGTGGATATGATAGGTCTTATCTCATGTAAGTCCAAGTTTCAACAACTACTTTAGTAGAAGTAGTTTCTAAATGTCTTACTTTCCTCGTGGATAATATGGTAAACATGTTTGTTTCCTGTTAGGTCTATATGCTGAAAAACACATGATTTTTGACTTTTAACCTGTGTAATAAATGGACAGCTTATTTGTTGGTCAAAAGTCACTCTTAGTAGATCTCCTCGCCTCCACTTTCCTCACCCTCTTTTTGGCCACACGACACGTGGCAGCAAGGGAGGGTGGTGAGGCTAGATGAGGGTCACCTGCATCTAGCATCACCACCTCTCCTTGCTGCCACGTGTCGCGTGGTCACGCGTCACCGCACCCCCTTGCGGTGAGGGGATCCTATCCCCTCTTAGGCACAAATGACAAAAATACGTAATCTTTGACTTATAAACTTTGTAACAGATGGAAAGTGACTTTGTTAGTCACAAGCCATTACGTCTTATGTGCTTTCTGATTCTGCTCTTTTCTAACTTATGGATCCAAATGTGTTTAGAGTTATTTATCAACCCTAATCATAGTTGTTAGTGTTATTCAAACTTATCTCTTCATTATGCATATCATATGTGTATTGTTGCAAGATTTAGTTGTCAATTTTAATGATATAAATGGTTTCTCAACATTTTTTAAAAGTTATATAGGCCAAATTATGTTGTATACATGTACATATGTACTTTTCAGAAGAGAGATTTGCCAACTTATGTAAACAGTTTTTCAAAATCATAGGTATATAATCATTACTAGCACATTTTCTTTCCACGTGACATATATACACGCTGTTTTAATTATGCAATAACCTCTTCTAATTTTTATCAGTTCCATTGAAGGTAGTATATATGTCTTTTTCACTTGTCAATGCACGACATGTTTTTAGTCCTAGTATCTGTTATAATTGAATGTCATGGTAACGTTGTCCTAATTGCAGCCTGTTTCTAACATACCGGACGATGTTTTAAAGACATCAACATACTGGTTTAACAAGAAATCTTCTGATGCACTTGCCTCTTTTGTGACGTGGTCACTGGATAGCATAGTTTCTGACATTAAACTTCATCAAGGAGCTGCCAAGAACAACAAAAAGCTTGTTCAAAAGACACCTGCAAATTCAAAGGTGAATCAATCGACTTTATTTTTTATGCTTTGCAATCACGCAAAGATAAAGGGTGTCTTCTTTTTTCTTGATATCGTTTTAGAGTTTTTTCTGCATGTTATATTTGCGGTACTACCTAGTTATTTATAATATAACACTTAATGCTCTCCCTTCTTTTACCTACTGGTAGGTGAGTTAGAATAAAGCAAAATGACTCATTAGATCGGATGTGTTTATTATAGTATGAAGTAGCATTTGATCGACAGAGCTTGACGCAATCTTCATTATGGGTCATCGGAAAACAACCTCTATGTGTTTCTAAAACATGGATATAGTTGCATACATCCGATCCTCATACCTAAGGTAACAGGGTAATGTTGTTGTCGTTGTAGGTGAGTTATCGTGCAGCCTTTGGTGAAGCACTTGAAGCCTCGTGCTGTTTTTTCCATGTCTTTTAAGAATTGAAATGGTTGCTTGTCACTTGTGCATGTAGCTTAAGGATCTGCATAATCAATATAGCTGCTCGAATATCTTGCTATATTCTATTTTTGATTTGCTTTCCTTTGTTTTCATTTTCGTTTTGACCTGTTATGCATTTGGATGTTAAAATTTGGGCTTACATGAGGTGAGTTCTATATCCACTCAAAACTTTAAGTCAATGGATGGTGGTACCTCATCCTCATATAAGCCATACATTTTTTCTCAAATTAGCCAATGTGGGATTCTCAACACCCGCTCTCACGTGGCAACGTGGCTTGACATACACATGCGCCTTACAACCCGCCCTCAATCACAAACCACAAGCCAGGCATGAACATGTGGACTTAGGTGAGGGGAAACATTAAGTGGCCAACCATGGGCCGGGCAAGGGGTGAGTCCACATTTTAAAAATGCTCTGATACCATGTTGAAACTTGGGCTTAAATGAGGTGAGTCTCATATCCACCCAAAACCTTAAGGCAATGGATGGTGATACATCATCCTCATATAAACTATGTATTTTTTTTCTCAAATTAGCTAATGTGGGATTCTCAACATTGGATAAGTGTGTAAAAGAATATGGTTAATGGTTCTTTATTTGTTTCCTAAATAAATTCACTTCGATAAATACTTGGGAATCCGTTTTGTAATAATGATAAATTGCATGGAAACGAACTTGACCTAAACATTATTATATTTATACCAACTTTTGAAACTCTCTCATTTCTAAGCAGGAGCCAGCGGTAAGCTCTTAGGGTTATTACACAATTTGACGTGAAAAATTTTCTAAGGGGCTTAGTTTCTAAAAAGGTATGGTGGGGTATAGAGGGCCGGATGTACGCAACCATACACATGTGCTAGAAACACACCGAGGTTGTTTTCCGATGACCCATAATGAAAACTACGTCAAACTGTGTCGATTAACTGTTACTTCACAATATAAGAAGCGCAACCAATTTAATGAGTAATTTTGTTTTATTCCATCATATTTTAAAGTTAGAAGAGTTCTCCGTTTTCTTCTATAATATTAGCGTCCAATTTCTCCAGCTGAAACTTTTCTCTTTGTTAAGAAAAACAAAAGGTTCATCCCCTTATTTTTTTTCCCTATTGAGCTTGGTGCAACATCAATGGAAACAGCCTCTTACACAAAGTGTATGGTAAAGTTGTGTACGCGTAAGGGCCTAGTACACCAGGAATGCCTTTTTATAGTTCCATTATTTTTCTATAGGACTATACAAATTTGACAAAATTGAACTGCAGGTTGGGATCTTTGTAGTTTTAGCAATAGTATTGCGCCATAAGCCTGATGTCTTGATTCATCTACTGCCAAAAATGAAGGATGATGCAAAGAACCACGGCCAAGAGAAACTTCCTCTCATTGTATGGGTCATCACACAGGTACTTTCTTAAAGAAACATTCAAGAACTAAACTTTAAACTGGAGTTGTATTATTCATTTGCAATATGCTCTATATCCATTAGCGAGAGCTTTTAATGTCGTTGGGGTGTACTGGGTACGATTGATGATAATGAATCTGCTCTATATGGCAACGACTTTTAGCCTAATCTGTGATGTACCATGAATAGGCTTGCCAAGGTGATATGGTCATGGGTTTGTTCATCTTAGGGCATGTTCTATTTCCAATCCTTAGCAATGAGCCAAATGGAAAGCCACTTTGTAGAGATTTCATGCTCCAGGTGGTTGAAAGGTATTGATTTGATCAAATTCCTAACGCCACGCACTTTTTATCAGTTCAGTTGTTCCACTCAATTCTTAGACTTGTTGCACATGAATATTACTGCCTGAAGAATTATATCCATGCCAAAAGCTCGTAGTATTTTAGTGAATGGTGCACTTAAAAGCTCTGAGCGTCTGGTGCCTCCATCAGCTTTTGAGATCTTGATGAGGTTCACATTTCCAGCAGACTCAGCACGCCTCGAGGCGAGTGTCTTTGAGTCCCTAAACTTTTTTTTCATTATGGGTCATCGAGGCAGGAGTCTCTAAGTGGTGTAATGTTGTTGTTGTTGTCGTCATGTGTAGGTAACTGAGAGGTTTGAAGCCATATATCCAATTCTGAAAGAGGTAGCTCTTGCAGCATCCCCTGGGAGCAAAGCATTGAAGCAGCTGACTCAGGAGATTATGCCATTTGCTATCAAATTTACTGGAGAAGGTAATTTAGAAGCATGAATAGAAAGTCACTTAAGTCTATACATAGTCGAAAGTAGAGGTAACTATGCAAGGAGTCCTTATATAGACTTGGTCTTTCAATGTTTCACAGGTGTTCCTGGTTTGGCAAGGGAAGGAACTGATTTGGTAATCTGGTGCTTAACTAAGAATCCTGCCTGTTACTACCAGTGGGTCAGTACATTCTGCTTATCAATTGAGATAGGATGCTCACCGGACCAAAGTAATGCGCATTACAACAACAACAACAACAACAACAACAACATTACCACATTGCTTTAGAGGCTCCTGCCTATGGTGGGGTATAGGGGTCGGATGTACGCAACCATACACGTGTATTAAAAACACATGGAGGTTGTTTTTTTTGATGACCCATAATGAAAATTGCATGCCGATCAACTGCTACCTCACAATATAAGAAGCGCAACCAATTTAGAGAATCATTTTGTTTTATTCCATCATAATTCAAAGTCAAGGAAGAGTGTGTCCTTAACTCTATTACCTCATTGCTTTAACATCAGTAACAAGGTCATTACCTCATTGTCATAGAGGTTCCCGCCTATGGCGGAGTATAGAGGGATCGGATGTACGCAACCATACCCATGTGTTAGCAACACAGAGGTTGTTCCTCGATGACCCATAATGATGCATCAAGCTATGTCGGTCAACTACTTTACGATATAAGAAGCGAAGCCAATTTACTGAGTCATTTTGTTTTATTCAATCATATTCCAAAGTCAATGAAGGGTGTATCCTTGACTCCGTTGGAAATGAAAAATTAGATATGTAACATCAGTATTTGACATTAATATTGAATTAGAATAATACGCATTACTTTGACTCGGTCTAACGGATCAGAGATCTCATCTGTTATAAATTGCCGCGAGATTCACCTTTCTTCTATGGTTTCATTCGAAATCATGTTGTATTTGACAGGATGATCTATACTTGGAAAATGTTAAGGCGAGTATGTTGATTCTGAAGAAGTTGTCTTATGAGTGGACAGTGCTTTCTGCCAAACATTCTACTCTCGAGCCTTTGAAGACCGTTTTGAAGAATTTTATAGCAAAGGTATCATAAATTTTTTTGAATTGATGTTAGCAAGTGTTATTTACTTAGGTTTATAAATAACGAAGTATTTACCATATATTAAAGAAGTGTGATATAAAATAACCATAGGTTGTTGTATAGCTTACATATTCCCATATGAAGATATGCGCATTATGTTAGGAGGTTCCCTATATGAAATAGACCGAGTGGTCCGAATGCAGTGCCTTCGCAAGGACTACTGCATCTAGAGGGCTTGGATGGAGTGTCAAATACGCAAGGGTCTCCGTCGCATGGTCCGAATGCGAGGACAATTGAGCTAGGGCTACTGCATCTTCTAGAGAACTTGAATACAGTGAAAAATAAACAAGAGTTCTTAACCTGTAAGTTTGATACTAAGGGAGAAAATACTAGGTTATCTAGTAGTATTATACTAAGAACATGAAACATTGTAACTCTAACAGGGAAGACAATGGAGACATTGAAAACGATGATAAGGAGTAAAGTAAATATTTTATGTTTGCAAGAGACAGTGGATAGGTGAGAAAGTTGGGATGTTGGACAAGTCAGGATTTAAACTCTGCTACACACAAAAGAATAAGAAAACAAATAGAGTTGGGGTTATTACAGATATCTTGTTAAAAAACGAAATAATATGTGTTATTAGGAAATGAGATAGAATTATAGACCTTTAGTTGGTGCTTGAAAAAAAATCAATGTTATTAGCGTATATGGCCCTTAAATGGGTTTAAAAGAGGGTATAAGGTTAAATTTTTGGAAGATTTAGAAGACTCGGTGCGTGAAATTCCAATATGTGAAAAGATCTTTATAGGAGGAGATTTAAATGAACATATAGGTCAAGAGAATAAAGATTGTAACTAGGTACACGATAGATTTGGTTTTGGAAACATAAACAATGGAAGAAGATCAATTTTAGATTTCACAATTGCGTATGACCTTATAGTGACTAAGACATTTTCAAAAAAAAAAAAAGATGAGCACTTGATTGCATTAAATAAATTGACAAAATAAGTCGTAGTAGACTATTTCATGACTCATACGAGAGATAAAAGAGATTGTAAGGACATTATATTGATTCCAAGAGAAAATTTAACAATGCAACGTTGTCTTGTATTGTTGGATGTCTGTATCCGACATAGAAGATTGACAAAACAAATGTCTATAAAACCCAACATAAAAAGCTGTAATTTGAATGAATCTAAGCAAGCATATTATAGAAAAATAGTATTAGAGTAAGAAGCCTTAATAAATTCAAGTAGTGATGCAAATGAAGTGTGGAAGGATGTAGCACTAAAGATAAAAAAATTAGCAAAAAATTTACCTGGCGAGTCAAAAGCTCGAGCACCTGCAAATAAGGAATCTTAATGGTAGAAATAAGAAGTGCGAGTCTAAAAAACTAAGAGAACTAGTTATAAGACACTCCAACTTTATAGGATTCAAGAGAATTAAGAAAAATATAAGTTTGCTAAAAAAAGAAGCTAAAGAGTCCGTAATTAAATAGGCGTTTGAAGATTTATAAGCGGTTGGACACGAAAGAAATTAAAAGAGATGTGTATAAAATTGTTAAAGTGAGAGAAAGGAAGACAAGAGATTTGAGACAATTCCAATGCATTAAAGACGAAAATAGCAAGATTATAGTAGAGGAAATTGCAATAGAAGATAGCTGGAGAAGATAATTTAAGAAACTTTTTAATGAATCAGTGGGAGATCAACTCGTATTGGACAAGTTACGTAGCTCTAAAGAGGATAGTAATATATAGCAGAAGAATTTAATTGTCAGAGGTAGAAGATGCTTTGAAAATGATCAAAAAGGTAAAATGATTGGACCCAATGGTATTCCACTTGAGTCTTGGAAATGCCTAAGGAAAGAAGGTATTTTGTGTCTCACAACTCTTTTTAACAAGATTGTGAAGACTGAAAAGACGTCTGACCAGTAAAAGAGAAGCACTTTAGTACCTCTGCATAAAAAAAATAAGACATACAATATTGTACAAATTATAGAAGAATTAAGTTAATAAGCTGCACAATGAAGCTCTAAGAGCGAGTGTTTGAGAAAAGATTTTGCAAAGACATTAGTGGTTTTGAAAATTAATTCATCTCTTGAGAAGATTAATAGAGAGATATCAAGAGAAGAAACATGATTTGCATTCGGTTTTCATGGACTTGGAAAAGGCATATGATAAAGTTTTACGAGAGATCCTATGGAAAGTGCTTGAAAAGAAAGGTGTTAGAGTAACATGTATAATAATTATTGAAGACATATATAGGAACACGATGATAAGTGTAAGGACTATATGAGGACTAAGTCTAGAGCTTTATATGGGTTTACAATAAGGATCTCCATTAAGTCCATACTTATTTGATTTACTTATATACGAGCTCACTCGACATATTGAAGATAGAGTTCTGTGGAGCATGTTATTTGAATATGGCATTATGTTGGTAGATGCGACAATGAAAGAGTTAATGCTAAGCTAGAATGTTAAAGGGAGACACTAGAGAGAAAGGCTTCAAATTGAGTCGAAAGAAATTGGAGTGTATAAAATTTAATTTTAGCAACAAAAGAATGACTATACAACCTTGAGTGAAACTGGAAGAGCAAGAGATTCTGCTGAGTGAGACTTTACTTTTAGGTATTTAGGATATATACTACAGAAAATGGAGCAATTGACAAGGATGTGATTCTGTTGAGTGAGACTTTACTTTTAGGTATTTAGGATCTATACTACAGAAAATGGAGGAATTGACAAGGCTGTGAATCGCAGGATACAAACAGGTTGGTTAAAGTGGAGAAGTGCATCAGGTTTTCTTTGTGATAGGAAAGTACCTTTAAAGCTTAAAGAGAAGTTTTACAGGATGCCAGTAAAACCGCACTACTATACAGGTTCGAAATATTGGATAGTCAGTCATGAACATGAATTTAAAGAATGCGACTAGCGAAACTAAGAATGTTAAGATGGATATGTGGATAGTTTACACAAACAAAAATAAGAAATGAACGTATAAGGAGAAAGGTTTGTGTGGCGTCTATAGATAAGAAGATGAGAGAATCAAGGTTAATGTGGTATGAACATATGCAAAGACATCCTACAGATGCACCTCCAAGGCGGTGCGAGACAATGAATACGGTGCATATTAAACATAGAGACGGAGATCAAAGAAGACATCGAGAGAGACAATAAGGAAAAATATGATATATGAAAACTAGGGAGCGTATGGTCAGTGATAGAGTACATTGGAGACATTTGATTTATGTAGCCGATGTCATAGAGGGTATGAGATCTAAATGATAAATTTAAGGTGCTTGGGTCTGAATCATGGTTGAGATGATACGATATTTTTGAAAGATGCATATTACAAAGGCTCATATTATGTGTTTGGTAGTATGCGACACACAAGAAGGGTATATGATTTAGGCTACGAATCAAAAACCAAAAACAGAAAAAAATCAAAAAAATGCAAGAAAAAAATAAATAAAACAAAAAAACAATTATTGATCCATATAGCCGACCCCACATAGTGTGAAAAAGTTTAAGTGTTGTTTATACATAAGAATCAGAATATTATCCTTTATTTTGCCATGAAGAAAACATGAACATTTAGATTTTAATTTGCTCATGCATCGGCATGCAATATGGCCGTTATTTTTTTAACTCATATTTTTTGCTTAATTTATGTTTCAAAAAGAAAATGGTATACTAGAGATTCTTATCATTCAACTAATGTAATCTTTTATCCATTTTTCTTCAGAACGAGAAGGAACTGGCCGACGAGGGGGATGCCGAACGAGTAGCAACCTTGAAGGATGCTCAGAAGCACTGCAAAATCATAGTAAGCCGAGTATCGCATAGCAATGGATGTTTGAAAGTTTCCCACCTGACCGTTGTTGTGGCTGTTAGTGCAACTTTCTTGGCATATTATTTGAAGTCCTTAAACATGTAGAGGATCTTGATCGATTTCATTCTAGTTCTGCATAGTTACATGTCTAAGATTTGGCTTAGAGAAGGTAGACGTCCATCAGAATTGGACGGGGAGTAATTTCTTGCTATACCTGCAACAAAATCTTGCATGTTTTAGAATGTTTATCTGTGGAAAATGATAACCAAAGCTTTCTGTTTGCAAGTTAGTTATATTTTCGCAGGAGGTTTATTCAATAGTTGGAAGTGTGTTTTTTTTGGGTTAAAATGCTAATATTATCCAGAGAAATCAAGGCATCAATGAGATGTAACCCATACAATAACCTTACTTGTAAGTCCACATGCAGACCTACATGTTCTATTTAGTAATGTATAGTAATATTAAAACATATGAGCAGCGCCTATGTCTAAGATATGTGGGTAGAACTTATACATCACTCTATATATATGAGTGCATATTCTATGCGTTACATTCCTAGATACAAATGCTTCTTCTTAAAAAATATATCTGTTTCGACCTTGCCAAATAAAATACATCGTCGCAGCCAACGCAATTTTTGCTGCCTTGGCTTTCAGCGTTTTTCCTTTGAGTCTTCTTGATCCCCATGCCAATATCCTGTTTGTAAAGTGGAATCTCCGTGGGAGTGCCAGCCATGATGAGATAGTAAGCCAAATTTGTTTGGTAGCTGAGCAGGAGAAGAAGAAGTGTTGTATCGTCTCTTGTTCAGCCGAGTAGAGGTGACATTCTCTATTTTCTAGATAAAGAAGATGTTCCTTGATGGGAAGCTTGTTCAGCCCAGCAAGCCAAAGCATAAAAGAGTGTTTAAGGGTAATTGATGAGGCCCAGACAATCCTGCTCCAGCTGACCTTATTGCCCTTATCTCTGAAATACTCATACGTCAAACGAGGCTTGAGAGTATCTTCCACTATCCATGAGGTGATTGTCACTATTGCCGAACTGCAGGAACATTCCCTAACCAGCAATTTATCTTGGATCTCTATAAGTTTCTTCAGGAGGGGTGAGTCCGAGCTACGCCATGTCCTCGACCATAGTGTACCTTGTAGTTTATACTTGTGATTCATCCACTGCACCCAAAGTGTGTCTTTCTTGTGGATAGCAGCGTCAAATTCCACGTCTTCAGTTGGATAACTCCTAATCCCCCTTCTTCTTTAGGTAGGCTGGCCTGAGGCCAGGCAACTCAGGCCTTTTTGGAGCCCAGTGAGGAGCTCCCCCATAAAAAGTGCAGACAAATCATGTTTACCAGAGTCTTAACTGTTGCTGGAAGAGATAAAGCACTTAGCCAGAAACAGTTCACTCTCTGCAGAACTGACCTGATCAGTTGTAGTCTACCAGCGTATGAGAGACTTGATGCGTTCCATAGCCCGACCTTGTCCATCAGTTTTTTGATGAAAGGTGCATAATGTGAGCTCTGCAACTTGCGGCATGCTATAAGAATGCCCAAATATCTAAAAGACATGGTTCCTTCCGAGAACCCTGTGTTGGCCTGCAACCAACTAGTTGCATCATCAATGCCTGCGTGGAAGAACTGGGATTTTGTCAGATTGGCTCTGAGCCCAGAACAATCACCAAAGTCAGGCAGCGCATCTGTAATTTTCTTTATCGAGTTGACATCGACTCTAGAGAATAGGATAAGATCATCTGCAAAGCAGAGATGAGTTATTTTCTCTTCAGCACAGCCAGCATGGTAGTGGAACTCCTTATCATGACGTAGTCCACAAAGCAGTCTGATAGATATTCCATACCAATTACGAATAGGAAGGGGGAGATAGGGTCTCTTTGTCTCAAGCCATTTCTGTCTTGAAAGAACCCATAAGGCATGCCGTTAAGAAAAACAGAATAGCTGGTAGTGCTCACATACTCCATGATCCAGCCCGTGAAGATAGAGTGAAATCCTAGTCCAATAAGCATTTCCTTAAGGAAGGACCAACTGATGGAATCAAAAGCTTTTCTAATGTCCACCTTAAGTATGCATTTTGTGGTTGTCCTTTTTCTCCCATAGTCTCTGATCAGCTCTTGGACTAAGAAGACATTTTCCATCATGGATCTGCCTTTGAGGAAACCAGCCTGAGCAGCGTCCATGAGGGAGGCCATGACTGACGTCATTCGCATTGCAAGAATCTTAGATATTATCTTGTAGATCACGTTACAGCACGAGATTGGTCGATAATCCTCAACTATGGTGATGTGAGCAGCCTTGGGGAGCAGAGCAACGGTAGCATGATTGACCTGTTTAAGCGGCAGGCCATTCTTGAATAAATCTGGCATTGCAGCAATTAGGTCAGTCCCTACTATCTCCCAGGCTTTAATGAAGAACTGAAAGGAATAGCCATCTGGTCCAGGCGTTTTGTCCTTCCCAATGAAGTGCAGAGCTGCTTTGGTCTTGGTTTTTTGTACTGGGGTTGTTAGTGAGTCAGCTTGCTGCCCCAGATAGCATCTGACACTATTCAGGACTTGTGTTCTGGTGGGCTGGAATGGCTGAGCTGAGCCAAGCAGGTCAGTGTAGTAGGATACAAACTGCTGAGCTGCCTTCTCGATAGATGAAGACATAGTGCCATCACCGAGCTGAACTCCAGTGATACTGTTCCTTGACTTGTTTTTTTTAATTATGGAGTGAAAGAATTTTGTATTCATGTCACTCGAAATTAAATAGTTACCTTTGGTGAGTTGAGCAAAGAATTTCCTTTCAGCATCCAAAAGTTTGAAAGCCAAGTGCCTTTGTTTATGCAGTTTATCCTTCCAGTCAAGTGTGCCCCATTGTCCTTCTGGATGTTCCTATATGTGTTCGAGCTCTTCCACCATCTGGTTAGCTCTGCTAGAGATGTACGAGAAAGATTTTCTGTTCAGCTCCCTGAGGGGGGCTTTCAGCTTCTTGCATATCTGAAACATGGCAGAGCCGTGGATCAGTTGACTCTCTAATGACCTGACCAGAGGGAGAAATTCCACGTGATCAGCCCACATATTGAATAATTTAAAGGAACTCCTGATGTTAGGCTGGATCTGTCAAGGCTGAGCACAGCAGGTGAATGGTCAGAAAGGCATCCAACAGAGTAGAAAATTTACCTTTGCCATGGGGTTTGTCTCCATGAAGTCGTTGTTGGCCATAACTCTGTCTAGTCGGGATTTGATAGAGTCGTTATCCCACGTGTGGAAACAGCTGAACGAGCTGAGCTCCATTAAGCCGCCTTAAAGAAGCAGCTGAGCTAGTCCTGAAGTTCATAGTTCGTTGTCGATCTGCCCTCTATTGTCTCTTCTTACTTAAAATGCAGTTGAAATTGCCTAGGACAATCCAAGGTTCATTTTGAGCTTGGATCTGGTTGATGATAGAGTTCCACAGTAGCCGCCTATCAACAAGACTGTTGAAGCCATAGACTAATGTGACTTGTAACTTCAGTTCGGTCACCAGAGATGTGATTCTACAGTGCATAGTGTGAGGATCAGTTGAGAGGACATGTACAGCAGCTGAGGACAAATTCCAGCATACCAAAATTCGCTTGCCCGCATGAGAGTCAAAATTATTTACAAACTCCCATCTTGCAAACTTTTGTTTAAGGGACAGATACATCTTGTTGTTCAATTTAGTTTCTAATAATCTGATGATATGTATTTTGTGTTCTCTAACAAAATTATAGACACCGTTTTGTTTTATTGGCTAATTGCATCCCCTAATATTCTAAAAACTTATTATCATTGGCTTAAGTGGTTGGTCGTAGTTTGACTTTGCCTTGAGGTGCCTTGAGCTTTTTCCTCAGTGCAAGCGTCTTTGATTTCGACACCACCTCAGTGAATCCATCATGGAGTAGGGAGTTGATTCTTTCCACATGGTGTTCCAAGTAAACACTATGTTGTTGGCCCTGACGTAGCTCATTTGGGTTGGTTTCAGCTAAGCCAATTGTGACCGCCATTATTTGGTTAGAACCTGTATGGGGCTCAGTACGCATAAGAGTGGGTGGCTGGGCTGAGGTGAAAGGCAGTGCTGAGTTGATGGTGGCAGACCGAGCTGAGCTAGAAGACGGCCGAGCTGTTTCTGGTAGTGCCTTGGTTGAAACTAGGGCAGTGAGTTGCTGCGCGGAGCTGGGCTGTTTGGGCCGAGCTAAGCTAGGTCCAGGTCTGGAGGGTATTTTTGTGGGAGGGATGGGAGCAAATGTTATGAGTTGCAGATGAGCAGACGAGGTAGTTGCTGAGCTGAGCTGGTTTGTGTGTAGCTTGACCTCGACGGGATTTGTTAGCTTCTGAGGGACAGCTTGTTTCTGAGAGTCTGCACTGTGGCCGAGCTACCTACAGTCTCTGCAGAACATCGGCATCCTCTTGTATTCCACCTTTTGTACTATTGTGGTGCCATTTGAGAGCATCAGCTCCACCGAGGTCAGCAATTCTTTGTTGAGATCAATTTCAACTAGGGCACGAGCGTAGTTCCAAGTGCTTCTGTTGGCATTCAGCTGGTCTGCATATAGTGGTGTGCCAAGCTGAGAACAGATGCCCGAGAGAACCCGATCTACCCAGAGCGTCACAGGAAGGTTAGGAAATTTCACCCAAACTGGGACTTGTGCCATTTCCTTAGCTCCAAATGCGAAGAACTTGGGCATTTTCTTGAGGACGAGGGATCTGCCATATACAAAATATGGGCCAACACAGAGCACCTCTTCTATCTCTTTGGCAGATTCGAACTTGAAGATTATCCCCCAAACGCGTGGAGACATTAATTATGTGTTTTTGCATATATATATATATATATATATATATATATATATATATATATATATATATATATATATATATATATATATATATATATATATATATATATATCTGTGTGTGTGTGTTGCAATGTCATTGATCCGATATAGTAAAGTTTTTACCAAAGGTTTTGATAGTGTCTTATTTATATGTGTAAGAGTTCTATGATATATTAGACCAAGAAAACTGTTGCAAAGCTCCTCTTTCACCTTTGAGTTGGAATACTCCTGTTGTTAGATGATACCAATAGAAACTAATTGAATAGACTGAGACGTGCCATTGCATTGAAAAGTAATTTAATCTGCTTCCATGTTAATGCAGATAGATTTTATTGCCAATCACTAACAAGGTTAATAATGGTAGGGTTCAAGCAAATGTGAAGAGTTTGATTAAGATGACGTTGTAATATATAGTGACGAAAATCTCTGACAAGTCCTTACACATTGTGCACAACCGATAACACTCACCGTCCATCATGTTTTTAAAAAGGGTTAAATAACGATGTGTCAGAACAGAGAGAAGGTGGCAATGAGGATGGGGCTCTCAAACCCAAACGTACTATCAAAGAAATTTTGGAACCCTTAAATAGACCCCGACTGTTGAATAAAATTAAGTCAAAAGTTTAGTCTATGATATGTGTGTTGTATTATTGATAGTAATAAACGTGATACACATTTGGTATTGTAGCATTTATCGTTTTTTCGTCTACAATAAACAAAAATTTCTTAAATAAAGGTTAAACAAAAACTTATTGAATAAGGGTTAAACAAAAATTTATTTCTTGAATATAAACATTACATAAAATATGAACAACTAAGCATTATCCCAAACTGTTATGCAGTAGGACAAGTATTGCAGTTGTGGCCTACTTGGTTATATACATCACGTCTTTGATTGTAGTTGAGAAAATCCATCCGTGAATCCAAGTTGATTGTGGTCTATCTCGACCACGTTTTCTATGAACGGAATTGGCTTCAAGTCTGAATAGAGGTGCAGGCGAATACGATGAGTGTTGAACAGGATGAAACGAAGCATTGTACGTTTCTATCATCGCGGTTGCTGCTTTGTGACCTTAAGGTCACGGGTTCAAGCCATGGAAACATCCTCTTGCATAAAGTGTAGGATAAGCATGCGGACATTAGATCGCAAAGTGATCTGGCTCCTCTCCAGACCCTGCGCAAACGCAAAAGTCTACTACACCAGAAATGCCCTTTCTATTTTATCTTCTTATATTCTCTGTTTCGTTTTATTAAGCAGCATCGTGTATTTCTTCTTTTAACAAACAAAAATTGGCCACCCATGATACCTTATTAATTTTTCATCGTCGTTTTTATACTCTTTTTATTCTAAAAATATTATCTTAGTTTCACAGAGCATAATTTAAGAAAGCAAAACTATATGTATCACTATTTATATTCTATCTTTAGTTAATTGAAGTAAACTAAAGAAATTATTTAAAAGTTAAGCAAAAGAATAGTATAAAACTTTTGACAACTAATATATTACTATCTTTGAAAAATAAGTAATATTTTTGTGACAAATCAAAATAAAATCTGAAATATATTTTTAAAACGGAATGAGTATTTTTTTTATGCACATTTCGAACCAAGACTCAGAAAGTGTTATATCCGTGGTTGAAAAAAAAATTAGTTAACAAAATGATTTAATTGCAAAAAAAATCAACTATCAGACGTGGGGCATTAAATTTCCCCCACTAACAGCCGCTGAGATTGTTGCCCCAAATCCCCTCTCATTTGACCCCAAATCAGTTACCCCTTAAGTTACATAAAAAGAAAAAAATCAGCAGGAACCCCCATCCAAAATTCTCTGTCGCACAACACCAACAACAAAAAAAAGGGTTTTCCTTGGCCACATTCACCCCTGGGCAGCCGAGAGTTTTAACAGATAAAAAGAAATTTGTTGCGACCCATTCAAAATTCTATTTGTTCACGGTATAGTATACAAATCAAGTAAGTAACCTATCTATATTTGTTATGTTTTTGTGAAACCTATGTGTTTATTTTGATATAAATCTTGGATCATGTCAATGCATATTGGTGGATGGATTTTATATATATATGTATATATATAGACTATAAATTTTGGTTTGGCCGATTCTTTTAAACATGAATTGACAGATACTTTTAAACATGAAATGTCATATACATATATTGGACATTGGGTGCAGATTTGTGTATCCTATATATATATAAATTCTTTTTATATATATACTACTGTCTGTAATTATATATATATATATACCTATGTATCTTATTTTCGAAAATTTTATAAACGCATATACATAATTACAGTTTCAACATTTATATGTGTATATATATATATAAACGTATATGTATATGGTCTTATGTGCAGATTTATCTATGTATGATTATATATTGTTTTATGTATTATTTACGTATATGTATAGTTTATTTACATCATAATTCATATATATAGTTACTTATAGTTCTTCTGAATTATATATATATAAACAGTTTTCGAGATTTATATATATATATATATATATATATATATATATATATAGGTAATTAAATACAGTTTTTGCTGAATTTTATATATTTATAAATATCTAATCGGTATTCTAGAAACTATATTCATATATATAGTTATTTTTTTGGAACTAAATAATAAATAAATGTAAATAGATATATTATGTAGTTTCAGATTCATATATATAAATGTATATGTATATACTGTTTTATTTACAGATTTTAAATATATGTGATAATATAAAGTTCTTGTCAAATTTATTAATATGTGTTTTAAACAGTCTTTTTTTAGAAATTATATACATATATACTTTCACTGTTTTTTGAAACTACATAATTTATATAGGTACTGTTTCGCTTTCAGATTTATATTTATATATGTACACTCTTTTCAGTATTTAAGATATATATATATAAAATATATAAACAGTTTTGTACACATTTTATGGTTTTTATATATGGAATTTCGTATTTAATTATATAATAATATAGAAAACTGTTTTATTTTTTTCAGATTAAATATTTAATTAATTCTAATAAACTGTTTTTTTTCAGAATTAAACATATATGTTATGTGATTTTCGTATTTAAATATATGTTAATTATATAAACAGTTTTTTTATAGGATTATATATATTCAAGTTATTTTTGCATTTTAAGTATATGCATAAATGTAAACCGGTATTTAATGAATTTATATTATTTTTTTTCGCACTTAAATATATGTACAACTATATATATTGTTTTCCAATAGAATTAAATATTTATTTATAGTGATTTTGGTTGTCAAAATATATACAATTATATCAACTGCTTTCGGGCAATTATATGAATTTAATTCTATTATCCTCGGTTTGGGCAGATTTATAAATTTAAGCATATTACTTCCGTATGAAGATTATATTTAATTACATTAAGTGCTTCTGGAATGAAATGTCTATTTATTGTGTTATTTTTGGATTTGAAATTTAATATTCTAATATATATAAATGGTTGGAAAAATGTAATGAAAGACTAAGAGTAGTTCAAAGGAAAAAGAATTTATGGTGTAAAAGTGAAATTGAAGAGACAAGTTAATAAACAAATAATTAACGTACAGGTTCAAATTTTGAAGATTCGAGAGGATAAGCTAGACATGTAGAAGCAGAGACTTTTATGACAACATTCTTCACGTTCGAGCATATAATAAGAAAGCTAAGTGACCGATTCGAGGTAAGTGGTCTATTTGTGCTTGTTATGCTGTCATGCATCAGGTGTAAGTGGTCTATATGTACTTGTTATGTTTATCATGCATCAGTGTGTTATGTGTTGTGTATTTGTATTCGTGTAGATGCAAGTTATGTGTATTATGTGAGATATAAGATTACTTGTGTAAGTCAGATATATGTATGTACATGTGAATAATGTGAATATATGAGTGTGGATGTACAGGATTAACGAAAAGATGTGATGAACAGAAATGAGAATGAAAATGAGATGAAAGATAAGAGAGCCACACCAGGCAGGCCGCCGAGCGAGGTCGGATGGCCAGCGGGCCGGTTGAGGTGGTAGGCTTCGGCACAGAACATAATATGAATGTTAATTAATTAATTTTAAACAGTAATAATTATAGGAAAAAATGTAAATAAATATCAGAAAATTAGAAATAAATTCCAGAAATAACTGAACCTAGATTCGAGTGCCGGAGGATGGTGAGGATGGGCAAGGGGTCTCAGGCGATTGTGTTGTTTGCATTCATGGCACGTGCATTGCATTGATAGTGGGTCGTGACGTACGGGTGTAAGGTGGCGGGGCCAAGTACACTCAGGATGGTGACTGTGGGTGGGTACGACCCACAGCCACTCAGTAGGTCCCGGGATCATGCATTGTATGGTGGAGATATCAGCATTCTGTGTGACATGACTTCGTTGCGTGTGACATGCATAATAGGACATGCATCATGAAGTTGCGCATTATTATGTGGAGTGACTTACTTTCTGCGGCTTATCTATTTCGTTGGTATACATTGTCTTCTTCTTTGTTTATGCGATTATTTGTTTGTTGTGTATGTCATACTTGAGAAGAGCATGCATCACGATAAGGTAGATTGAGCTGATGAATTATTTATTTTGCATTTATTTTTGAATTCTTAACTGTTAAAGATAATCGAGTGAAATTATTGTGGACTAAGGACATGTGTGTTAACTATAAATGTTATTTGTATTTGCTTCTGCATGTATGATTTCTATAACAGGTATATGTAGGTTGCTTACTGAGCCCGTTGATTTTGGCTCACACCACCACTCACCAATTTTGCAGGTATGAAGAGTTAGGGTATGCTTACACAGGAGTTAGTATACCGTGGAATATCGAGACGGGAGATTTTGAGACCTAGGATAGTAGATGAGACTTTCGAGGGTTGGTGAGGCAGTTATTTTGATATTAGAGGTTTATGTATTTTTGAGATTAGTGTTTATACACATTTGTCTATTGTATTGGTTTAGAAATTCTTCGACATTGTATTCATGATGATGAGTATTTTATCGAGGATTTTTAGTAATGACTTCCGCTGACATCGATATACGATAGTATGATGACGTGTAGTTGATTTGTATCGGCGCCTTATATTCTCCTTAACGAGATACGGCGGGTGCGCTCCCGATGCTAGGGTTCGGGAGCGGAGCGCTACAGAAAGGAATCAAATCCATCCATAAATGACTAAAATAGAACCTCAAGAAGCTATAAACGAAAACAGAACATTGCCTTATGCACAGTATACTGATTACATGTAGAATATTGACAGACTGCTTAACGGTCGAGTCTTTTGGGGAAAAAATTTTTTTTTTTTTTTTTTGAGTTTGCTCATTGAGATGTCCAGTTGGAGTGAAGAATTTGGCCGTTTGACCTACATTTTTCTTAGTCTCTGATCATCTATAACATATGTAAGGCGTTAGCGATGCATTAGGCTTCCTTGTTTGCTCAGAGTCTGGGGAGGGGCCGAACCGCTTACTTTACCTTACGCTTTTTTGTGCAAGAAGCTGTTTCCGCTGCTCAAACTCGTAAACTCAAAGTCACAAAACATCAATCTTACCAATTGTTCCAAGGCTCGTCCTCTTTTTGTAGCATATCTCTTAATAGCAAGATGCCTTTATATAGCTAAAGAGGGTTCATCCATATATTGATGTAAAAGCCATACCTAAAGACAAAATGAGCATTTCTGTCTACTAACAAAATACTAAAGTTATGATAGCCAAGCAGATAATTCACGCAGTAAAAGCTGTTTGTTAGGACAATAGTCTTATGGCAATGCATCAACTAAAACAAACTCATGCGAACTTGAAAAGTAATAATTCAAAATTGGGCATATCGATCTGTTAAAAAGAAATTCACATAGTTCAGCACAACATAGACGACGTCGATAAGTCCAATATTACTAATCACAATCAATAATTAAGTAATATGTAAAAAAAACAAAAAGCAAAAAAACAAAAGGTAACATGCTAAAGTTTGACATAATTATAACGTATTGTTGACAAAAAAGACACACTGTCCTAATCATCCCTCACGTCTCCTTTTAACAGCAAAAGAAATATATTCCTTGCCACAAAAGGTCATACCTAGATCTTGAGGGCACCTACCGTTCAAGTTCCAAAGAATATGGTGGAAGATGTAAATCAAGAGTTCAGCAGTCTTTTAAGTTGACCCACACAAGGTGTCCCTCAGCAAGCTAGACATTCGACTTAGCAGCAATGGAACATCTACATTGTACGTGTCCCTGAAATCGAACTCTTGACCTCTTAAAGTAAATCTCAACCCAAATATCAATTAAGCTATGCTCTGGGAGCGCAAAAGAAATATATTCCTGGTGCTATATTGAATAACATGTTTATTTCATAAAAGCTCTTTCATCTATAAATGTCTAATGAAGCTCAAAATATTATTACAAAGATTAAGGTGTAACGCTGCGCGTGCGCGTGTATGTGTGTGTATGTATATATGTATATACACACACACATACATATAATGTATATATATACATATAATGTATATATATACATATAATGTATATACATACATATATGTATGTATGAAGTAAAAATGACATTCAGGGCTCTTTTGTCTCACATTATTTGTATATTACTTTCTCGGTTTCAAAAATATTGTCACAGTTTGATTTGAGTGTAGTTAAAATAAAATATATTTAAATAAAACTGTGATAATATTTTCGGCATGGAGAGAGTAGTTTTTTTTAGATGTTCTAAGCTGTTAATAACTTTCAAAAATGAATAGATTTACTTGTATTTGGTTTTATAATCTTCTTCTCATAGATGAAGCATCAATAATAAAAGACCAGGTAAACCTGAAAATCATTAGTAATTTCAACAATAAGAGTATGAACTATATAGTGCCTTCAAGATAATTTAGAATTTTCAACTTGAAATGTAAAAATATAATGGCATGGGTGCAAAATTGTCCAACTAGCTAAAAACTTATACGCCTAATAAGAGTAGCAATTTATTTATTTGAAGAACTCGAATTCAATTCTCGATAGATAGATAAATAAATAAATAAATAAATAAATAAATAAATAATAATAATAATAATAATAATAATAATAATAATAATAATAATAATAATAATAATAATAATAATAATAATAATAATAATAATAATAATAATAATAATAATAATAATAATAATAATAATAATACAACATTACCTATTGTCTTAAAGACCGCCTATAACGGGGTATGAGGGTTGGATGTATGCAATTATACTCATGTGTTAAAAACACGAGAGGTTGTTTTTCGATGACCCATAATAGAGGTTGTTTTTCAATAACTCATAATAATGCATGAAGGTATGCCGATCAACCGTGCAAATCCTTTCTTTAATAATTTTCTCCTTAAAAAGACAAAAGAGCACAAAGGCCTTTGAATGCTTTATTCCCAAATCCACGCCTTAAACAACGCCATTGATTAATTCAATTTTTCCTCTAAGAAAACTACTCTTGAGTTCCTATATAAAGTGTCTTTTGCACTTGCATTTTCAACTCCCATTTCATCAAAGCATCTTCTTCAACCATAATTTCTTGTCTTTTGGGAGGAACAAACGATCATAGAAAGAATCATGACAAATCATTCCCACGTCGCCGGTTTCTTCTTCGTTGTCTCTCTCCTCTTTTTGCTTACTTTCTCCGACGTTGTTCAGGTAAACGAACACAAACTATATGAACTTTTCGTTTTCCCTCCCTTTTTTATGTAGTTCTATCATCGTTTTTGCATTTTCTGGTTCAAAAAAAAGTGAGAGCGGGCTTTAGAGCAAACGATAGGTTGTTATTTTGTGATTTTAAGGTCACGAGTTCGAGCTGCGGAAACAAGTATCTTGCACAAAAAAATGTAGGTAAGACTGCCTACATCAGATCGTAAAGTGATCTGGCCCATTTCCGAACTCTACGTAAATGCAGGAGTCTAATACACTGAGAACGCTCTTTTTTTTGTTTACAAGAAATTAATGTTTCAATTTCGACAGTTGAACTAGAGGGCGTTTCATGTCATTTTCCTTTCAAGATGTATATGTTTTGGTTACTTTATTTATTGACATTATTTTCTTGTTTTCCTGTAACTTTTCCTTTTGATCACTCAGGGTCACAGCCGGCTGCAGGCAAGAGGTAATTCTAATTCTCAATCATTTTCAGCATAAGGGATTTTCGTTTTTGCATAGAGGTTTTGGCTTTCTTTAATTATTTTTGTCTTTTATTCATTATGAATCATCGGAAAACAATCTCTTGTATTTCTAACACACAAAGTATAGTTGCGTACATCCGACCCTCATACCTTGTCATAGGCAGGAGCTCTAAGAAAATGGGATAATGTTGTTGTTGTAATTATTTTTGCCTTTTTATTTATAGAAAACACACCTGCTTTCTACTTTACTTTCCATCAAAGAAGGTAACTATAAGTGTCACAGTGGTGCTACTTTATTGCTTTAGGGACTATTTTCTATACATAGATATATTATATGGATTTGTAATTTCTATACATTAATGTGATATATGGATTTGGAAACCACCAATTCTTTCATACCCAAATGGGAGAGTGAACATGCATAACGCTGATGTTTGTTTCTCAAGTGATTTAAACAAAACAAAGAGAAAAACATTTGCGCTTATTTTGTTCTTGAAGGAAAAGAGTGAAAGAAGTACCAAAATCTTTACATTGAACGACTAAAGGTGTTAACAAACCGAACCGAGTCAAATATTATGTTTTTGGATTCGGATTCGTTTAGTTTAACGAACTGTTTTACTTGACTCATTTGCTAGAACGATCTTCAAAATTTGTTCGAATGCAGCTCGAAAAAGCTATAACTCTTTAAACGAGTCAAACAGTTTACGAACTATTCAGCTTGTTTTAGTAAATGAATCTAATTAGGTGTTCAAATTTAGTTCGTTTAATTAAAATTATTAAATAAAGTCGAATCAAATACGAATTGAACTGTTTGAGAACAGTTTGATTCGCTGAACACGCTACCAACATGGTAACAGTCGTTCAAATCCTTTTGACGTGGTAGGACTTGTACAAATCGAAGTTTTTTTCTTGCAATATTGCCACTTCTTATGTTGGGTGAACGTAGAAAACAAAGAGGAAAAATAGAAAGGACAAACTTTACAGTTCCACTTGAACTTATAAAATGTATTCCTTTCGTCGCAAACATGTCTCTATTTTTATTTTCGTACATTTCAAAAGATTATCGACAATTGAGACAAACAACAATAATATCATTGGTCCATTGTCTTAGGGGGTGAGATCCTCTCACCCCCTTCTATCTTACCCCCCATGTGACCGCCCGCCACGTGGCATGAGAGGGAGGTGGTGAGGCTGGGTGGAGGTCACTTGTACCTAGCCTCACCACCCTTCTCTCCTGCCACGTGGCAGGGGGTCATTTGTTACCCCAAAAAAAGAGGGTGAGGAGATCCTTTCTCTTGTCTTAGAGGCTACTGCTTATGGCAGAGTATAGGGACATCGGATGTATGTAACCATACACATGTGTTAGAAACACAGAGATGTTGTTTCTCGATGACCCATGATAAAAATTGCGTCAAACTGTGTCAATCAACTGCTACTCCACAATATAAGAAGCGCTGCCAATTTAGTAAATTTTTTTGCTTTATTCCATCATATTCCAAAGTCAATAAAAAATATGTTCTTCTGTCAATACTAGTTTGCCTTCATTAGTTGTCTATATTTTATAAGGAAAACAAAAGTTGGTTTCTATTGACAAATTAGAAAATACTATCATTAGATAAAACAAAATGACACACAATATTAGTTGCGCTTCTTATATTGTGAAGTATCAGTAGATCGACATAGATTACTGTAATATTTATTATAGGTTATTGAGAAACAATCTCTGTGTGTTTCTAACACATGGGTACGGTTGCATACATCTTACCCCTCATACTCTGTCATAGACGAGTTAATCTAAGACAATAGGGTAATGTTGTTGTCGTTGTATCATTAGATAAGCAGTTCCTTTTTAGTTTTGCTGCAGACCTCTAGGACTTAGCCAAACACTAACAAGACTCATTGTTTAATTGATTTTACATTTATTTTGGAAGATTGCAAGCCAAGGTGTGCATATCGTTGCTCAGCAACATCCCACAAGAAGCCATGTATGTTCTTCTGTCTCAAGTGCTGTGCTACATGCTTGTGCGTGCCGCCGGGCACTTATGGCAACAAGCAAGGCTGTCCCTGCTATAACAACTGGAAGACTAAAGAAGGTGGTCCCAAGTGCCCTTAAGACATCATTTCTCAACATCTATGCCATAAATTTCTTATTAAGAACTTGTATGGAAAATAGTCCGAACTAGATGTTGGCGAGGGATGCCATTCTTTCGGTTACAATTAGATAGATGAAGCACCCTAGCCTCACTCTAAGAGGAAGATGTATTGAAACTATTTGGTCTCATTTCCATTAAATGTGGCAGCGTTCATATGTCATTGGATTCCTATTAAGAACAAGCAGCTTGTTACTATCTTATTTTTTGTATTGATTGTGTTCCTATCAGGTAGAACATTTGAAATTACTCCATGGATTATGATAATTCTGCCTCTTTCGGTTTTTTTTTTCTTTGGTAAACTGAAAATTCAACCTGCTACATGGAGCCGGTTGCATCTTCTGTCTCTGTCTGTATCTCCTTCCTGTTCTATAGATGAAGTCTTGATACATACCAAAAAAAACCTATACTAAGACATAGCAAAGATTTGAACATATGGACTATGTTATGACTATTTTAAGATCGGAAACTTTCTATTTATGTTTAATAAAATCCTTTCACTAGTATATATTCCTATTATTATGCTATATATGCATGTACATATAGAGTCAGGGATCTCACTGGAAGCAAACTTTCTATCCCTTAGGATTGAGGTATTGTTTGTCTGCCTCTCACTCTCAGCGATAGCTTTTGCTGTCGTTGGGATATACTGGGTATGATTGTTGTTGTTGAATATATGGGCTAAAAAGTGGTGTAGCAAGTATGAATTAGTATTCTTTCTATGGCTCTTTTACTTCTCATCTTCATAGCCCTGATAATTGACAGAGTATTCCACTGCGAACCAGTCTATTCAGACAACCAATGATCCAACATTGAGCAAACCGCAAGCACTTGTATGACAAAATGCACACCACTCCAAATGAAATAAAATAGGAAGCTTCTGATATTAAAATACAAAAACAAAAACAAAAAAGTACAATGTCAACATAAAGCGTAGATAGTATCTAAGCTCCTAAATATCTTCTAAAGTGCTCCTATATCCTGCCTAAACTTCGTTGACCTTAATCTTCTGTCTTCATAAACTCATATCATGTCCTCAAAGAGATGCAAGCATCTTTCTCACTAACCCCAATTCGAATCTTTAGAAACGTTAGAGACTTGAGAAAACTGAACTGAAATTTGTCGACTGGAATAGGCTAATAATGTAGCTTGTTATGAACATTGGTCATGATGCTAAATGAA
Source organism: Eustoma russellianum (assembly GCA_036186865.1). Lineage (NCBI taxonomy): Eukaryota > Viridiplantae > Streptophyta > Magnoliopsida > Gentianales > Gentianaceae > Eustoma > Eustoma russellianum. The sequence continues at coordinate 42,332,268 of AP025040.1, forward strand.
TATTTTACACCTCTTGTCAACTACATGTTAAAGACATTCAATAGTCTAGCAGACAAATAACAGGTTCTGCTATTCTGAAATTCACAGTGATGGCATGGCATGATATACATCATATACATACATGGAACCAAATGCATGAGACAGTAAGCCCCCTTTGCTGTACAAAAGAAATGCCAAAATTACAGCAAGGAGGTTAACAACTACCTACCTCAGAACTTGAAGATCATCAACCCCATGAATGTGCTACAACTGCTCGTATTCTATCGAAAACCCACATCGACATCGCTTTGTCCTGGTCGAAGTCTCAGCATCAAAACTCTCATCATCCATCAAAAACACATGTTCGTGATCCTCTGTTGGTACGAATTGTACGGCAAACAACTTGTTATCTTCTTTGCCATCTGGAGATTTCTGTAGATCTGCACTTCCATCACCTCGTGCTTGAGGTTCACTGTCTGGCTTTGAGATACTTGGAGAGGTTTGCTTCAGGGAATTATCGCCATAGGACTTTTTCAACCTTTGTCGGGTTACTAAGGAAGAAAGAAGTTGATACCACCTGGAAAGAGCTTGTGCTTCATCTTTTCTTCTCTCCTCCGCCTGTCTTCTATCCTCTTCTTCATAATATGCCTGACAAATAAAAGAGATGAGAAACAATCATCAATGTTCTTCAGATTAAAGTTCGATCCAGCATTGAACACGACCAAACTGCACTTGAACATCTAAGAACAATGCAACCATGCACAGATGCACTGAGATCTCAGCCTACTACTTAATAATGAAGTTCAATACAAGCATAAAAAGGGGCAAGGATGTGAATATGAAGAACATATGTGCAGGTCTACTATAATCTTAGAAGCTATTAACAGAGACTTTAAAATCAACTCCCAGTGATTCTCCTTCTATCCATGTAGCCAAGATTTATTACCTCTAGAATAGCGTCCTTGAACTCAGTGCACACCACAATACCCTCAAATACAGGAAGAGAACGACCGCTTCGATATTCAAATCCAACCATTGCCGGTGCATAATCAATTTCCAATCTTTTTGCGACAAGTGCCACCCTTGGCAGCCTCAGGTGAATGGTTCCAGGAGGAAGACACTTTTCAGACCAAACGTCCACTTGGCCACGCTCATTCTATGAGAGAACTAGGAAGTTAGATGTCAACCATGATTAAAATACACTGTAGATTATGAGATCATGATGAACAAGGAGAGAATACGATAGAATAACATACTGAAACTACTGAATTACTAAAAGATCAACAACTACACGATCTGCATAAACAAATCCCAGCTAGAACACAAAATTCTGCTCAGTGACATCTTGTTCATCTAAGAACTTGAAACTCCTACGTGGTCAGGCAACAATTGAACTGAACCCCAAATAAAGGCCAACACTTCTCAGTTCTAGCACTGACGTGCTTTTGGCACCTGACATTTTTATTTCGGGCCAAAACAAAAATTTCATCACAATTGCACGAGTAGCAAAAATCACAAATCCTGGAGATAGATTCATGACCAAAAAAGTTTCACGAGGAAGATTTGAGCATCCTTACACACATCCAGCCTGAGATATACATGATCATCTACAGCCTATTGGGATCAGGTGGACCAGCATCTACCATTTCTCCACAAAAATCAAATGCAAAGGTGCACACATATAACAGTAAAATCCTGCCAAACAGCTAAGCTATTCTATGGTCGAACACAAAAGACAAAAGGTTAAATGGCCAAAGAATAGTGATTCCTATGCTTTTTGATCAAAAATATGATGGCGTACGGCATTAGCTGATTACAAAATGCATCACAGTCCCACGTCCAGACAGAAATCCTCAATATATCAAAATCCAGTTAAGCAGTTCTGGTGCCGGTGGCCAGAGCCTCATGGAAGCGTTAAAGGATACTATGATATACATAACTGTTTAAAATATTACCTTAGAATATGTGAACTATATTGGCGTCAGTGTGCGAGATGGATGGCTAGTCCCATTGTTAATATTATTAAATTGAATATGGGTTTTGTTGTCACATAAAGCTAAATAGATACAAAGAAGAAAAAAAAACTTATATACAGACAAAGTGAAAAGGTATTTCTATTGATGTAAGACAAGATGTGCAAGATCCTTGAAAGATAAAACTAGATCAAAGAGTAGAAGTTGACCTTGGGTACAATTCCATCAACAGCATGAGGAAGACACAATGGTTCTGTTTGCCACTTCCCAAAGAGAGCAACTTGGCCCCCTTCTGCAAGATCATCATCCTCCGCTCTTTCGGCTTTTTCATGCTTTAAAGATCGTTTCAAAATCTGAAGGGAAAAAATTGGAAATAGGGCGCAAACCCATCCTTAAATTGAACATCATAAACTAAGCGAATGGTTGAGATGCTAGAATAATATTCATTCAATGATTATCGAAGGTATTCTAGATTATGTCAATTTCAATTTGGATTAGATATGTTCCTTATTTTCTCGGAATAGGGCCACTTCGGATAAGATTGACTCTCATTTAGATGACTTGTCTAAGTCAGTTTGTAAGTTTTTTGCAAGTGGACTGCTTTACACGTTTCATAATTTACGAAAAGAAGCTTTAGGATTTTCTGGAAACTGTCATATTGATTTTCAAAAATAAATTAAATATTTGGTACAAACATACATCCATCTTTCTCAGTTCAAGGTTTCTGCCTGTGTTAGTAGCATTTCATAAACTAAACAAACCTTCACAGGAAGCTCATTCAGTTTCACTTGGCATCCTTCCCGCAGCCATCTTTCCCTTGTATGAACTGTCTGCACACAAGTCCGGGGATAAACTGGATGACCAGAACAGAAACCAAGTACAGGACCCTTTGGATGCAAAACCTCGTATTTGTTAAGCCATCTTTCAATAGCATACAATTGATGGTTTCTGTAGGCCTGCATAAAATAAGGACGTTGGAAGCCATAGACCGAGAGGCATTATGGATCATAGTTATCAAAGCACATTCGCTCTTAGGCACCTGTTGATTGGTCGGAAGTGGTTCAGTCAGCGACTTAGTCTCCAACTCCATATCTTCAAACGAGCTGATTGTGCCAGCAAGAGGAATAGCCAAACCACCTAATTCCTTTTTTAAAATAGCTCCAGTTGACTTCTCAGTTGTCTGGGTATTGTCCTGTGGTTCTACCATCTGATTCATGTTTAACGCATCCTTCTCCAAATAAATAACTTTACCAGTTGCTCGCGATTCCAACTCCTTCAGTGGTGCCAATACAGCATCCCACCAAATTGAATCAACTCGTTGCGGGGATATCTTATACCATTGTGCACAGTACCTAGAGATAACAAGAAGGTTTTCCAGCTCTTAACTGTAAAGTTTAACATGTTATCCCCCATTCTCTCTACAAGGCTAACTCAAATTACATTCCTTTTTAGATAAGGCAACAAAATACAGCACAAATGAAGAGTAAATTTACCGTCTTCCATCATTACATGCGCGAGGAGAATGGAGAGATAATTTATGCAAAGCATTACTTCATAAACAGAACATTACTTGGAGAATAAGAATTAAAAGAATTGCAACCTTTGGCAGTAAATGAATCGTCAACATACAAAGACAAACCTGCGGGTTACATCTTTTGCTCCGAGACCAGCAAAAGCAACTGCATATCTCAAAGACTTTTTGCATGCTGCAACAGCTGCTTCCACTTTCTGTTCACCATCGATAATTGCATTGACGGTGTCAATATGTACCCATTTTCCTGTCACCTGCTCTCCACTACAATATACTTCTGCCCAATATAATGGGGCACACAGTTTTCTTGATCCAATAGCAGTAGACACTCCTGAGGCAGATACTGGGGACTTTTCTCTTCTAACTACTTTCGACTCTGTAGTAGGATCAGAAGACTTTGAAGAAGTACTGCTTCTTGAACTCTCAAGTGCTGTGGCAGAAAGTGCCATTTCCAGTTGCATCTCAAACTCAACATCCCCTCTTCTCTTTGGTTGTCCCTCTGAATTCTTATCCAAGCATGCATCAGAGGCACCGCCTTGAACCTCAGAGGTAGATGGACCACACATTTTGTTAGGGTTACTGGTGGAAGGATTGTCTCCAGATGTATCTTTGAATAACTTTCTTGAATTGATTTTCTTTTCACCCGGTGCAAATGTTTGATCAACACCATCCTTTTCAGTGGATGGAGTGATCAAAGGAGAAAGAGAATGACCTGATCCAGTGACCATCAATGTCGGGGAGTTAAAAATGCCACTTGTCCTTTTGCGGTTACCACGTGAACTAGCTTCTGGTTTGTCCATATCAGGCTTTAATGATATCACATCTAGAACAGCCACAAATCTGAAAAGAATGTCCAAATTACAACACAAATGAACAGGAAAACTAAAGAAGGAAGCAAATGACTGAACCAATGTGCAATTAAACGTTCCCATGGTAATAGAAACTTGAAAGGCAACAAAGTACACAGATAATTACGCAATGAAAAGAGTAGTCGATACAACTCTTTTAAGAGATTTACCTGAACCAGTTGCAAGAATTGATTCCAAGATTAACATTGATATAACACAATACGATAATGACCACAATGAAAATTATTATAGAGAATGTATAGAAATTGTTATTCAAGAATGAGTGGAATGAATGATAAGGTAATATTGTAATGAATTGAAGACAATCTTGGAAAGATTAGTTCGTATTCAACATTTACAACTCAGAGAAGATACAACCTTATTCCTATCGTTTACTATGACTACACTATATATAAATTCTACATTGTAACGGTAACTAACGGTAACAAAGAGAGGAGAGAGAATCTCCTAAATACACCCTTTTATTCTAATATCCTATAATTTCTACACCCCTCAAGCTTGGTATATATTGATACAACCAAGCTTGTCAACAAGAGATAAAAAAGTATTTACAAAAACTGGTTTTGTAAAGATATCAGCAGTTTGTTCAGCCTAAGAAACATGATTTATTTCAATTATCTTGTCTTCAATCTTTTCCCGAATGAAATGTCGATCAATCTCGATATGTTTAGATTTGTCGTGTTGAGTGGGATTCTCCGCCATGCTAATCGCACAGATGTTGTCGCAATATACCTTTACTGGCAGTGTGATCACCTTCGCAGTTCTTCTAATACCTTTTTTAACCAAAGCCCCTCACAGATCCCTAATGTTAGGGCCCTCAACTCTGCTTCTGCACTGCTTCGTGATACAACTGCTTGCTTCTTGCTTCTCTATGTCACCAAATTCCCCCAGACATATGTACCGTATCCCGTAGTAGACCTCATATCCGCCCTAGATCCTGCCAAGTCTGCGTCCGTGTAAACCAAAATACTCCTATCTGAGTTTTTCTGGAATGATAACCCCTGTCCAGGAGTAGCCTTCAAGTACCTAAGAATTCTTAACACAGCTTGAAGATGCACATTAGTAGGATCATGCATAAATTTAGAGACATAACTAACTGCATAACATATATCAGGACGAGTATGTGATAAGTAAATTAGTTTACCAACCAAACGCTGATATTGCAACTTGTCAATAGGTTTTGAGTCTGTGACCTCCTTCGGTTTATGGCATGCTTCCACGGGTGTGGGGCAAACATACCTGTCTCCGTTAATAAATCCAGTATGTATCTACGTTGAGAAATACATATCTCAGTTTTAGTACGTGATACTTCCATTCCTAGGAAATAGCGTAATCGGCCTAGATCTTTTACCTCAAATTCCTTTGACAATTGATTCTTTATTTCGTTAATCCCTAGTTGGTCATTTCCTGTTAATATAATGTCATCCACATAAACAATGAGTAAAGTAATGCTGGTGTTATGCGAAAATCTTATAAACATAGTATGATCACTGTTTGCTTGGTTAAATCCATACTTTACGACTACATTTGTGAATTGTTTGAACCACGCACGTGGTGACTGTTTTAATCCATATAGGGACTTCTTTAATTTGCATGTCATTCTCTTATTATTGTCATTCTCAAATCCAGGAGGGATGTCCATGTATACAACTTCCTGCAAATCACCATTTCGAAACGCATTTTTAATATCCAATTGCCAGAGACACCAATCTAAATTTACAGCTATCGAAAAAATAATCCTCACCGTATTTAACTTTGCAACTGGAGCAAAGGTTTCTACATAATCAATCTCATATATTTGGGTAAAACCCTTAGCAACCAATCTTGCTTTATACCTACTAATCGAGCCATCCGTATTGTATTTTATTGAAAAAACTCATTTACACCCAACGGTTTTTATTCCTGGCTTTAATTCAACTACATCCCAGGTGTTATTCTTGATAAGGGCACTCATTTCCTCTTTTACCGCTTCTTTCCATTTTGGTTTCGATAGAGCCTCATAGATATCATTTGGAATTTTCTGGTGATCTAATGAACATGTAAATGCCTTAAGTGTTCTATTCAATCTTCCGTAAGCTAAGAAGTTATGCAGTGGATGTTTTGTGCACTCTCGTACCCCTTTCCTAAGTGCTATAAGCAAGTCCTCTTGGTTGTCTAAGTTGCTATCCTCACTTATATGTTTATGTTCCTCCGGTGCTAGTGCGTGGTTCCTCCTCTGCCTAGTATATACTTGAGTAATAGGTAGTATCATTCTCTCTTTTATAGTTCTTTCTCCTACTATCCCAGATTCCTCTCGTGCATCACCAGCTTCGGGAACCTGTATTTCTGAATCTGTAGTGGGTACAGTGCGCTCAATATCAGGTTGTCCGTGTGTAATAACATCAAGAATGTTCCAATACTTATCACTGGTTAACCCTGATTTTTTAAGGGTAGAATCAGAGGAATAAAATGCATTACTTTCATCAAACAAAACATCAAGTGATACATAAAACTTCCTAGTTGTAGGACAATAACATTTATAACCCTTTTGAGTGCTTGAGTATCCTAGAAATATACACTTATGTGTGTGCTTATCCAGTTTAGACCATAATGTGGGTTGAACATACACATACACAATGCACCCGAATATTCTAACAGGCAACATAGATACTAATTTTATATGAGGATAGTACTCTAGTAAATGATCTCTTGGGGACTTAAATGACAAAACTCTTGATGGCATTCTATTAATTAGATACGTGGATGTGAGTATAGCTTCTCCCCAATAACACTTGGGAACCTGCATTGTAAACATAATGGCCCTTGCTACTTCTAGTAAATGCTTATTCTTCCTCTCTGCGACCCCATTTTGTTGGGGTGTATAAACACATGATGTTTGATGATGTATTCCTAGACTTACTAAATAACTCTGAACATTTTTATCAAGATATTCACTTCTATTGTCACTTCTAAGTACCTTAACTTTAGCTTCAAACTGAGTCCGAATTAATGTGAGGAATGTTTGAATGATCTGTCCTACTTGCCCTTTATTTTTCATTAGATACACCCATGTAAGTCTAGTATGATCATCAACAAAAGTTATGAACCACCTAGCACCATTTATATTTGAGACCCTGGACGGTCTCCATATATCCGAATGTATTAGATTAAAAGGGCTACTTGGTTCATACACTTTAGGTGGATAGCTGGTCTTAGTTTGTTTTGCAAGTATGCAAGTATCACATTTTAATCTGTTGATGCAGGAATCATGAAATAAATGTGGCATTAATTTTCTTAAATACACAAAGTTTGGGTGCCCCAATCTCTTATGCCATAACAATATTTGTTCTAGATTGTCAATACCATCATTCCTAGAATTCATACAAGCCATAGATTGCAAAATACTAGAAGTAGTTCTCAGTCTCGAGAACGTTTGATCTTCAGGGCATTTTCCTTCTCCTTTTTCACAAAATAACATTCTCTGATTTGAGAACTCATCAAAAGATGGCAGTGTTCTTCCTCCTTGGAGAATAAACAAGTATTTAACTGTCTAGCACTGCCAATCATCTTCCACAAATGTTTCTCCTGAAAGAAACATTCAGAAGATGAGAACAATGCCCAACAGTTGTTGTCTCTTGTTATTTTACTTACTGAAATTAGGTTAAAACTGAGTGCACGTATATAAAGTACATTGCATAATAACAACTTCTCAGTCAACTGTACCACTCCTTCACCAATTACTTTTAAATTAACACCATTAGCTATGGTCACATTCTTTGGGTTGCTATAGACATAAAACTTACTGAGGAGATTAAGTTATTGGTCATGTGGTCTGATGCTCCTGAATCAGTGATCCAAGAGCAACCAGAACCCCCTGACCAGTTACCTGTGATGGACGCCATGCTTGCTTGGATAGGTGTTGATGATCCTGAGTGGTGCTGAGTTGATGAATTTCCAGCATTCTGTTGTTGTTGTGTCAAAAGATGGACCAAGGCCTCAACTTGTTGCGTTAGTTTCACATCTGGGTCCTTAGTCACGGTATTTGCAATGCACAATTGTTTCCAGTATGTGTGTTTTCCCATGATGGAGAGAATCTAGCAGAAGCCTGTCCATTTTGTTACTGAAATTGTTTAAGCCTTTGAAGTTTGAAACACTCATCTACCAAATGTCCTGGTTTTTTACAATACTTGCATGTCTTATATGAGTTTCGAGATCCATAGTTTCCCTGATTTCTCCTAACAACCAGACTGTGTCCTTCTGAACTACTCCCTTGGATACCCTGTTGGTTTTGATTAGTGGTACAGTGATTAACGTGTAGGGCGGATCCTTCATGAGGTGGTGTTGGATTTCCTATTGGATTTCCCATCATAACTTTAAGTCTACTTTCCTCTTGCCTAACTTCAGAGAAGGCGGCAGTGAGACTAGGAAGAGGTTTCATACCTAGTACCCTGCTCCTAACAGCATCCAAGTTCTTGTTCAACCCATGCAAAAAATGAAACACTCGTTTTTTTTTCAATATAACTTTTGAAAGAAGAGTCATCTGCTGGAGTGGTCCAAGTGTGAGTCTCGAATACATCTAACTGCTGCCACAGACGTGTTAGATGAGAATAGTAGTCACTTACAGTTTGATCACCCTGATGTACTTCGTGAAGTTGAAGTTCTAGCTCGTAGATTTCTGAGACGTTGTCTCTTTTGGGATAAAGTTCCTTGGCTGCCTTCCAGATAGAAGCAGCAGTGGGATAAAGAATGAAATTGTTTCCCGCCTCTGGAGTCATGGATCCAATCAGCCATGACATTATCATGGAGTGCTTAGACCTCCATTGTCTGAATCCACTTTCAGTAGGTAATGGGCTTGGAAGATTCCCATAAAGGTAATCGTCCTTGCCCCTACCAATGACAAACATTTCAATGGCTTTGCTCCAAGACAGATAGTTGTGACCAGTTAGTTTGTGGTTGGTTATTAAGATGGGATTGCCATCCATGGAGCTAGGTAACAGAGCAGCACCCGTTGCATGTCCTTCAACAGCAGTTGGTTGTCCAGTTGACTGAGATCTGGTGGAAGATTCAGTGGTCTCAGACATCGTAAAAATAAAAAAAATTGCAGAATAGAGGACGCAGGGAGAATGAGAGTGAAGATATGAGCTGCTGAAGAGTAGAGGTGTGAGTTGCTGAAGGAAATGTAAATATTCAAAGGAAGAAAAAAGATTTTTGAAGCAAAAAGAATGGATCTGTGAAATACAATTGAAAGAGACAAGTGAATGAGAGATTTTTTGGGTTAGCATGCAAAGCTTCTTGTGGAAGTTGGGATTTTGGAATTCCAAAAAATAAAGTGTTCAAAATTTAAGAGTTGCTTGAGTTCCGGAGCGAAGCTTCTCGAGGAAGCTTTGTGGATCTTTAAAAAAAATATTATTTTCCACAGTTAGTGGGAAACGTGTTCTTCATGCAAAATGCCAACAATCAAGACTACCCCTTTTTCAAACAACACGTCATATGTAATCTCCCAGCTCCACTTTCCAACTTAACATTCAGATCTTCTTCTCCTTCTCCAAACAAAAATACTACCACTTTTCCAGAAACACTTCTCCTACCTTCTAGATTCTGGAAGGTCTTGTGAACACGTTTAAGATTTATAAAGAATTACAACTCTCTTCAAGTCTTGTATGCAGATATATATAAGGAGGCATACAAGCAACAAATACCAAGAATGAGTAAGAATCAGGTTTAAAATAAATCTCAGATCTTCAGATGGTCAAGTATCAGCTTCGGTTATAATAGCTCTGATACCATATAGAAATTGTTGTTCAAGAATGAGTGGAATGAATGATAAGGTAATATTGTAATGAATTGAAGACAACCTTGGAAAGATTAGTTCGTATTCAACATTTACAACTCAGAGAAGATACAACCTTATTCCTATCGTTTACTGTGACTACACTATATATACATTCTACATTGTAACTTCTACAGTATGAAAGCAAACAAGAAGCTCCACAACCAACGGATAGATCACCATTTGGTTTCACATAAGAAGGTTCTCATGACCATCTTTTTGAGATGTGATTTCTCTACATAAAATGAAAAACTATGAAAAACTCATGCTAGTGATTCTCAAAAGAGGAAAAATGGCTAAAAACTCCTTTGCTGCTTCACAAAAGAATCGGGGTAAATAGTCCCCTTTCCATGGGATTACAGAGGAAATCAAGCCAATCCTGGAGGGGTGAAGAAAAACCCTTTCCTATCCACCAGGGTAACTGTCATAGTAGAATCAAATCTATAGAAGTATATCTAATACTTTCGTATAAGATGCCATGATGTAGAAAAGAATACACATCATTCAAAGTTTTCGATGTCATTTCTCTTACAATCTCAAAAAGCATGCACGGATGAAAAGAGTAGAAACGTTAAGAAACACTATCTTGATGTCAAGAATAAAATATAGGTTTTGGCCTACCTGGTACTGAGATTCAGAGCCCTGAATAATGCCACCGATAATGCTGCAACCTGCAAAACGCACCACCAGTGTAAAATCTAGAACAGAAGAAAATGTCCCACGAATAATGTTTGGAATTTGGATCCACCCGAATAGTCAGACAGTCAAGGTACATAGGAAAACCGAAAACATAAGGATGACCCTTCTGCTGTTTTTATCTACAAGAGATCTTATCGGCACAAAATGGTTTTCTGAGGCTTTGTATACTATTTTGAACCGGAAAATGCATAAATTGTAACATTGCATAAAACTTTCTGAAACACAGATTATTCCATTTAAAGAAAGACAAGGATAACTGAAAATTGCAATCAAACCTTCAGAAAGAATAGCAAGATACACTGAAGTTCTTACAAACTATGGAAGTTAAAACGTCCATAATAAAAATCTTTTTTCTTAAAGCTTAAGATCATTGCCCCAATGTTCAAATATTGTAAAGGTAGTTCCATTTATCATCTCCTAGCACAGCCATACGCTAGTACCAGCTCTCATTCACAAGAGAAGAAAGCAAAACAGCTGTCAAACAATTCCTAAAAAAATTCTAACTTTATTCATAATCTCCAGAATTAAGTAAATAATGACCATGCTTGGTCAAAAGCGTCAAGGACTTTCCAAAGCATGAGTGAATAACACCAAGCACATCAAAAGATGATAGAACAGATAGATACCTCTTCTGCAGTACCTTCATAAGCTTCAAGAGCATGTGCCAAGGCCACAGATGGGGTACTCTTGGCACTCCCACCATCCAGAACACGGAAGGTATTATGGAACTGCAACATTATTCAAAAGCCACCAAATGCAAATGCATAAACTGCCTACAGTATCAAGTACAATAAGTGGAGAAAATTATAGCAGGAAGCTGATTCATACCCAATTGACGAGAGGAGTCAAAGATTTTGCAGTCAGCTCAGGCACCTCCACAATCTTCAATAGGTTTGGCGGCAACAGGGCACGTAGACAAGACTGTGACAAGATATTGGTCTTAATAAATAACATTACAGGTTTCCCCCTACATCAGAGGCTAATTAAAACTTAAAGGAACTCACCAAGCGCATAAAATTTTCAACCTGCAACATGACAGAGTGGCTAGGATAGAAAGCTATGGAGATACACAACTTTGAGAAGGCAAGATCAGACTGGAGAATAGAGAACTAAAACAGGAGAAAAAGGAATAGAAAAGGATCCAAGGGCGGGAGTGGAACAATTGTCGTGGAGGTGGGAAGAAGAAGAAGAACTAGAAGTAGAAGCAGCCTGAGAATTACCCACACAAGAAGAGGTATTTACAGTATAGAGACAGACACGTCTTTTTCCGTACTTAAACAATATTCAAGGAAGATTACTGTTGAAATGAATTGCAGAAAAAATACTAACAAATTTAACAACGACAGCATAACACAAGAACACTCAACAAAAATACACGAGGACATTTGGTTAATTTTGTGTCTGAAGAATGAACGACGCTTCTACTCGGGAAATTCTTAACCCCAGTTATCATGCAGGCATTAAAAAAAATACTGCCGAATTAGACCCTGGCATTCTCGATTAGACATTCTGAATAGTCGTTTAGACATGAGAGAACTCAGCTATATTTAGAAATAATCAAGAATCTTTGCATGGGATAACTGTTTCAGAAAGCGTCTGATGCAGCATTGTGACTGAAGACATTATGACTTCAAATTTCAAGACGGCTTATGCTAGCAAAAAAAGGTAGAAAATCCATTAAGCTGACATTAATCATACAAAGTAAAGGCACAAGAAATCACCTGAATGAGAGGATCATTGCAAGCACTATCAAAGGATCTTCCTCTTCCTAGTAAGCACAATAAATTAACTTTGTGTACAAGCTCTGCCAGTTCCTGAAATACATTGATGAAAAGTTAATATGGGGCGTTAGGTTAGAATACAAAAAAGCATTGTCAAGAGAATATAGCAAGTTCTGATAAACGAATAATCCAGCATAAGTTAGGTCCACCTTTTCTTCGGCTGTTGCTCGACGTATCGTCTTACGTTTTGCAGGATCAGGTGAAACGTCAAATTCAACAGTCACTCCATTAATTTCGCATCCTTCGCCACTTTTTGTTGAACTTAGAGTAGGAAGTGATCCATCTTCCCATTCCCATTCTTCAAGATCGCACCTTTCACCAGAATCAGGTGTAATACTCATGGCCTCATATTCACTGCAAGACTTGTCAACACTCCTAGGAACTGTCTCTGACCTGCCCTCCAACTAGAAAATAAAATATGAGCACAAATCACTATCCCGATAAAGCCACTGTTCGACTGAAAAATGCCGTATGTGTTAGGAAACGTGCCATAAATCAAAGGAAATGATTAAGGGAATTACCATAGACAAGAGTAATCAGAGGGATCACAATTGATCCTAATTGATAGGACAGTAAATACGATACTTAAATGAAATATATTCTTTCCTTGTATGTAATATGTTAGCTAGTATATATAGGGATCAAATTGTACTCATTGAAATATACGAAATATACAGAAAATCTTTTCCTAATTGTACCTGCTACATTGTTCACTTTGTAACATGGTATCAGAGCAGGCTCTATAATCCTAGGATTTTTTCCTTTGTCTTTTTGGCTCAGATTCTGAGTTCATCATTGCCAATACCCTTCACAGCCTTCGGCGTGAGACCAAGTACCTTACCGTACCTTACCGTAAAACTGCTTGAATTCATCAGATCAAGCATCTTGAATCCAAATCGCATTCGCCATACCTGAAATCCAGAAAAAAACCAAAACAAATATGTCAACTCATCATGAAACCGAGGGTGAAAGTTCTGAAACAACATCACAAGGCCCATCTCCGTTTGATTTCTCAGAACAGTTCGCCAAATTCATCCAACAAAACCTTAACATTGCCAGTTCACCAGTCTCAGAAAGCAATCTTGTCCTCAAAGTCAAATTAAATAGCAACAATTACACTCTCTGGAAAAGGCTGATGACCATGGCTCTCAAAGGCAGGGGAAAGAGCGCCCACATTACAGGGGTACCTCCATCTCCCCTGCCAACAGACCCGAATTATGCCCGTTGGGAGCAGGAGGACCAACTGGTCCTCACTTGGCTTATAGACAATATTGAAGACAGTCTTATTAACAGTGTCTCCAAGTACCCTACAGCTAAGACACCGTGGGATGGATTACTTGTCACATATGGGTCCGGAGGTGACCCAATTCAAGTATACGACTTGCATAAACAGGCAGCCGCAATCAAGCAAGGCAACAAAACCCTTGAAACCGTATGGAACCAATTCCAGGAGATCTGGATGACAATTGACACCCTAGATCCGAATCCTATGGAATTACCCAAGGATATTTAGATCTATAATCAAAAGATACAGGAATATCGCCTGTATCAACTTCTAGTTGCTGTGGATGACAAATTTGCCAACATAAAAAAGGAACTGTTAAAGAGAGATCCCAGACCAACTGCAGAAACAGCATATAACGAACTACGAAGGGATGAGATACAGGATACAGTCATCACCCCTTCAGATTCCTCATCATCACAAGGGGTGGGATACGGCCTCACTGTAAACCGAGGGACATCAGGAAGAGGACGAGGCAGGGGACAAGGAACAGACCGGAATAACCCACAACCACCACGCTCAGCCAGTTCTTCATCGCGTGGTGGTGATAAAAACAACCTGGAATGCCAGCACTGCGGAAAAAGGGGACACACTATGGACAAATGCTTCAAACTTCACGGGTACCCTGAATGGTGGGAGGATTTTAAGAAGAAATCCCAAGCAAAAGTGGCTACTGGAACCACGGAAGAAACCCACACCAGAGGAGAGAAAAATGGCGGAGAAAACACTGCAGTACAAGCCAACCTGGCGGCCACAGAAGGAGGTAACCGGGTTAGGGAATGTTTCCCTAACCCTAATTCCAATTTATGTAACCCCTCCAAATTGCATGTCATACCCCCTGAGTTTTCTGAAATAATTCCCCCAGTCCCTGCACTTTGTAATTTGTCTTCCCCGCCCCCTGTACTCTCTCGAAATGCAGGTGCTGCCCCGGAAGTTTCTGAATTATCCAGTTTAGCCCCTATACTTCCACAAAACCATAATAACACCCTCAGTTCCCATTATCCTGACCCATGGCCCCCAAACTTTCCTACAATGCCAAATCTGATCCCTCCCTTATCAGAAACTACAATAACAGCCTCACCTTGTCCAACCCCACAACACCAATCCATGTGCTTTGCCGCACTATCTACATCTCAATGGATTTTTGACTGTGGTGCAACAGACACTATGTCCTACGATCCCCACGACTTTGTCACACATACAACCCCTACCAAGGTCTCCGTCCAAACTGCCAATGGATCCTCTATACCCGTCAAAGGTGGAGGGTCCATTGCAATTACCCCTCAGATTACCCTCCGCAATTGCCTTTACGTTCCAACATTATCCACTAAATTACTCTCTGTCAGTTAGGTTACTAAAGAATTGGATTGTATTGTACTGATGTATCCCAATTTTTGCCTCTTACAGGATATTCATACGAGGGCGATCATTGGGCGTGGCACTGAGCGTGACGGATTATACTATGTTGATGCGGTGGCGCAACAGGGACAGTCTAATCTGGCCACCGGGACAGTCTCTCGACAGGTGTGGTTGTGGCATCGCCGTCTGGGTCATCCTTCGTTTACCTACTTAAAGCACCTATTTCCTACTTTATTTGTTTCCCAAAATAATGTTTTTTCTTGTGACACTTGCCTCCGGGCAAAACAAACTCGGGCATCTTATTCAACTACAAATACACGAGTTAATCAGATATTTTCTTTAGTACACTCTGATGTGTGGGGTCTATCTCCACATACTACGCCACTTGGCTTCCGGTATTATGTTATTTTTGTTGATGATTTCTCCCGCATGACTTGGATATATCTTTTGAAAAATAAGTCCGAGGTTTGCCAAAAATTTGTACAATTCCATCAGATGATCAAAACACAGTTCAACACAAATGTCAAAATCCTTAGATCTGATAACGGGGGGAATACCTTGCTGGCACATTACAGCAATATTTTGTGTCCAATGGGATCATACATCAAACATCGTGTCCCAATACACCTGAACAAAATGGCGTTGCCGAACGAAAAAATCGTATACTTCTTGAAATGACTCGTGCTATTATGTTTGAATCAAATGTTCCGAAATTGTTTTGGCCGGAGGCAGTTTCAACCGCCACATACCTCCTTAACCGATTACCCACGAAAACCCTAAACCACAAAACTCCACTATCTACCTTAGCCACCAAACATCCGATCCCAACATTTTTCACCCTACCTCCCAAAGTGTTTGGCTGTACCGTATTTGTCCATACACCCAAACATGAACGTTCAAAACTTGACCCGTGTGCTGAACGCTGCATCTTTGTGGGATACGGATCCACCCAAAAAGGCTACCGTTGTTTTAATCCCCGAACCCATCGCCTTCATATAACCATGAATTGTATCTTCCTTGAAGCCGAATTTTACTACCTACCCCAATCTCGGGTTCAGGGGGAGACTCATGAAGGAACCCTAGATTGGCTGTCACCACGCTCCTGTCCTGAGATAGTTCCAACACGGTCAGTAGATGGCGCCGACTGTGCTATAGCTCCCAACATAGTAGCATCTGACACGACTGTGCCCTCTGATGATCCAACTCAAATGAACTCTGAGTCAGAGGTAAGTATTGATGATACAGGTGCTTTACAATCTGATAATGGTAACAATGACACATGCACCACACCACCCCTATTTGATACTGAAGTTCCAAACTCACCTTGTCTTAACAAACTTGATAATCCAGAAACTTACATGGAAAGCACTGATATTTCTATTGAGCAGGAACGGGGGAGAGTGTTACCCCCCAGAACCAAGAGAGGCATTCCCCCAGATCGTTACACACCTGAAAAGATATCACAAAAATCAAGGTATCCCGTGGACCGTAATAGACAAAATATATCTGATACTGCTAAAGGTTTCTTTGTGTCTATATGTACAGAACAGGTCCCGAACACAGTCAATGAAGCACAAATGATACCAGAATGGAAACAAGCAATGCAAGTTGAAATGGATGCCTTCAACAAAAATAAAACATGGGAAAAGTGTGTCTTGCCAGGAGGAAAAAGACCAGTAGGGTGCAGGTGGATTTTTACCAACAAATACAAAGCAGATGGGAGCATTGAACGTCATAAAGCCCGACTCGTGGCAAAAGGTTACACCCAGACTTATGGAGTTGACTACTCTGAAACCTTCTCACCTGTAGCGCGAATTGATACCATCAGAGTTCTCTTCTCCATTGCTGCAACAAAAAATTGGCCACTTCATCAATTTGACGTAAAAAATGCATTCCTACATGGAGATCTTAAAGAGGAAGTGTATATGGAACCACCTCCAGGATTTGAGGGTGAATATAAAACAGGAGAAGTGTGCAGATTAAAGAAAGCCCTATATGGTCTAAAACAATCTCCACGAGCATGGTTCGGGCGGTTTACTGCAGTCATGAAGCAAAGTGGGTACCGTCAGAGCAACGTTGATCACACACTATTTGTCAAGCGACAGAAAGGTATGGTGACTTGTCTAGTTATTTATGTTGATGATATGATAATTACAGGTGATGATGTTGAGGAAATGGTTCAACTCCGGAAACACTTGTTCACAAAGTTTGAGATGAATGACCTTGGTGACTTGAAGTACTTTCTGGAAATTGAAGTTCTGAGATCTAAACATGGAATTTACATCTCTCAGAGGAAGTACATACTGGATCTACTAACAGAAGTTGGGATACTCGATTGTAAACCGTGTGATACACCGATGACCATGAATTTGAAACTGGAAGTGCTCGAAGGAGATGCATCGACTGATAAAGGCAAGTACCAAAGGATGGTTGGAAAATTGATATACCTCTCCCATACTCGACCAGATATTGCGTATGCAGTGAGTGTTGTCAGCCAGTTCATGCATAGTCCTCAGAAACACCATTGAGATGCTGTTGTCAGGATATTACGATACCTGAAATCTACTCCAGGTCGGGGGATTGTCTTCAAGAATAATGGACATTTGAATATTGAAGCATACACCGATGCAGACTGGGCCGGCAACTTGGTTGATAGAAGATCTACCTCAGGATATTTTGCTCTTGTTGGAGGCAATGTCGTCACCTGGAGAAGTAAGAAGCAAAAGGTGGTTGCGTTATCAAGCGCTGAAGCTGAATTCCGTGGTATAGCTAAAGGAATTACCGAGGTCTTGTGGATTCAGAAGCTGGTCCGAGAGCTAGGACTGGATGTCAGTATGCCTACCCGACTAATGTGTGATAACAAAGCAGCGATTAGCATCTCCGAAAATCCGGTTCAGCATGATAGGACGAAACATGTGGAAATCGACCGTCACTTTATCAAGGAAAAATTGGAAAATGGCATTATCGAGCTACCGTTTGTACGATCTGAAGATCAACTGGCAGATATTCTTACCAAGGCAGTGTGTGGACGAGCGTTCGAGACAGTACTGTGCAAGTTGAACATTGGTGATCCCACAGTTCAACTTGAGGGGGAGTGTTAGGAAACGTGCCATAAATCAAAGGAAATGATTAAGGGAATTACCATAGACAAGAGTAATCAGAGGGATCACAATTGATCCTAATTGATAGGACAGTAAATACGATACTTAAATGTAATATGTTCTTTCCTTGTATGTAATATGTTAGCTAGTATATATAGGGATCAAATTGTACTCATTGAAATATACGAAATATACAGAAAATCTTCTCCTAATTGTGCCTGCTACATTGTTCACTTTGTAACAGTATGATTATAGAATCCTACCGTCATATAACAAAAAGATTGCATTCAACCAGGATAATTACCTACTACAAATAAACTATGCAGCACACAAACAACAGAACCACTTACAATGCCAGGGGAGTCACATTTGTGTAGGTAACTGCCATCTGTTATCTTCACGCTATGTGCTTTATAAGATTTTACTCGTTTGAAGATCTTTCCTACGGTATCTTTGGACACATTACTGAGAGTATCTGGAAACCAGAAAAGAAAAGAAGAAAAAAAAAGAGTAAACATTTTTTCTTTCATAACAACGTTTTATAACTCCACAACCATATCTAGCAAATAAGCTTAAATTGCACTCAAACAAACCCCGACTGAACTAATATAGATATAAAATAATATACATATGTGTGCGTATGTATATGTATATGTATCCATAAGTGTAATTTGCATTGATGTTGCTTTTCTATTTGCAATTCCTAATATGAGCTGAGCAAAAAGATAAAAATATTTGAAAAGGAAAAGAAAACATTTGAGTTTCCATTATGTGAATGATTTAGCAAGCAATCTTGTTCAGCTTAACATGATAGAAAATGTCTACAAGCCAATCGAAGCAGCGTTTTTCCTCTAGCAATACAAGCAAATGAAGAAATAATTGGGTCTCAAAACGAAAAGTATTCCCCTAAAGAACAAACTACCACCAAAAGCTCTCCATTCAACGGCTTTTAATCAAATAAGTAAGAAAACTAACTTCAGAAGTTATCTCCCAAGGAAAACAACTACGAGGCTGACATACCACGGGTTCTCTTCGGCCCTGTTTGTGAGTGCATTCTCGCCGTCCCTTGTCGCGTCTGTCGTCGGAGAGGGGTGGGAATTGCCGAACTGGTAGAGAGGGGATGGCGCGCTTTTAAACTGCATTCAGTTGGCCACAAATAGTACGGTAGAAGCCCAATCTTGATCCTTTTCCCCTTCTTTCTCTTTTTCTTTAATTGTCTAAGAAGAAAATTTAAGATTGGGCATACCAAAATCACACACGCTATAAATCATTTACTTGAAAATTTCATATTCTGACCTTCAGATTCTACCCTTCTGGTAGTAAGAAGTCTTACAGGATGTAAGTTAGAAATTCAATTTCCTTTAAGATTCACACAGAAAAGTGTCCATTTGGGCATAGTCAAAGATGGTCAACTCCATCATCTATCACCTCATCACGTGCATGCATCTCGGCCGACTTCGTTTTTTAGCCACACTCCTAGATTTCGAGGCGTTCCTGACTGGCCTGGCCAACCAGACGCCTGTTAACGGGAAATTTAATCATGCAACGTGACAAGTGATGCCACATGGCATACATGCACATACATTTTACTAGCATGGTAGGACACATGGGATTACTCCATAGCTGCTTAACATGCATTGGCACGGCACAACTAACGTAAAAGGACATAAAAACGTCTTACGAAGGACCATGTTCAATCCATTGAGCAAAAACTACAACCACAACACACAAAATGAGACATGTTTCTCTACTTTTTCGGTATTGGAAAACGGTGAAACCCGTAACTAACTTGAGCGTTGGATAGTTTTCACCTGAGCAACAGCCCAAAAGCTTCTAACATTATTGAACTTATGTAGATTTTTGGGAATGTTATTCCGAGCAACACACGTCGCATGTGCAAGACTTTATCGATGTTTTTCCTTTTTTTTGAATCACCATTCATCCAGGTGAAGATTCAATTTCACCATATAATATATGTACATATGTATACGCATGTATATGTGTGTGTGTATATATATGCATACATTTATATGTATATATACATTTTTATGTATATATATGTATATGTATGTCTTGTTGTATAGATATGTACATATATACATATATATACATATGGATAGATCAATATATGTATGTATATATATACATACACACACATATATACATATAGACTATGCATGTATATATACATATGTACATACATACATTTATGCATATATGCATACATATACACACATATATAATTATATATATGTATGTATGTATGTGTATATATATATACAATATATACATATATATACATAAATATAGGTAAATACATATACATAAGAATATATACATACACATATACATAAACACACACACACACACATATATATATATATATGTACATACATATATATAGACACACACATATATACATATATATACATACAAAATTCCTTACTTTATTTGCATACTGATACAACATAAGCTGAAAACATTTTATTATAAGGGAATAACATTTAAATTCATAATATTTTATTACATAAATTACTGGTCACTTCTCAGTTATCCTCATCCCAATAATGATTATTAATATATATTAGAAAAAACACATAAACGTGTTTTATAAAGTGCTCCAAGTTTATATAAAAATAAGTAAGAAGGTTAATTGGAGAATTAAATAAAACTTAGATTGGATGATTAAAACGATACTATGAATTCACTGAATTATGACGATAAAAAATTTCGAATCCAACATTCGGTAAAATCGACCGAACGTTCAGTGTTTTTAGACAACATAATTTTATGCTGTCCTTGATGAAAGAAAGCAACTTTTGTAGTTTGAGACACCTCCTTTCAATCTCGGACTATTATAAACTAAAATTGAAAGATAAATTGTTCAGAGATGTGCCAAATTAATTTTTTATTCTGAATTGAAATACATAATAATAGGATCATAAGGTTTTAGATATACAATTTAAAAATACTTTTGACATACTTTTAAATTATTCTTGAAAAACCTTTTTTTAACTCTTTTGTAAAAACATGCGTAATTTCTTCAGTGTGTTTTCCTTATTCCTCTATTATTAAATATTTTAAACATACAAGCTCATTTTTCTTCTCATATAGCAAACGAAAAAAAGACGTAATATCATATGAGACATTTACCGTATAGTCTACTTTACTTAACAGTGGATGCAATTTTGTTAGTCTATCTTACTTAATAGTGGAAGCAATTTTGTTTTAAGGACAATAATATTTGTTACTTTTAGACTATTTTTCTTATTCTTTGTTTTACTTTATTTACTTTTGGTTATCATACTATTGTAATTATTTCCTACAATCTTGTGTTTCTAAAAGAAAACTTAAGGAACATTAATTCATTATATGAAAAAATTAGATTGATTATCAATTAATCAGCAATCAACTCATTAACCAAATCACCTAATTAATGTAGTCAACAACTGTAATGTATTTGACCAATAAAATGTAAAAATACATTTATTTATACGATTCATCTTAATTATTTGTAAATAATTATAAATTACTAGATTCGTGCAATATGTCTAATGCTTTTAATTTTTATGAGACTCTTACAGTAAACCCATCCATTTCCGTTGTCCAACTATGCCTACTTTCAGACCAATAGAGAAGAAATTGTGGATTGACTGGATTGGAAGGTGACTCATTTCTCTTATCATTTTCTGCAATGTGAGAGGGCAAATCATCAAAAGCTTACAGAAAAGTGGAAGAGAAGAATTTCGGATCCAACATATTCGGGTTGGGTCAAATAGGTTCGGCCACGGAATATTGGAATAGTACTGCTACGGTAAATGGACATGGACCCTCAATAAAATTCGTGAAAAAATAATACTATGGCAGTAAATGGACATGGGCCACCTTTGGAGAGGATTTGGTATTGATTAGGGAACGTTTGGTTTGCATTTGAGTATCGAAATCAGAATTGGAATGAGTATGACAGTGTATGAGTTTGAGAGTATATATGTTTGGACGTAAAAGTCATATTTGTTTGGTGTTGAAATGGGAACGAGTATGATTAACATTGATGTTGTTTGAAACGTACCGGAATTAAAATGATTATTGAAGTTGGACGAGTGAGAAATTAGCCCAAAAAAACTTGACTGACCGGCAGCAGCGTTGACCGGCAGGGGCGTTTGGCCATTGGTGGGTGGGTGGGGGAAGCCATAGTAGGTTGAGGATGATCAAGCTCATATCCCTCATTCCCGCAGTATTGAAAGACAAGGGGAGCTAGTATATCAAAAAACAATATCTATTATCAAATAGTACCGTAACAATCTTAAACTTATACCCCTAGTTGTAACAACAAAACAATGTATATGAGTTTGCAGGCCCTGCAAACCTATACCTTTAATGAAAACCCCTAATCAAACAACCCTTAATGCATTGAAGGCATTTCCGAAGGATACCCCATGAGGCGGGAGAAGATTGCAGTTGTTGTGCTGGAAAAGACGAAGGTGGCTTGCACGAAAAGAGTCACAGATTTCAAGAGGGATTTTCAAAAGTTCTAAGGGTGCTAGTAGTGTGGGTTAACATGAGCTACTAAGAGAATTTTTTTTGGGCCATCACGCAGCAACTTTTTTTTTTATATACTTCCATTGTCTTGATCTTTTTTCCTTACCTTAAGCTTTGGATTTTGTTTGGTTAAAGTGGTGATGGCAAATATAAATTGGTTAATGGTTTGTTTTGTTCACTAATATGATACTCTTGTGTGTGAGAGTGTTTGTCGTTCTTCGCTCTTGTAACGATCTTGCGTAAAAAACACTTTTTTGATCTTCAAAAAATTGTAACTATGCTTTTCAGCAAAGTTTCCGGTATTTCTACGGGTAAATATTTAGTACACATTTTGTTTATTGCACTGCAGAGAGCATACTTAAATCATATACTTACCACATTTTCTAATGGAGGGGTGATTTACACGTTGCGTGGTATGGAGGGTGAAAAGAAGAAGAATAAAGGGTTTTTCTTTTTCTTTTTTAAAAAATGGCAACTTTACTGTTCACTCTGCTTATGATCTACAAATGCAGTTTACAATATAGATGAAATAAGGCGTTGGCAGAACATTTGGGTGATGAAGGGGCCAAGCCGTGGGAACCTTTTGCTGTGGCAGGCTCGGATAGGTGGATTAATCACAAATGCTTTTCTGTATAGACGTGGTTTGAGTGAGTCGTCTATATGCAATATATGTCATCATAAGGAGAATACTGGCTTACATGCTCTTAGAGATTACTCGTGGGTGTCAAGTATATGGCGGTAGTTGCTGCACCGGTCACATCGGAGCGGTTCTTTGACTTCTGGCTTGAGCTGCGAGATTGGATTGATTGGAATCTAACCAAGGATCTTGGACAATGTTCATATGGGGAAAAATGGGCATACGTGTTCTGCGAAATGATTGTCTTTGTATGGAATTCAAGGAACAAGAGTCTTTTCGAGGAAGATTATGTTTGGCCTGAAGTACATAGTATTGTTAATATAATTTTTGATAGAGTTCGAAATATTCGAACAGCATGGGAAAGGATGAATTTAGATATAAATCCAGAATAGTATGATATTTGGTTGACACGATAGCTATTATAATTGATGTACATACTCATGTGCCCATCGGTTAATGCAAAGATCCTTTTTTCTCGAAAAAAATAAAGGGTTTTTTGAACATAGAGGATTCTTTTGTCATTTTAAATATTCATAAGTATTAAAATTATCTATTTTTTATCTAAATCGCTGAAATTATAAAAGTTTTCAACAATTTTAATAAAATACATAATTTCATATGTGTAAATTTCCAGAAAAGGAACGATTTTATAAATGGTCAAAGTAAAACTTTACAATCAGTCACCAAAACTAGGGCCCGTAGACCTACGACCGTGTACAGAAAAAAGCGCAGAGTCGATCCCATCAAACCCTAATATAAAAAGATAAAAAGTGTCGTTTGACTCTTCCAAATATTCCATCAAACCCTAATATAAATATCTGTTTCTTTGACGGTGGTTATTTCCTCCCAGACTCCTCTCAATTGTCCTCCGCTAACCCGCGCCGCATGCATATACCTCCTCTTTCATTCGCCAATCTGTCAAATCGTTGTGGTTTTTCTTACGCCTAGCTCTTTGTTTACCTTCTTTGATCGCTAGCAGATTCAGGTGTGTTTTGGTGATCCGTTCACTCGTTTCTATGCTTTATTAGATTTCTCCTTTTCTATCTATTTTAATTGATTACTCGTAGATTGCCAGGTCCTCTTTTGGGTGTAGGCTTTCCTGTTTATTGTATAATTTTGTTCGTCTAATGGATCTGTTGTCGATACGTTGGATTCATGTCGTTTAATATGTATATCATGCCTGCTTACTTTACAGTTTGCCAAAAGATGATATCTTTTATGATACTTATTGCAACGGACTATAGTTGCTTCTGAAATCTAAAATTTTGGATGAAAAAGTTGAAATTTAATCGACCACGGAATGATGGAATCGTGCTGTTAACTTGTCTTGGTCACACTTCTTGTGTTGTTTGGTTCCACCTCTATGCTTTTACTCTCTGTCAGATTGGATGTATAATCTGTGGTCATTAATTTAAGTTTGCTCGTCTTTTGCATTATATGTCATTTGGTTAGGATTATGAAGATATTTTTGATGTTTCTTTGGCTCCTAACTAAGGTCATATTCATGTTGCAAAGCTGGGGAACATACTCCTTGTTAACTTGCTTGTTACATTTGTTACTTTATTCATGTGGCAATATGATCTCTCAGTGACTTGTTGCTCACATTCATATTTTCTTGTAAAAATTATCTGATGTCTGGTATCTTATTTGTGGCAGATTGTCTTGCTTTGTCTTAGTTTTATGCTCTAAGATGTCTTCTCTGGACATGTCGCTGGATGATATGATCAAGAGCAGACGTACTAACGAGAGAGTTAGAGGGCGAGGCAGGGGCCGACGTGGTGGAAGAGGACAAGGAGGGTCATTTAGAGGTGCTAGAACAACTGGTGTTCCTCGCAGGGCTCCACTTAGTGTTAATGCCCGACCATCTTCTTTTAAAATTGCCAAGGCAAGCTTGAAATTGTGGATGTCTTATCCTTACCCTTGATACTCGCCTATCTCTATGAAACAAATTGAGGTTTTGCTTTTGGTGTGACTATGAGAGGTTTTGTGCTATTATCATTGGTCATGAAGAGAGCCTCTTTGGCTGAGCTGTGTAGAGTTGTGTCATTCTGCACTTGCTACACGTTCTCCCAGGCTCTCCATGCATATTGGTTATTCTTGAAGTATGTTGCAAGCAATACTTTTGACTTTGGTGGAGTATGTTCTGCTGGCCTGATTAAGCATATTTCTATTTGGTATCAGTGGCGAGACCTCTAAAGGCATAATGATAATGTAACACCTTAACTAGAGGAGCTCCGCACATTCAAACTGATTTCTTCATCCATGTTCTTATCTGCTAATTAGGGGGTTGAAAATTTTTGTCCACCTCAAAACACTTTCCGCATGCTACAGTTCCTCCATTAATTACTTTACTGGTTGATTAGAAGGCGACTTTATGATGGCTCATGTACCACTGTGGAATCTCTGCATTTGGTGTGACTTTCAGTGTCGTAGGCCATATCATGGCATCTTTGCAGAGGTGGTCTCCTTCACTGTGATTCAACAGGAGCTCTAACCTTTTGAATATCACCAGATAATGTGCAGTGGGTTGTGATTAAGTTCCTTTTAGCACTTCCGTAATTTCTCTTTGGCATTAAATTCTTTGTTCTTAGATTATGCAGACGCAACTGATAATGCTTCTAGTTGCAGAAATCCCTCTACTTCTATAGAAGAATGGTGAATTAGCTTATAGTTTGACAAAATGCTGACATTTGTTTTACGCCATCTGGATCTTTTTTTTTGCGGCTACCAGTCTTTCCACAGTGTCAAGAATTTACCATGGCAGAATGGTCTCTTTGAAGAAAGCATCAGAGCTTCTGGGTTAGACACTGGAACGAAATTGTGTGTCTCCAACTTGGATGTTGGAGTCACCAATGAAGATATAAGGGTACAATTGGAGCCATCGTTTTCTTTTCCTTTCCTTTATGGACGTGCTTTGCAAGGAGATGTTTTGAGGATATGCTGAATTTGACTTGCACAACAGGAACTTTTCTCTGAGATTGGGGAACTGATTCGTTATGCCATTCACTATGACAAAAGTGGTCGGCCCAATGTGAGTTGTGCCTTCTTTCTTTTAGCTTTTATCTGAGTTTCTGAAGTTAAGTTATATCTGTATACTGGATTGAAGAGAATTTATTATTAGTGGCGTGTTGCTGCATTTTGTAAGGTTCTTGTTAGAAACATATTTGATATTTTGAAACATATGGGATCAGCTGGTTAGGTATTAGATACTCTGGTCTGTGTGTGGTTTTCTCGAAAGGCCTCATGAGTGGCTAACTTTTTCTTTCTAGCATTATATGAAGTCGATGCCTTCTCTTTCCCTCCACAAAAAAATAACAATAGAGTGGTCGGGGAACCTTTAGTGAATCGTGCATGTAAGCTTTTACAGTTCCTCTCTCTGCCTATATCTTTGACAGGCAATCACCATAGACAGAGGAAAGCATGCATGCATCTTTCCTTTGTAATTTTTTTATCTTTCTATTTCTGTTCGTGGATGTGGCCGCTGGGGAGGGGGTATTGTCGTTTCCAGTACAAGCTTTCAGACACCAAGTTATGTATTTCTTCAGTGTTGGCTGTTACATTCAAGTGATTAGGTGAAAGTTTAGAGTAGTTTGATGTTGGTAGTCATGTCACGCATTACTATATGAGCATTTACCCCCGATGGTGAACCTACTGGACTGTTTCTTTGATATAAGTGGTGATATTTTTTGTGATAATATCGCTTTAGAGTACTTCTAGAATTGGTAATATATTTAGCATTAGTAGATTTACACACACACACACATATGTATGTGTAAATTAACTGTTTATTTCTACAATATATATATATATATATATATATATGTATATATGTATATATGTATGTTTATATGTATATATTTATTGTGTATTTTTACAATTTCCTTTAAGATTGATGTATATGTTTATACAACCAAGCTTGAATATCAATGTTTGAAATACTCTGATAGATGCAAACTTGATCAATACGTCTGCAACATGTTTTTTTTTCGAGGAAACATGTTATATGCTTATAACTTTGTCTTCAATTTTATTCTTTATAAAGTTTTTATCGATTTTGACATGTTCAGATTTATCGTGTTGAACTAGGTTCTTTGCCATGCTGATTGCGAATTTTTTGGCACATTATACTTTGATTGGAGTAGTGACACCTTTTTCAACCATAATCCTTTACACAAGCTTAGTGCCAAAGCTCTAATCTCTGCTTCTGCACAGCTTTTAGCCGCAATTGGTTGTTTTTTGCTCCTTCTAGTGACTATATTTCTCTACACATAAGTGTCATGACCTTTGGTCGATTTTATGTTAGCCTTTGATCCAGTCCAGTCAGCATCAATGTACGCTTGAATATCTTTGCTTTCATTCTTCCTGAAGTATAATCCCTATCCTGGTGATGCATTCAAGTATCTAAGAATTCCCACGGCAACCTCGAATTGTTCATTAGTAAGATCATGCGTTAATGGACTTATAAAACTCACGGAATAGCATATATCAGGTATAATATGAGATAAATAAATTAAATTTCCTACTGATTTCTGATAACTAAGTTTGTTTGTGGGAGTTTTATCCTATAACCTTTTAGGTTTATGCGCTGGTTCTACTGGTGAAAAGGCATGTTTTCATCCTAGCATACCTGTTTCATAAGGCAAGTTCAAGACATACCTTCTCTGTGAGATACACATGCCATGTTTGGTTTTGCTTACCTTCATACCCAGAAAATATCTAAGTTTTTCCAAGTCTTTAATTTCAAATTCTTTTGACAATTGTATTTTAATAGATTAAACACCCTGCAAGTCATCTTCAGCAATCATAATACCATCAACATACACAATAAGAATAATTAATTTTCCTGGTTTTGTAATTTTAATGAACAGAGTGTGGTCACTTTGGCTCTGTTTAAACCCATGTTTAGTTACAGCTAGTGTAAACTTCTTAAACCATTCTTTAGGTGATTGTTTTAGGTCATACAATGATTGTTTACTTCCTACTGGTTTGATTCTTTTAGTAATAGGTACAAGTTCTTAAGTTCCATTTTAAGTAGTACTTCCATTTCTTCATACACAATAGTCTTCCAATATGATACTAAAGGTTTCTTTATATTCTTTGGTATGGTGTGATTATCTCAAAAACTTGTAAATTCTTTAAAATGTGGACTGAGTTGTGTATAAGATAAGATATTGTAAAGATGTTTAGCACACTCTTTTACGACCGTCTTAAGTGCAACATGTCTATCATCTGTAAAAGGTTCATTTTCAGAAAGCATTTCTGTTCCTGTGGGTTGTTGAACACTATATACTTGTGTGTTTCTCCCAGTATAAACTCTAATTATGGATAGCCATATCTTTGCCAGTGCCTCAGTATCCCTTGATACATTGTCTAGAGGCAAGTCTCTTGTTCCTTCTGTTTGAATATCAGTTCATACCGGTGTTGACCTTATAATGTCAATGATGCTCTAGAAACTGTTTTGTTTTATAATGTCAATGATGCTCTAGAAACTGTTTTCTTTTTCTACAATATTATTAGAATCTCTGTTCTTTGGGTAGAAGGATGTTTTCATCAAATGTTACATCTAAGGTAACGAATATTTTCTTAGTAATATGATAGCAAGACTTATAATCTTTTTGAGTCCCTGAATAGCCAAGAAAAATACACTTAATAGATCTGCAATCCAACTTACTTTTAAGGTGATGTTGTATATGAACATATGTTATACATCCAAATAGTTTAAAAGGTAAAACATATAGTAAATTTGTATGTGGAAATGACTCTAGTAAGGTTTGTTTAGGAGTTTTATATGATAATATCGTCCATGACAATCTATTACTCAAGTAGGTTACAATAAGAACCACCTCTCTCCAATATAAATTTGGAACATTCATTGAAATTATAATTGTTCTAATGACTTCTAATAAATGTCTATTCATCCTCTCGGCTATTCTATTCTGTTAAGGAGTATATATACAAGATGTTTGATGATAGATTTCATTCCATTTATAGAACTTTTAACTGATGTATCCAAATACTGTACACCATCATCTGGCCTAAGAGTTTTAATTGTCACGCCTAATTGATTTCTAATTAAGCTGACAAAGTTTTTAAAATTTGTTCTACTTCTGATTTATGCTTCAGTAGGTATACCCATGTTACTCTTGTATAATCATCCATAAAGGTTATTAAACATCTAGTGCCATTGATATTAGCCACTCTAGATGCTCTCGAGATAACAGAATGCACTAGGTTAAAGGGTTGGGTTGAACTATGTGCTTTAGCAAGATAACTAGTTCTAGTGTGTTCAGCTAACTGACATACTTCACACTGAATTCCTTAAGATCAACTTTTATAAATGAGTCTGGCGTTAGCTTCTTCAAGTACATAAAATTGGGGGTGTCTCAATCTCCTATGCCATAGCAAAATCTGATCGTTAAATGACTATACATTATTACAGGAATATATCCTAGATGTACTATCTTTTTTTTTTTGAGGCATTCCTTATTTTTCAGCTTGTAGGATGAAGAGTCTATTTAAGTTTTTAGCATTATCAATCGTCTGCATAGTTTCTCTTGAAAACAACATTTAGAATATGAGAACCATACAATACAATCATTATTATTTTTGTTAATTTTTCTACTGATACCAGATTAAAACTTAGGTTTTGTACATGTAATACGTCATATAAGAACAATCTATGTATTTACAAAAAAATAACAATCTATTTGTTAGTTTAAATAACTCTTTTTCGATAACTTGTAAGCGTAATCCATTTGCTATCTTAAGTCTTAGGTAATAAGAAAGATCTATAGCTATGTAAGAGACTTATATTATTGGTCATGTGATATATGATGTTCCTAAATCTATTATTGAGGAATTAAACTTACAGTTTAACAGGTTACTTGTACTAGCCATAGTGGCTTGCATCTGTGTTGAATGTGCTACTGTTTGTTGTTGGTTCAGGATATGAAGTAATGCCTCAATATGACTCTGAGTTTGGCAAACCTAAGTTCCCATGGGTTGGTCCAGTGTTGTTATAATTGTTTGCTGAGTTAGCAATATGAGTTTTTGTTGGTCTCCAAGAATTGTTGTGTATTCTTGGAGGTTTTCCTTCTCCTGGTTTTCGATGTAGCCTCTAGCATTCCTCAATTGCATCCCCTGACTTTTTACAGTATCTGCAAAAGCCTTTATGATTTTCATGTTGGTTCGATGTTTCTGTTCTGGTTGCAAGAGCAGTAGCATGAGCATCAGTTGGAATAACAGTATGAGTACCAGAAGTAGGATCAGATAAGCAGTAACATTGGGACTTTTATTTATAAGGAGAAGTGATCTTTCAATAGCTAGGGTAGGCAAGTTCCCATCATTAGTTTCATTATGCTTTCTTCATGTCGTATTTCAGAAACGGTAGTTTTCAGACTCGGGAAGGGTTTGAGTCTAAGAATTTTGCTTCTAACGACGTCAAGATCTTTATGTAATCCAGTAAGAAATCCAAATACCGTTTGTGTTTTAGTAATATGCTTATACAGCTGATCATTAGCTTGACAAGTCCATTGATGAAGTTCAAATATGTCAATTTGTTGCCATATTCTAGTCAGATTCTCCCTGTTTTATTTCTTGAAGCTAGGCTTCTAATTCATATAGTTTATATGTATCATCCTTTTTGGAAAACATCTCTTTTGCAGCTGAGGCAGGATTAAGTATGAAATTGTCATTATATTAGGGATCATTGATCCAATCAAACATGACATAGCCAAACTATTTTTAGACTTTCATGTTCTGAATTTTGGGTTTGTATTGATAGGAATGAGAACATCTTTCAATAGATGTTCTTTTTTTCCTCTTCCAGTGATTAACATTTATACTGCTCTTGGCCATGTTAGATAATTATTAGTAAGCTTGTAGTTTGTAATCATGATATGAGCTCCATCAAAGGAGGAAGATCAGGCATTAGACTCTGCTCCGAAGGTTATTCAAGAGTAGAAGTAGCCTTTGTTTCACTGATCTTAGCCTGAAAGGTAGCCATACTTTAAAATACGAATTTGTTAGAAAGCAAGCTCTATTACCATATAGAAAGAGTTGAGAACTGAAACTGATATTTTAGATAATCAAAAAGTTTACAAATAGAGCCTCTTATATAGAGGAGTTGTACATTAGTCTCAAACGGCTATAAAACTGTCAGTTGACAGGATGTTCAACTGCTATAATACTGTAAAGGAGCCGACAACTCCATTCTGAGTTAATCACAAAAATAGTGATTAAATACTATATGTAATCTATGTGCAAGTGTACATGTATATAGCATGTATGTATGTATGTCTGTACATGTGTTTTTTTTGTGTGTATATATATACTATGTATTTCTACAAATACATCAAATTGTTTTGAGAGAGTTGTGTGTGTGTATTATATATTTATATATATTCACTATGTATTTCTATAAATACGTCTATTGTTTTTAGAGAGTTGATCTTTTTGAGGGGTCTGTTTAATGTTCTGCTATTTTTCATTTACACTTGCTTTGTCAAATTGGATTTAGGGCTCAGCTGAGGTGTTATTTGCTAGGAGGAGTGATGCACTCCAAGCGTTTAAGAGATATAATAACGTACAACTGGATGGCAAGCCTATGAAGATTCAGATAGTCAGTGTCAATGATGAGATTCCTCTGTCAGCTCGTGTCAATGTGGCTGGAGGGGTGAATGGGAAACGTACAGTTATGATGTATGTGGCTTATGTTTTCCTTAAGTGACGTGGTTTTTGTTTTGGGTTATCTTCTACGTGAATTATTTCTTAAATAAGTACCTGATTAATGGTGTCATTTCCCATTTGGAGTTGGATCCGTTCTTACTTTCTTTTTTCTTTTTTGGTTTCAAATGATGCCTGGACTCTGAAGAAACTTCTAGCGTCTCTTTGCTTTTGATTGGCTTACTCTGCCTTGAAATTACCTGTGTGAAAGAGAATGATAACTATGCTACGTACCTTCTGTGAGAATTATTTAGGATAGGATCTGTAAGTTCTGTTTAATTTTTGATATCGCCTGAGTGCTTTCTTTTCCCTGAATTTGTACTCAGAAACTAACACTCCTTGATCATAGGTAGTTGTATAGCTGAACTAGGTTTTGCTCTCTTAACTCTTAATAAGTTTCTGGTAATTTTTATGTGAGATGCATTTGTACTTGTTTTCATTAACTCATAGCTGATTTCTTTCCTCTAAGTTCAGAAACAATTCTCAGAAGCTTTTTGAAACTACTACAGTTTTTTCAAGTCCGGAGTACCTTTTTAGCTACTTAAAAATGGTTGGTATCCAACCAAACATGTGGAGTCCGTCATATAGCTATTACATCTCAATCTGATATATGGTGTTGGGTTGGACCCAAATGTTAACTCATGCAGGTCGGGACCTGGACGTTCTAGAGGACCAGCTCGTGCCAGAGGTGGATCTATTGCTATTGGGCGTGGTGCAGGGTAAGTGAAGCTTGCTTGAATTTTAAGATCATCGCAGTCACTGTGCTGTTTGTGGTCCGACTCTATAATAACTTATTGGATAAAGACGGTAGATACTTTCCTGTCTTTTGCATGATCCTGTTAGCTTCATCAGTGGTGGATATGATCTGTCGATTTCCGTTAGTATCCTGTTTCTTACATAATATTTGGAAATAAGTCTGATAGTCTTATTTTCTTTAAGATAGCCGAGAGTGAAGTTGAAGTTGGACTTGATTAAAGTCTGTTCCCTTTTTTGCTGCCTCAAAACTGGAAAAAAGGAAAGGAGAGAAAGGAGAAGGAATGGGGGATATTGCAGCCTCCTTTTTTTTTTCAAAATAAAAGCAATTCCTGCCTCCATTCGTGGTTGATATCTTTTTTTTGGGTGTCTTAGAAGAGGTCATTAGGTCTAGAATTTCTGAAATAATGTATCTCGACAATCCCTAGCTACAAAATCCTTGATTTGCTGGAGATGCTAATATGCCTCCTTGTGGATATTATAACTAAAGTAGATACTTCATTTCTGACTATATGCCTTTCGGTCCTAAACATTTGAACTTAGACGTTCTGTCCCTTTTTTTCGCACACACTCACTATTGATGTCTCTGCTCTGTTAATACCTCGTTGTGCCTTCTGAATTCTGAACACACTGCAGACTTCTAGTTTGATTCAACGATAATGTTTTCATAGCCTGCATTGCGTGGAACCCTTGTCTTTAGATTTCATTTGATGTCGGATTTTATAATTGTCATCTTCTAGTAGATGTACTATTGAGACGGATCTTAAACTGGAGAGTTGGATAGATTGCCCCTTATAATGAGTGTTGTGCACTAGAAAAGTTCCATTGGGATTTCTTATGAAGGCAGTTTTACACTGTTGGTTTGCTTTGTCACTCAATCACCCTCTTACCCGTTATCCCAGATTACTTTAAAGAGGCCATTGGCCAAGAGACGAAATATATTTCTGTTAAATTATGAATGTTGTGCCATGGGAGGTGTAGAAAGCTGACCCAAGGATCCTGCGTAGGATACGATAACAGATGCTGCACACTGCTACTGTGTGTTGTTTGGCTAGATGTTTGAGTCTTGAAATTTGAATGCATGTGTGGTCTCTCAGCCCAAGAGGACTAATGTACATGTTCAAATGTGTCACTGTCTGTGTTTAAACATTTTCCGCAACTTGGATATCAGTGGTTGACATAATTTGTGCACTTACAGACAGAGGAACCGTGGAGGTTTCAGGGGTGGTCGAGGTCGTGGCGCCGCTGGTGGACGCGGTCGTGGAGGTGGCCGTGGGAGGAACAAACCTCTTGAGAAGTCAGCTGATGAACTGGACAAAGAGCTGGAGAAGTATCATGCCGAGTCAATGGAAACTTGATTGCGTGACCAAGCCTTTCCTGTGGTAGACAACTCACCTAGTTTTTCAGCTGTACAAAGTTTGAGATGTGAAAGTAGAATCTCTTTTTGATGCGTGATGTTGCGTTGATAGTGCAATAAGTAAGAACTTGGTGATTCTTGATCAGCTAAAGCTGCCCTTGATTTAGTTCAGGTACACTAGATGTTTCTCTTTCAGCTTGTCTTATTTTGGGAAGTAAATGAACCTGAGGCTTCTTTACATTTGAAAAGGCGCTAATTCCATGGTCATAGTGTGCTGTTTGATTTTTCACTTTGGGGTTTTCTCAAGTAGAGTGATGAGAGTCCTAGACGGCCGTGTGCGGAGGCAGGGCTTTTGCATCACTATATAGGTTTGGGCAAGTCGTTTGGATCTACAAGTGGCAGTTGATCGACACAATTTGATGTAATTTTCGTTATGGGTTATTGGAAAATAACTTTGTTTTTAACATATGAACATGATTGTGCATATCCGGTCCTCTGTACCTCGAGAGTCGGGTAATGTTGTTTGCCTTTAGGCTATACGATCAATGTGTTAATATGCTTGCCTTTAGGCTAATTACGATCACCCTGGTAGTTTTACAGTTGATATCTGACTGATCTCACACAAATAAATTGCCCCTAGTTTAATTTTGATCTTTTCCTTGTGATTATGAACAATTCAGTACAAGTGTAATGTGTATAACACATTCTTACAAAAAGGGGAAGTTGGACAATATTGTCTTGTTGGGTTTACTGGAGTTTTATAATGACCATGGAATAATGGGAAAGATGTACGTGGAATAATCAATTTCTTTTTCGGCATATGCATAATTATTGTCATTGCCATTGTTTTATTTGCGACTACTTATTTTTCTGGAGCAATATGAATCAACATAAATCCTTAGGTTTAGCAGCACACTTTTTGTTGCTAAACTTGGGTCTTTAGCGCTTAACTTTCCCCAAAAGAACAAAGAAAAAGAAAAGGGAAAAAGGAAAAAGTTCTTACTATCTTCTTTTGTTTTGCACGATTTTTCAATGAAGTTTTTGCCCGAAGTCGTCTTCTTTTTTTTTTTTTTTTTTTATATTTTTAATGTGCAAAAGAAACTTCGCCAAAAAGTGATACGAAAAATTCGTTTCTTTGGTAATTTATTATTTTGTACCAAATAGTCTACTACTATGGTAAAAACGAAGTATGGTATTTAATATAATTTTTTTTAATCATGTAAGTGGCTAATTTATTGGTCGTTTACTTCAACCGAAAGGTTTCTAACTGGTTGAGAGTCCAAAAAAAAGTTCGAACTTGTATCCGAAAGTATAAATCAGGATGACGATCGTGTATTATGTTCCGAAGACAACAATTAAAAGAAACGTATTATTTCTTGCTAAAGAGACTCCTGATGTTGTATTAACGGGTGCGGTCTTGTCTATACTTGTCCTTCAGTTTGGCTACAAAGCTTTCATGTGACGAAGTCAAGAATACTGTATTCTCTTGTAAAGAAGCAGGTTATGCAGTCTCTAGAAGACGCCCCCTCCCCCTCGCCCTCTCCCTCCTCCTTTATAAGCATATTATATTACACAATCCCAGACGGAAAAAACGAAGTTAAAACATATATACAATCGCAAGCAAAAAAGGGGCCTCGCCGCGGAAATAATATTTTCTTAAAATCACAAACATACCTCTGTGAAAACTTTGCACAATACATGACACGCACAAGATTTTACAACAAAATTGTGTGGTGAACCAAAAATAATTACCTGTTAGTCAACAACAGATTTTAGGCATAAAGTGTTAAGTCCTGCAGGTCGGTACAAAAGCACTTCTGCTCAGCCATTCTATCTCGGCTGCATATCTGAGTCAGGTCGGCACTTGCCCAACATGACCAAGACAGATCAGGAATGACTAAAATAAAGCCTCATATGGTATTTCATCATATTGCATCTCGGCTCGGCAAAGTCATATCTATTACTTACGGTCAACCTCGGCAGAATAACTCATCTCGGCCTTGGCTGCATATTGGTTCTGCCACGCTAAACATTATCGGATAAGATCAAGTGAAGATATTCTCTACTGTCTGCTGGGACCCAATAAGCGGCTCTGCAGAATACTTTCCAGATGTCAAGCGATGATTGGTTCAGGACAAGGTTATCATTACCAGCCGACCTTATCTATTACTTACGGTCAACCTCGGCAGAATAACTCATCTCGACCTTGGCTGCATATTGGTTCTGCCACGCTAAACATTATCGGATAAGATCAAGTGAAGATATTCTCTACGGTCTGCTGGGACCCAATAAGCGGCTCTGCAGGATACTTTCCAGATGTCAAGCGATGATTGGTTCAGGACAAGGTCATCATTACCAGCCGGCCTACGTAACAGCTACGGTCTCAGGCTTTAGTCCCATCGCACCGCATCTCTGCAACGGATTAGACCGCCATCTCAGCCACATCACCGTCTCATCAACTGGGCAGGGGGTCAGACCTCCAGAATCTCAAGTATAAATGCCCCTCTATCCAGACGAGGAAGGGGATCCGAATTTTTGGAGAACGACTGGAGCATTATTTCCAGAACTCCATCTCGACCACAACACAAAAACTCACAAACTTAGTGAGATCTTTTTTCAGGTTTTATCTAAACCTCTATTCTAGCATAAATTGCACAAGGCAAAACACCCATAACTGACTTAAGCGTCGGAGGGTTTTTCCCGGGGCAGCGCCCTGAGACCTCTAACGTTTTTCTTCTATCACAGGTTCCATAGACGGATTCAGACAGAAGATTAACGGCCCACTTTTTGGGTCATCTCTGATCCACCCGATGAGCAATTCAGGCCTCATCATTTGGCGCTAGAAGGAGGGACTACAAGCCTTCACACCTTAAAACAACTATTCAAGGCTTTCTTAATATATATCCTATCCCTTTTATTACGGGAAAGATGGATAAAAAGAATGGGAAGGGGTTCAAGCAACCTAAGGCATCCAGAAGATGTCAACTTCTTCAACAACAA
Source organism: Eustoma russellianum (assembly GCA_036186865.1). Classification (NCBI taxonomy): domain Eukaryota; kingdom Viridiplantae; phylum Streptophyta; class Magnoliopsida; order Gentianales; family Gentianaceae; genus Eustoma; species Eustoma russellianum. The sequence goes on from AP025040.1 coordinate 42,369,661, forward strand.
ACGGAACAGTGTTCCTCAGAATCAGGAGAATCATCAACTCCCACTACCGCCTTCACATATGAAGAACATGAGAGCCATACGTTATGTGGCACAAAATCCTGGTGTACTCCAAGCTGTGGTGAAAGAGTTGAAGGGGAAAGCTTCCGCAGCGGAACCCAGTGGGTTACACCCCAGTAACTTTCACTCACAAGAAGAACACCTGGAGTACTCTCCAACTCAGCCTGACTATCATCCCAGGCGTCAGGCTGAATTTATGCCCGAGGCAGCTCGGCCAGGAGATCGGGCGTTTGATCGAGCTTGGCCACCTGCAACGGTTCTATAATCCGAGGTCAAGGCTGTACAACAGGCTCGACTTTGGCAAACTTCCTTTGGAAGGAAGATGCTGACCTGAGCAGCAACCTCGGTCACCAGAAGAAGATTCAGATTCGGATGGGCAAAAATTGCGGATGACTGAAAGAATACGACTGGTTTAGAAGCATAGTCCCACAAAAGAATCGTGTTTTATCTCCCAAATTTGTATTCAAAATTCCCATGTGAATGAAATGCACTTTTGGTATCCAAAAGAGAATAGTCAATATATTAAGCAAGGCTTTATATTGTAAGACTTAAACTCTCATCATATCGACCAAGTTCTTCAACCAGCTCTATTCGGCTTTCCTGTTCGGCAATGTTCGGTTTAGGTCAGCTAGGTCAGACGGTTTTTCATCTCGGGTTGGGGGCATATTCATTTTCTTTCTGGCTGGTTCATACAGAAAGATTCATCCAGACTGGGCGAGGAGTTCTGTGCTTCCCCGACGCCTACTCTACGAGTTGTAACAGAATTGGAGCCGACAGGATTCGTGCTAAACCAACTTCTGCCTTAAAACTCCTAGAGTGGCCAGGGACACAAGCTCCCTCATCTCGGTGACTTCTTTCTTATGGCTCAGCAGATCAAGAAAATGATATGGTATCTTCCCAACCATGACACATGTCATATTAAATGTCCTCCAATGCGGGGGCTCAACTAAGGGGATATCTACTAAAAATGACAAGTTTCATAACTCAGTAGGACAGACTTTGGACTCCAAATCGGTCTTCACCTCAGCCATTACAAGGAAAAACTTGGGCCATAAAATAGGGGTCAAACCCTGGAGTCCAATTCAGTCCTATGAAGAGAAACAACTCATTCGTCTTAAAACTTGGAAGAATCCAAGAAAGATTTAGCGGAGCAGATTCTGGAGACCAGATCAGCTTTGCAAAAGCTCAGACTAAAAACGACTGAGCAGAAAATATAGGGCCGACACTGGAGACCAAGTCGCACCAATGGAAACATCAATCAAAACTTGAAAGAATCTAATAAAGATTTAGCGAAGCAGATCCTGGAGACCAGATCAGCTTTGCAAAAGCTCAGACTGAAAACGGCTGAGCAGAAAATATAGGGACGACCTTGGAGACCAAGTCGGACCCATGGGAACATCAATCAAAACTTGGAAGAATTCAAAAAAGATTTAGCGAAGCAGATCCTGGAGACCAGATCAGCTTTGTGAAAGCTCAGACTAAAAACGGCTGAGCAGAAAATATAGGGCCGACCCTGGAGACCAAGTTAGACCCATGGAAACATCAATCAAAACTTGAAAGAATCCAAGAAAGATTTAGCAGATTAGATCCTGGAGACCAGATCAGCTTTGTGAAAGCTCATAATAAAAATGGCTGAGTAGAAAATATAGGGCCGACCCTGGAGACTAAGTCGGACCCATGGAAACATCAATCAAAACTTGAAAGAATCCAAGAAAGATTTAGCAGAGCAGATCCTGGAGACCAGATCAGCTTTGTGAAAGCTCATAATAAAAATGGTTGAGCAGAAAATATAGAGCCGACCCTGGAGACCAAGTCGGACCTATGAAAGCATTAATCAAAACTTGGAAGAATCCAAGAAAGATTTAGCAGAGCAGATCCTGGAGACCAGATCAGCTTTGTGAAAGCTCATAATAAAAATGGCTGAGCAGAAAATATAGGGCCGACCCTGGAGACCAAGTCGGACCTATGAAAGCATTAATCAAAACTTGGAAGAATCCAAGAAAGATTTAGCAGAGCAGATCCTGGAGACCAGATCAGCTTTGTGAAAGCTCAGAATAAAAATGGCTGAGTAGAAAATATAGGGCCGACCCTGGAGACCAAGTCAGACCTATGAAAGCATCAATCAAAACTTGGAAGAATCCAAGAAAGATTAAGCGGAGCAAATTCTGGAGACCAGATTAGCTTTGCAAAAGCTCAGACTATGAATTGCTGAGCAGGAAAATATAGGACCGACCCTGGAGACCAAGTCGGAACTATGAATTCACCCATCAAAACTTGGAAGCATCCAGGAAAGATTAAGCAGAGCAGATCCTGGAGACCAGATTAACTCTGCAGAAATTTAAGTTATTATTCATACATCTCGGCCTTATGAACAAAGTTTGAGCTAAAAGATTTCATCTCAGCCAACATACTTCGGCTACGCTTGATTAAAGACAGGCTATTACTAATCATTATTCAAATGGGATCTCGGCTAAGATAGTTCAGCCTATTATCTTGAGCAGGAATTCATTCTTAAATGGATATTACATTGGCTCGGCAGAATAACAGGTTTATTCTATATTTTAAGCTTGATAACTTAGCTTATCTTCAGTTAAACTGATTGAGATTACCAAGGCCGACATGGGAACTCGGCAAAAATAAGTTTGAGAAATAAACTCAACAAAAATGCTGAGATAAAAGAGCAGAGCAGAGCAAAAGAAAACTGCAAAGACTTAGACAAATTTTTCATTGATAAAGATCTTGAAATACATTCAACATCCACTCAGCAAAATCACAAGAAAAATCCTAAGTCTAGTCTTCCTCTTCCCTCAAGTCAGCCCATCTAAGAATTGTTGGAACTGAGTGTCAAACTCTTGAGAAGCGGTTGAGTTGTATATCTCGGCCAGACGTGGATTCTCTTTTAGCTCAGGATGCACCTCTGAGCAGATGTCAATGGCCTCCTTTCGGCCGACCTCCATGGCTGAGCTCTGCAGAAGGATCATGTTTTCTTCGAACATCTTTACTTCCTGAACTTAGCAATGGCCTTCATCTCGGCTTTGGCCAGTTGCTAACGCAGTCTATCTAGCTGCTCTTCATAAGTGTTGCGCTTCTGCAACAACTCAGCTTCACTCTTCTTCAGAACCTCAATCTCTGTCAGAGATTGAGTGGAGGCCAGCTCCAAGTCAGCAACTTTGTGCTCCAACTCATCCACCTTTGAGTTGGAGGTGGCCAACTTCATCTCAGCATCTTCCGCTCTTTGCTGAAGCTGAGAGACATCAGCCCAAAGAGAAGAAACTTGTTGATTCAGCTCGGCCTTTTCTTGGTTGGCCGCTTCAAGTTCTTGGGTCCTGGCTTGAAGTTCTTCAAAAAATTCTTCACTTCGGGCCAAAGCTTCTAGCTCTTGAGCTCGGACCTGCAAGGAGGCAGAGTTAGAAAAATAACTAAGTGATGAAAAGCAAACAAGCACTTAGAAAAATCTTTGCTTACCAGAGCAATGTTGGAATGAAGGGCGTTTTTCAACTCTTCCCAAGCAGTCGCCCTAAATTTCTGGTGATCCAAGGGCAGAATCGCCACTTTGTTCAGTCTTCTGGCTATGGTTGGGTCCAGAGCTGAATCACCTTTAGAAAACCCAATTAGAATTGGGTCATAGGTTTCAGCCGGTTGAGACAGGGTTTCCTAAGCCGGCTCAGCAGCAACCGTCTCAGAAGGCTGAGATGTTCCAGGATCTCGGCTACTGGAACCTTCGCCCCTGCATCAAGGATGAGAGTTAAATACTGAAAGAGGGAAAATTTGTTGAAAGGAAATTGCAACAAGACCGACCTCGGACAATGGTTAAGTTGTCAGGGGAGAGGGTCAAGTAATTTTGGCCTACAGCCGAATGGCTCAGGTCGTCTGCCATCCAAATTTCATAGTCCACCTTTTGTCAATCGATGACTATGGAGAAAGTTCGAATTCTGTCTGCTTCATTGCAGTAGTCTGGGCCCAGCCTCATGTTGTCAGCTCTGCCAGACTTCCAGATATTTCTGCTCGGCAGCTCAGCTTTTTTAACGTAGAAAAATTTCCCTTTCCATCTCTTGTTGGAAGTAGGAATATTGATGACAAAGGAAAAATTTGTGTTAGACGCTCGCTTGCTGAAATAATACCAGCTATGCGAGGCTCGACAAGCAAAAAGGGCTCGGAAAACAGTAGCATTAAAGGGGAACTCAGCTATTCTGAGGAAAAGAAGATAGCAAAGAATAAGTTTGAGGCCGTTGGGTTGGATTTGAGAAAGTGTGAGTCCATAAGCCCGCATAATACGAATAAGTGGCTTAGGAACAGGAAGGTTAAAACCTGACTTGAAATAATCCTCATAGACTGCTTCATAATCCATAGGGGGACATAGGCAGTCTGACTAGGTAAAGGAAGGATTGGGCCGAACCGATTTCGGTCAATCTTGTGGAATTTACAGATCCTGTCCAGGTCGGCCTCGGACAGGGTTGAAAAAGACTCTTGGACAAGAAGAGAGGGCATACCTCTCTCGACGACCCTAGAGAACTGAGATGGGCCCCTTAGTGGGGTCGGGGGATTTACAGATGTCGGAGCAGGAGCAATCCCTGCTTGCTCCGGCGAAGATCTGACCACGTCGATAGCTCTGTTGGACTGAACAGAGTCATCGGTGGTCCGACACAGATTGCTGATGGGAAGATCATCAGCAGAGGCTGATCTACCGGACGGAGATGGAGAGCTGAAGTTCTCTCCACCACCGGCGGCGTAAGAACCACCCTCAGAAAAATTCTAGGAATCGTTGGAAGAAGAAGACATTGTAAAAAGTGAGATGAAAAAGAAGACTTACAGAGAAAAAGATGAAGAAGGCTTAAGAGGTCGGGGAAGACAACCGGAGAAGATGGTAAGATGCCGGAGAAGAAAAGCAAAGCAAGAGCAGAAATGAAAGCGGAGATAAAAGTTTTAAATGACCTTGGAGAGCCCTATTTATAGGATTTCAGCTCGACAGCCCAAAGGTCGCCTTGGTATCATCGTCCTCGATCTCCGTAACGACCGAATACGAAAAGGTGTGTAACATACGCCTCGTGCTCTGCGCAGACAGTAAATATGCAGAGCAGCCCAATCAGAGGCCGACGCGTCATAATTGAAAGGACAACTCATTAAAGGCTTTGAATCGATTAGCCTGCCCTCTCAGGTTAGCTCGACCAAACTAATCTGGATGCAAATGGTGAACCAAAAATAATTACCTGTTAGTCAACAACAGTCAACAGCAGATTTTGGACATAAAGTGTTAAGTCCTGCAGGTCGGTACAAAAGCACTTCTGCTCAGCCATCCTATCTCGGCTGCATACCTGAGTCAGGTCGGCACTTGCCCAACATGACCAAGACATATCAGGAATGGCTAAAATAAAGCCTCATATGGTATTTCAGCATATTGCATCTCGGCTCGGCAAAGTCATATCTATTACTTACGGTCAACCTCGGCAGAATAACTCATCTCGGCCTTGGCTGCATATTGGTTCTGCCACGCTAAACATTATCGGATATGATCAAGTGAAGATATTCTCTATCGTCTGCTGGGACCCAATAAGCGGCTCTGCAGAATACTTTCCAGATGTCAATCGATGATTGGTTCATGACAAAGTCATCATTACCAGCCGACCTACGTAACAGCTACGGTCTCAGGCTTTAGTCCCATCGCACCGGATCTCTGCAACGGATTAGACCGCCATCTCAGCCACATCACCGTCTCATCAACTGGGCAGGGGGTCAGGCCTCCACAATCTCAAGTATAAATACCCCTTTATCCAGACGAGAAAGGGGATCCGAATTCTTGGAGAACGACTGGAGCATTATTTCCAGAACTCCATCTCGGCCACAACACAAAAACTCACAAACTTAGTGAGATATTTTTTCAGGTTTTATCTAAACCTCTATTCCAGCATAAATTGCATAAGGCAAAACACCCATAACTGACTTAAGCGTCGGAGGGTTTTTCCCGGGATAGCGCCCTGGGACCTCTAACGTTTTTCTTCTATCACAGGTTCTATAGACGGATTCAGACAGAAGATTAACGGCACACTTTTTGGGTCATCTCTGATCCACCCGATGAGCAATTCAGGCCTCATCACTGTGTATAAACAAAACATGCACATGCAAGAAATGAATTTACAAATGCACATTCTTGCTTAAGCAACCGTAATTACTGATGAGAATAATGGAGATGAAGCTGATGATCATGGTTAGCATCTTGCCCTCATCAAGCATGCATCAACTGCACGACATGAACGGTCTGGGGATGAACTATCTATTGGAGACACAAATATCTCTGTTCAGCAGTGTACTTCCCGACTCTGTCTTCTTGAAGAGTTTTCCGACTGCCTGGTCCCAATTTGTTCGAGCAGTGCTGCCTTTGGTTGGAGTTCTTGACACAATATCATCCGCATTCCCCTCTTCCGGGACTTGTTCTGGGCATACATCCGCTGATGATTCTCCTTCCTCGGCACTGGATACAGCATGAGGTATGTTCAAGCTAACAGCCCTTTCGAGTGCATCCTTGTGCTCTTTTTCAAGGGTCTGCAGCCTTTCAAATTTCTGGGTTCCAGGAGGGGTGGTTGTTGTCTCTGTTTCAACGCTCATTTCCTTTAGCCTCTGCCCAGATGCAATATTAAAGAGTCAATTCAAAACCGTTATATCTGGTTTAGGATACACAATGGACTACAAATCAAGGACACACTCTTCTTTGATTTTGGAATATGATGGAATAAAGCACGATGACTCATTAAATTGGTTGCGATTCTTATATTGTGAAGTAGCAGTTGATCGACACAGCTTGAAGCAATTTTCATTATGGGTCATCAAGAAACAACCTCTGTGTGTTTCTAACACATAGGTATGGTTGCGTACATCCTGTCGGATTTAATTTAATAAACCCCTGAATAGGACCGTTTAATCGAATCAATGGACAAAGTAACAAAATGCGAAAATATACCTTGCTCCATTGTTGTTGTTAATCTGAACACGTACACTGCAACTGCTCCGGCTGATGAAGAATCTGGCGTGATCCAAGGATTCACGACCTCCCACCAATTGTTGATATACCCCTTGAACCGGAATCAACAATTCACTGCTTTACCCGATGGAGAGGTTAGGCAGTGTGGACTTTATAGAAAATTTGGCACACCCCCTTTTTCTTTCTGTGTATACACGTTCTTTTTTACTGTCTGTGTGAGGAGGTGAATGCCTCCTCCTCTATTATAGATGGGGAATGGAGGAATCCTGATAGGCATAACTGTTAATAGATAGAGATTCCTTTATCGAAGATACTTGATGATATATTCAAGTTTTCTCTATCTATTTCCAAATATTATCTAATATTTAATAATAAACATTATTAAATATTATTTAATATTTAATTATTGTGCCAACAATTATCTACAAGTCACACGTGGGTTGTCGCCCCTCGGGGACCAGATGTCGTAACTTAATGGTCGTTGCACTTTGAGCCCATCCATCGCGGTCTCTGACCATATGACTGTCTACATATTCGGGGTTTCCATTTAGACCACACTATACATCCACGAACATACCCGATAATCACTTAACGTGTGGATGTTTTACGTAACAATGAATATTATTACGTGACATATGTGACATATAATATTATCATACATAACGTCCACCTTATGATTAATTCGTATAAACTTTATCAACGTGCTGCGCATCACACGTATCTCGAATTAATCCCAACAATCTCCCACTTGGACTATGTATGTATCTTAAAGATTATATGTCACCCTTTGAGCTCATATACCGTATGTCCTTTAGTGTGTCTTTCCTTTTCCGGTCCATCAGCAAATGTTAGCAAAAGACTTAAGCCGCACGTCGCCACATTGAATTAGTGACTAGTCCCTCTTAAATCATGATACTAACATTCTACTGAATGACATGGATACTGAAATGGATATGTAGTGTGGAATTAATATGCCAGGTGATCATACATATCTAATTCCAACTTGGCCCTCTTTAGCGAGATCAATAGAATTCAGAATGTATGCCGTAACTGCTTAATGTACATTACTTCTGCAGAAAAACTTTAATATAACCGGAATGTACATTATACTGTATGTCTGAAATAAACAACTTTATTGAACACAAGAAAACCTCACAGACTCCCACTAGGATAAAACATCCTCAACTGGACTAAGACCCATACGGCTAACATGCTTGTGAAACACACCCGGTTCTACGGTCTTAGTCAAAGGGTCGGCCACCATAGAGTCTGTACTGATATGCTCAATACTGATCAGACCACTCTGAATTCTTTCTTTAACAGCCAGATACTTCATCTCTATGTATTTCGCTTTAGATGAACTCCGGTTGTTATTTGAGTATAGCACCGCAGCTTTACTGTCACAGTAAATCCTCATTGGAGATGAGATAGTCTCCAATACCCGCAGCCCTGTGACAAAATTGCGAAGGCATATCGCCTGATTGGATGCGTGGAAGTAAGCTACGAATTTCGTCTCCATAGTGGAGAATGCCAATAAGGTCTGTTTCGTGCTTTTCCATGAGATCGCACCTCCGGCTAGGGTAAACACATAGCCTGAGGTCGATTTCATGCTATCATAGCATCCAGCAAAATCGGAATCTGTATATCTAGTGATCTCTAACTTATCAGATCTCCGATACGTCAGTACGTGTTGTTTCGTTTCTTGTAAATATTTCAGCACCCTCTTTGCTGCGGTCCAATGATCCTTACTCGGATCAAAGAGGTATCTGCCTAACATTCCCGTAATGAATGCCAAGTCTGGTCGCGTACATACTTGAGCATACATTATACTCCCTACTACCGAAGCATAGGGAGTATTCCTCATTTCCGAACGTTCAAACTCTGTTTTGAGACATTGTTTTAGACTGAATTTATCTCCTCTTGCCACAGGGGTATTAAGTGGTTTACACTTATCCATGCTATACCGCTTCAACACCTTTTCGATGTATGCCTGTTGTGAGAGACCTAAGATACCTTGGGTATGATTCCTTCGTATCTCAAGTCCCAACACATATGAGGCTTCACCAAGGTCTTTCATCTCGAAATGCTTTCTCAGAAAGGCTTTGGTGTCGCTCAACATGTTTACATCGTTTGTTGCAAGCAGTATATCATCTACGTACAAGATCATAAATATGAACTTGCTCCCACTAAACTTGTGATACACACATTCGTCAATTTGGTTTGCCTCAAAACCGAAGGAGGCAACCACTTTGGCGAATTTGAAGTACCACTGTCGAGACGCTTGCTTGAGCCCATAGATGGATTTCTTTAGTCGACAAACCATGCATTTTGGATCTCCCACCTCGAATCGAGGCGGTTGAACCATGTAAATGGTCTCGTCGAGTTCTCCGTTTAAAAACGCAGTCTTAACATCCATCTGATGTAGCTCAAGATCTAAGTGTGCCACTAAAGCCATGATAATCCAGAAGGAATCCTTCTAGATACTGGAGAGAAGGATTTCGTATAGTCTATGCCCTCCTTTTGGATAAACCCTTTAGCAACAAGTCGAGCCTTATATCATTCTACGTTGCCTTTTGAATCCCGTTTGGTTTTAAATATCCATTTGCAACCAACAGGTTTCGAACCTTTAGGCAACGAGACGACATTCCATACCTTGTTGTCGTGGATAGACTTTATTTCTTCTTCCATGGCCTTTATCCACTTTTCTGAATTTCGACATTGCAATGCTTGTTGGACATTTTCGGGGTCATCGTCCAACATACCAACATCGAATTCGTGTTCTTGGAGATACACCACATAGTCACTAGGTATGGGGTTTCTCCGTTCACGAGTGGATCTCCTTAGGGGCACTTGTTCTTGAGATACTGTAGGTTCCTGAACTGCATCAGCCGGCAATTCATCGAGTTCTTCAGTAACTTCCTCAGGAACATAAACTTGTTCTTGTGGAGCGTCACTACTGGGATGAGGTACCTCAGGTGCGGGTATCGCTGATGCTATCTCCCCAAAAGATGGTTCGATTCGCATTTCTGTCGCATCTGAGTGTGTCTCATCTAACTCGATGATCTGCTGATGCAAATCATTCCCCCCGGAACCAAAGTATCCTCAAAGAACTTTATCGAATTTGTCTCGAAAAACACTTTACTTGTGGGATCGTAGAATTTATACCCTCGTGACCTTTCCGAGTAACCAACGAAATAGCAACTAACTGTTTTGGTGTCCAGCTTTCTTTCATTTGGTCTGTAAGGCTTCGCCTCTGCTGGACAGCCCCAAACCCTTATGTGGTTAAGGCTAGGCTTACGCTTAGTCCATAACTCATAAGGGGTCCTTATCGTCGCTTTAGTTGGTACTCGGTTGAGGATGTAAGCTGCAGTTTTAAGCGCTTCTCCCAAGAGGAATAATGGTAGTGTAGTTTGACTCATCATACTACGCACCATGTCCATAAGTGTACGGTTTCGTCTTTCAGCTACACCATTCATACTTGGTGACCCAGGCATGGTGTACTGAGGGACGATTCCGTTTTCCTCTAGGTATTTAGCAAATGGTCCTGGACACTGTTCTCCTGATCCATCATATCGACCGTAGTATTCACCCCCACGGTCCGATCTGACGGCTTTAATCCTTTTGTTGAGTTGTAACTCAACTTCAGCTTTAAAGGATTTGAACATGTCTATTGCTTGCGCTTTTTCTTTAATCAATAATACGTAGCCATATCGCGAATAGTCGTCAATAAAGGTGATAAAATAAGAGTGGCCATTTCGAGTAACCGGATGAAATGGGCCACTAATATCGGTATGAATCAACTCTAATGGACTATTTGCACGATTTGCTTCATATCTTCGGACTTTAGTTTGTTTTCCTTTAGCACAAAATACACACGACTCTAAGTCGGTTAAGTCTAAAGGATTGAGAATTTCTGTTTTTGACAAGACGTTCTATTCTGTTTTTGGACACGTGTCCTAAACGTCGATGCCAAAGTGATCCTGAATTCTCATGAGTTAATTTTGCTTTAACGTTTCGCGTTACAACATGCAAGGTTTCCTGATTTGAAGCAACATTTATTGAATAAAGTTTATCAATTTCGGACATTATACCGTGACCAATCAATCTAGAAGCATGATATAGTTGGAAATTTCTATTTCCAAAATAACCGTAATATCCACTTTTATCCAATCGATAAAACGAAATAAGATTTCGTTTAAACGATGGTACTACAAAAGTGTCATGCAAATCTAGATAGAAACCGGATGTCAACAGCAATCTGAAATGCCCAATGGCTTCAACCTTTATGCCGATGCCATTTCCCCAATAGACGTATCTTTCATCATCTCTCGGTTTTCTATGGCTTAGGCAACCTTGCATAGTCACAGATAGGTGAGTCGTGGCTCCCGTATCGACCCACCAAGTGGCTATATCCGAAACAAAATTAACTTTAGAACAAACTAAGAATGTACCCTTTTTCTTGAGACAAGATATATAACCGGTACAATTCTTCCTTAAATGTCCTTCCTTATTGCAAAAGAAACAAGTCATGCTTTTGGGTGTGTCAGTAGTAGGCACCCCCTTTTTCCTTTTGACTTGCCTTTTGCACAGTAACCATTTCCGCAGCTTTGCGTTTCTTACCACCGAACTTGGTGGCGACAACATTCATAACTTTATGCACCCTTATGCTGTCGATTCCACGGTACTGTTTCGAGCAAAGTTTCTTTAAGAGATTGCCTGCCTCGGCTTTCTCATTCTTTACATATCTTTGCTCGAGATCGGCTAAAAATCCTCTAGCCGTCGTGGACTCAGAAACGTGTCCCCTGAAGCATTTGGGGATAGTCTTTTGCATGATCATAAGATACATGCGATTTGATTGTAGCCAGCGTGCCATGTGAGATTTTTCCTCACTGGTACTTTCGTCTGTTAGCACAGCTAGACGATCTATCTGTAACGCATTGTCTAGATCAGCAATCCCCAGAAAGATCTCAAATTGATCTTTCCATTGCTTATAGTTTGAACCGTTCATTGTAGGAATATCCTTAATGTTAGACATTATTGCTGAAAAGCAAACAAGAAACGGACTTAAATACACAACACGTGTAATCTTTAAACTGCATAAAAACCAAACATCAAAATAGAACCCCGATTCCATCTACCAATTGTCTTCCAATATTGGGGCTCTTTGGAGTCATCCCAATACTTTCCAACAATTGGGTGTAGTGGTCAATATGACGGCTCTCCAAGCACAGGTTAACCACCTTCCTTTGGGCCGATGAGTTAACCTACGCTTTTAAAGCTTCGCCGCCGGCCCTATTTGGGTCCACTACCATGCTCATATGTGTCTTTGATAATCACACCTTCCTTTGGGCCGGTCAATGATTGCCTCCAACACATACATGCCCTTCACGATCATAACAAATATAGTGGCGATGATATGATTGCCGCACTTTAAGGGGATCATATTAAAGCCCTACATTTGATAAGTCGCGTAACTTTATGGTTCTAAATGATCCGCAGTTTCCTGACTGACCCTTTTGCACGTACCGTGCATACTTAACCCCAAATCCGTTTTGTTTTACTTAAACCAATTTGAACTAGCTTGATTCCCTTTACGGCTCAAATAAGAACCACCTTGAACCAAGCTCAGTTCTCCTTACGGTATAAGAAAACAATATCTTTATCAATCAATTTAACAAGTGATATAACCTTATGATGGGTCACATTGAGTGTGAAGTGAACCGATTCAGTAATACCCACTTGCCATAAGGGTGTATTACCATTCCACATAATTTCCAGGCCACCGGTGGAGTCACAATGGTCTCGCTTAAGTACCGGCTTTCTTAGACAAAACTATGTGTACGGTGTTTTTATCACAACTCAATGAGTCATCTATCACGAGTATAAACCGCATTGATTGATAAGTATTGGTTAATTCAGTCAACTTAACTCATCGAATTAACTTGGTTGAACTCAGTCAAACCGGGTCAAGCAAGATTCGTATCCTTATTGAGTTAAGTTCTTTTTATTTTATTTATTTATTAACATGCATAAACATAAGGCATAAATAAATAAATAAACAATTAACTGCATGCATATAAAGATAATAATGCAATAACCAGAAACTAAACTTAACACTTGATTATTATTATTTTGGATTTCTTTAAAATAATAATAATAATAACAAGAATTTATTATTATTACTATTTTTCTTAATAAACCTTAAATAATAACAATAATAATCAAATTATCATCATTATTATTTACTTTATTTTCCTTTAAAAGAACTTTAAAATAATAATAATAATTATTTATTATTACTATTTTCCTTTAATAATAATAACAATAATAATTAAATTATCATCATTATTATTATTATTCTTTAAAAGGAGACTTCAAAATAATAATAATAACAACAATTTGTTATTACTACTATTTTCCTTAAAATAAACTTTAAATAAACACAAACAACAAACTGAAATTAAAAAACTAAATAAAGGGGCTGGGGCCGGGTCGGGCCGGGTCAGAACCCGCCCGGCCTGTTCTGATTTCCGGATTTTGCCTTTTTTTTTATTTGGAATCTGTATTGGGCCGAAGCCCTTTTCTGAACCGAATTGAGACCAAATCTGAAAGCCCATCTGAAACCCTTTTTTTTTTTAAATTGCAATTTGGGCCGATGCCCTGTTCTGCTGCAGGGCTGGACCGGGTCAAACCCGGATCCGAGGCCCAGACCCGCTGCCAGAATGCTCCAGTACTGGAGCAAAAATTGCTCCTTAATTTTAGGAGCCAGAATCGAACCTGAGACCCCGCCCTTATGACAGCCGCTGCTCCCACTAGGCCAAATGGCCTTTTGATACTTCAAGGGAGCAGTTATAATAATATATTAAAACAAAAGGCAGAATTCCAGAAAATCCAAAAAACATCCGATGTTTCAGCTGGAGGGGGCCCGAACCCGTGACCTCTTTCTTTCTGACTCAAGCGCTGACCACTAGGCCTGCTCTGATACCACTTGTTGGATTTAATTTAATAAACCCCTGAATAGGACCGTTTAATCGAATCAATGGACAAAGTAACAAAATGCGGAAAATATACCTTGCTCCATTGTTGTTGTTAATCTGAACACGTACACTGCAACTGCTCCGGCTGATGAAGAATCTGGCGTGATCCAAGGATTCACGACCTCCCACCAATTGTTGATATACCCCTTAAACCGGAATCAACAATTCACTGCTTTACCCGATGGAGAGGTTAGGCAGTGTGGACTTTATAGAAAATTTGGCACACCCCCTTTTTCTTTCTGTGTATACACGTTCTTTTTTACTGTCTGTGTGAGGAGGTGAATGCCTCCTCCTCTATTATAGATGGGGAATGGAGGAATCCTGATAGGCATAACTGTTAATAGATAGAGATTCCTTTATCGAAGATACTTGATGATATATTCAAGTTATCTCTATCTATTTCCAAATATTATCTAATATTTAATAATAAATATTATTAAATATTATTTAATATTTAATTATTGTGCCAACAATTATCTACAAGTCACACGTGGGTTGTCGCCCCTCGGGGACCAGATGTCGTAACTTTATGGTCGTTGCACTTTGAGCCCATCCATCGCGGTCTCTGACCATATGACTGTCTACATATTAGGGGTTTCCATTTTGACCCCCATACTCCGCCATAGGCGGAAGCCTCTAAGCCAATTTGTTGTTGTTGTAGTTATGCCTATTGATTAAGACTAGCTGGAAAATGAAAGCTTGATGCGTTTTTGAACAGTGTCATAGCACTGAAGAGGCTTAAAACAACCTCCAGTTTTGACTTCAGATCCTTAAGTTGTATAGGCCAAGACGCAGACGAATACTGGAATTAAAGGTGAAGCTTGTCACATACTTGTAAAGCCTTTTCTGCTTCTCTTTCTATCCAAATAATTGCATGATCTGATGTAGTGTTGCAAGACAAGACTATATGTTCAAATCTGCCGTCAACTGGGATTGCAGTTCTGACCTCTGGTGGGAACCTACCACACCTGCATTCAAAAGATTATTTCAATAAGCTATGGGAACATCGAAGGCGAAATACAAGCGTGTGTTTAAGGACATCGATGAATATGGTTTTCACTGCTTTCACTGCAGGCCTCTTTCTCTCTCCCTCCCTCCCTCCCTCCCTCAATCCAGCATGAAGATGTACGGAAAGAAAATCGTTAAACTGTCGGATAGCTAGCAGAAGTATGATTCCTCAACCACCTCACAATGGAAAGCGTGAGACCGGGAAGCAAGGGATCACCAACAATGGACCTAAATTTACCAGGATGGACACACCCCCAACCCGCTCCTGCGTTACTTCCTGAATGGTGCATTGGGAATTCTAGAAAAGGCACAACAAAATCCTATGGATTAGAGTAAGTTGGTAGCATTAAACGATAGGGTGCATGATCTAATTTCATGTCTCACGAAATTCTCAACCAGAACCATAAAAAGTACCAATATGGATAAGTATCCATGCAGGATTAAAGTTATTTTAGGAGAGGGTTGGAGTTGCAGCAGAGGACACACACATCAGAGGGATTGGCATTCGTAAAACATGTTCATAGAGTAAAAGTTAAGATGCATCAGCTTCCAGAATTGTTTACCATATGAAACAGAAAGAGGAAGAAGAGTATGGGTCCTGTAGGAGATATCCACAAGGGCTACAGATCCCAAGTACAAAGAAATAAATATGCAGCTGGAGAGGTCTCAGTAGATTTTGCTATTATCAGGGAATCCAAAAATTTAACCTTGAATAGAAAAAGCAGTAGAAGTTCAGAACATCAACAACACATACAACATATCCCAACGACAGTAAACAGTAGGAGTTCAGAAGTAGAGTCAACATCCACTAGGTACATGAAGCACTACAAGCTCACTGAAATCCTACCTGCAAAATTTTCTCTCGACAATGTGATACACTCGACCGGGTGCATACAGCCGCCTCGGATCTCTGAGCTTCCTCCCCTCTGGAATGAATGTATCCCTCACGCAGATCAAAAATAATAAGCACGGCAAACTGTCCAAAGCATCAAGGCCTGGTATAAGGGATGATTCAGTGATTCACTCTTCTATAAGGAAATAACAGCCCATAAAAACCAAATGGTCTATCACATTCTTCCGAAAAATATAAAAGCAACAAAAACTAACCAAAAGACGGATCTGAATATATCTTCCAAAGGAGTAGGCGTTCTTGGCAAAAAATCATCCTAAAAGAAGCGAAAGTAAGATGCTTTGTTCATCAATTACTTTAGATGGAATGCAAATGGAACAGACCAAAAGGGAAAAGGCAACAATACGTAAGAACACTACTCAATGCCTATTTCTAACATGAGGTATCTACTGATTCCTTTTCTTGTTATTGTGGTCTATCATGTTACATATCAACCTTACGCCAGGTCTGCAAAATAATATTCTCTAAACACTCCCCTCCCACCTTTTCCAACCATTGATGGGAAAATTTTAAACTGCTTGTGGCACAAAAAATACTAGTCGTTCCCCAACCAATAAAACGTACTAGTCTCTTTACAATGACCACTTACTAGCCGTTGCTCGATATTTTACCCTTACGTGTCATTATCCTATTAAACCACTAGTCACTCATAGTTGCTACTGAATCAAAATTATCCTCACTGTCTGTATTAGTTTGATCAACAAAAATAATGGATATAGTATATACAATTCTTGAACACAAGAGAAAGCAAGAGATAATCAAATGATCAACATACTCAATGATTCCACAAGAAAAAAAATCTAACCTGCAACACAATAGAGTATATAACATCAGCATACTTCACAGCCAAATTAAGGGACATACACCGTGCCGGGGCGATGGCATAACACCTAATAAGATCCCTAGAAATCCCACCTAATCTATCCCTATGATTCACCACAATCACAGTCCGCAATGCCGCCACACCGGACCCTAAAGAATGCCCAGTGAAAATAATCTTATATCTACTCCCATTCTCCACCCAGAGCTTCTTCAAATCCTCAGATTCATTATTCAACAACCAAACCGCCGATTTCAACAGACCATGATGGACATAACCACCATCAAACATCTGCATTCCCAATTTATTATTCAACAACAATTCATAATCACTCTCTTTCACTAAATTCAATCCCCTAATCGCCAGCACGATTTCCTCGTGGTCGTGGTCGAGGTAAATTAAGTATGGAGGCGCGTGGCCTAGGGCTTCCTCATAGGTGACGCGCTTGATGACGTAATCAGGGTTCAAACGATAGCCTCCATGAGGTGTATATTTGGGATTTCTGAGATCAGGCTCGTAGACTGCCAGAATAATACGGCAAATTCGTGGGATGTCGTCGAATTCCTCGGCGGTGGCGGTGGCCCACGTGGCGCTATCATAGGATCCCACGTAAGTACATCGCTTCCAGGCCCACCGGAGGCATCCCAGCACCACCACACACTCCATTCCACATGAAACCGACATATTTAAACTCCTGAAGATTCCCTTTTTCCGGAAAGGTTAGGTGCTAATTAGTGATTAGAGCTAAAAAAGGTTTTATTAAATGACTAAAAAATAAATCAATCCGGCGGCTTTACAAGGAGAGAAGCCGAGAAATATGGAAGGCATGGAGAACTACGGTGGAAGATTGGGGGGGGGGGGGAGTGATAACTGATAAAGAGACCCAGTTGGAGTAAAGTTGAGGTTGAAAATGGGATTAAAGAGTGGAAAGATTGGCTAAAAGAAGGAGAAGGTGGTGTAAGAGTTGCGCGTGAGGAGATTCTGGTGGTCTGCGACTGCGAATGCGAGGAGTTGAATGACGTGCTTATCTTAAGATGAAAGGAATGCCGGGATTGGGATCCCTAACCTCCACTTTCCTCACCCCTTTGTGACCGTCCGACACGTAACAGCAAAGGGGAACTAGATGAAGATCACCGCATCCAGTTTCACTATCCCTATCACCGCATCCAGTTTCACTATCCCTTTTGTTACGACGTGTCGCGGGATCACACCGTACCACTTTACGGTCGGAGGATCCTATCCGGGAAAGCAGAAGGGGTGAAGATGGATTATTGTAGTAATTCCCATCTTCTGTTGTGTTTGTCTGTGTCTTGTGTATTTCGATGAGACCGACAATGACTTGATCGGACAAAGTATTCTGTCGAAAGTGTCTTCTCCTTAGTTACTATTTATATGGTAAAATTGAATGATAATAATCTGCATATCAGAACGTAAAGTGATCGGATTTTTTTTAGATTCTTTACCAATACGAAATTATAATACACCAAAAACATCTTTTGTTATTATATTAAAAAAGTTTTTAACAGCTGTATTATAACTGTTAGAGTCATAACGTTAACTTTTTATAATGGATGGAGCTTAAACTTGTATGCAACAAGTAATAACTTTTTATCTAAGAGACCATAAGGCATCACAATTTATATCTTCTACAAAATTTTGTAAAACTAAAACAGTAGGATTTTGAGATCAGAAACAATGACGTTCTCATGTCAAAATAATACCTTTTGCCCTACATGTATTAAGGCAAAGGGAAATACATTTGTTTATTACCAAAAAAAAAGTCAAATAGGATCTAAAGAGTAAGTATTCTTTCCCTTCTAAACAAACAATTATATATTGACCATAGAATTTATTATACTATTTTTAAACGTAAATTGTTTATTTATTATCTAAAAGAACATCATATAGGATTCACAAGAGTATTTAAGTATTTAATCTGATATTATCATAGTTTGAATTAAAATATGTGACAATAATTTTGTGATATAAAAATATTTTCACAATTTAAAATCAAACTATGTGACAATAATAAACAGAGAAACATAAAAATAGTAACAAACATACAATTAAATATGTGGGGACTAATTTCTCATTTTTAAGTAAGAAATTACGTTTTATATATAATCTTTGTCTCGTAACAGTTGCTGCACATAAAGCAAATTACATTTTAATTTAGCAAAAATGGATAAGTCTCGTGGCATCGTCAAATAAAATGAACGATTTAAGGTACATGTCTCAGTTCCATTCGGTAAATGCACTCAACATGGTTGAATGTCTCATGGAATTGACATATAATTGCCCGGACATAGTCCAGTTGGTACTCGAGTTGAGATTTGTTTTAATAGATCAAGAGTTCGAATCTAAGGACGCGCACAATATGAATGCTCTTGTAGGAGGCACCTTGCGTAAGCCCTCACTCAACTTACTTCTTGAGAATGGAATAGTGAAATTCCAGGGTCCGAACTTTTTGCTCAAAAAAATTGAAATATAATCGACATTTCTGAGATCCTCTACGGCTCCACCCCAATTGCCACTTGTGATCTGTTGATGGATGCATTGATCAATCATTCTCAACATTTTAGTAGGATAATATTGTATGTCATTATTCAAGGACGGTGTGGATTTATTTGTTCAACTCTAAAGATTAGATGCCTTATATTTCCCAAACTTATATTTCCATTATGCAAAACTTATTAACAAATTAAAATTGTTGCAAATGTTAATAATGGCATGGGGTTCCAGAATTAAAATATTATTTTCATTAAACTTTTTTTCATACTTCTACATCTTTTGACTGGGTTAGATCAAACAAAGCAAATGGATTTATTTGCTTAACTCTAAAGATTAGGTGCCTTATATTTCCCAAATTCATATATCCATGATGCAAAACCGATTGCCCCATGACTATGCCCAGTTGATACTCAGGTTCAGATTTGCTCTAATAGCTCAAGGGTTTGAATCCATGGACACGAACAGTGTGGGTGTTCCGCTGTTGCTAGCTCGAATGCCTGGTTCGCAGGGGGACACCTTGTGTGGGTCACTCCGTAAATCCTCACCCAACCTAGGAGACCGCAGGACTCTTGATTTGCATCCTCCACGATACTCCTTGGGACTGAGGCGGTGGACCATAGCGAAGGATTTCAACTTTTACTCCATGCAAAAGCGATTTCTTTAACAAAATAAAATTGTGGCAAATGTTAATAATGGCATGGGATTCAAGGCTTAAAATATTATTTTCATTAACACTTTTGTTCAGGATTTTCATGATTTTATTGTGATTTTTTTTCATACTTGTACATCTTTTGTCTGGGTTAGATCAAACAAAGCATATCGTACTAGTAATAAGGGATAGGTCCATATTTTAAGCTCAAACACACTGTTGATGTGTCATTTCTCGTAACATATAACTACAACAAATATTTATTATTCATGAACCATAATAAAATTAGCTAACTCTATTTGATTTATGCAGCTGCAAAGTTAGGAGTTCCGCCGCCGCTGCCACCATATCTTTCTTTGTCACAAGGCGATGATGCCTTGCTGAAAGGTGTAACCTATGCGTCTGGAGGAGCTGGGATTCTTCATGACACTTGATAAATCATAATTAAATCGTCTGTTAGTCAACAACAGTCAACGGTTCAACTCCAGCAGCTCAGCAATCAAAGTACCGCAGTTCAGCGGTACATCGCCCAAGCATGGCTGTTCAGCCTCAACGGCACCTCAGCAAGGCATCATGACGCCCTTATAACATCGAAGAATATGCCAAGGCTTGCACCTCGGCATCAACTTCAGCTTCTACACAAGTGCCACACTTCAGACCACTTCAGCTGGGTAAGGCCAAGTAATGCACTTCGGCAAGGCTTAGTCATGCACTTCGGCAAGAGTGGATCCTGCACTTCGGCAAAGTTCAGTTGTGCACTTCGGTAAAGGAACCCAGCACGACATTACTTCGTGGGACCCTCAAACAGAGGTGCAATTCAAATATAGTGATTACAGCTGGTTATTCTTTCTGAACATGTCAAGGTCACAACAGCTAGCCTACTAGTTACATCAATCAGGCCGGCCTATTACTCACATCAGTCAGACTACTGATCACATCAGCAGACCTACAGCGTCCTAGGCTTTCTGCCCCAAGCAAACGTCTTATCCACTATCAGAGGCCAAAGGCGGGAAAAGGTCTACAAAAGCAAGCCAACCAAGACAAAGAAGAGGATCCGAAATTCAAACATTCATACCCTAAAGCAAATTCATACACTTTGCTCTTCGGCCCATACTGTGAGAAACTCTTAACTCACCATTTAAATTATAGTCTCAGTGAGATATGGCCCAAACTGACTTGAGCGTCGGAGGGTTTTTTCCGGGGCCAACCCCCCGGAACCTCTGACCTGTGCTTCCTTGTGCAGGATATTTTAGAGGCTATTCCAGCTATAAACTTTCAATCCCAGTTAACAACTCTTCAAGTTAACTGACGGAGCTAATTTGAGGTCGTCTAGACCCTTGGTGAAGATCCGGCTTCATCATTTGGCGCTAGAGGAAGGGCCTCTTTCTGAGTCTCTCAAACTGAAGATTAAATACTTGCATATCTATCGAAATAGAGCAAACAAAACTTCGCAGTACCTGCAGAAGGGAGATGTTTGCAAACTATTTATATAAAGCAAGTGGAAGACAAATACTTGCAAGAGTCTTGAGATAGTGCAAACTATCAACACATAGCAAGTGGAAGACAAATACTTGCAAGAGTCTTGAGATAGTGCAAACTATCAACACAGAGCAAGTGGAAGACAAATACTTGCAAGAGTCTTGAGATAGTGCAAACTATCAACACATAGCAAGTGGAAGACAAATACTTGCAAGAGTCAAGAGTCTTGAGATAGTGTAAACTATCAACACAGAGCAAGTGGAAGAAAAATACTTGCAAGAGTCTTGAGATAGTGCAAGCTATCAACACAGAGCAAGTGGAAGACAAATACTTGCAAGAGTCTTGAGATAGTGCAAACTATCAACACAGAGCAAGTGGAAGACAAATACTTGCATGAGTCTTGAGATAGTGCAAACTATCAACACAGAGCAAGTGGAAGACAAATGCTTGCAAGAGTCTTGAGATAGTGCAAACTATCAACACAGAGCAAGTGGAAGACAAATACTTGCATGAGTCTTGATATAGTGCAAACTATCAACATAGAACAAGTTGAAGACAAATATTTGCATAGAGCAAATGAAGATGGAACTTCGCAGTTCAGAAGATCAAATGTTTGCAAACTATGAAAATAGAGCAAATAAAACCTCGCATATAATGGGAGCAGATTTCCCTAAATTTTCCCTCGGCAGGTCTGAGAAGGTTGAGCAGGTCTTAACATCTGGGAACAGTTTTCCCTATATTTCACCTCGGCAGGTCTGAGAAGGTTGAGCAGGTCTCAACATCAGGGGGCAGATTTCCCTAAATTTCACCTCGGCAGGTCTGAGAAGGTTGAGCAGGACTCAACATCTGTGGGAGCAGAATTCCCTATATTTCACCTCGGCAGAGTCTGAGAAGGTTGAGCAGGTCTCAACATCTCTGGGAGCTGTTTTCCCTATATTTCACCTCGGCAGAGTCTGAGAAGGTTGAGCAGGACTCAACATCTGTGGGAGCAGAATTCCCTATATTTCACCTCGGCAGAGTCCGAGAAGGTTGAGCAGGACTCAACATCTGTGGGAGCAGAATCCCTATATTTCACCTCGGCAGAGTCTAAGAAGGTTGAGCAGGTCTCAACATCTCTGGGAGCAGTTTTCCCTATATTTCATCTCGGCAGGTCTGAGAAGGTTGAGCAGGTCTCAACATCTAGGAGCAGATTCTCCTATATTTCACCTCGGCAGGTCTGAGAAGGTTGAGCAGGTCTCAACATCTGGGAGCCGTTTCCCTATATTTCACCTCGGCCAACATACTTCGGATATGTTTGGCTAAAAAACTTAGATTATTACTAAGTATCATTCAGATTGGAGATCAGCCGAGGCAGTACAAGATTCGTTCTTATCCAACTCTTGGTTCAGCTCGGCAAAATGACAGGTTTATTTATATTTAAAAGTTTGTTGACTTAATTTATTTTCAGTAAAGCTGATCAGGTTTATCAAGGCTGACATGAGGACTCGGCAACAACGGGTTTGAGAAACAAACTCGACAAAATGCTGAAATAAAAAAACAGAGCAAAAGGAACTGCACAGACTTAAACAAATTTTTTTATTGATAATCCTTGAAGTACAACATTGACATCCACTCAATAAAATTACAAGAAAAATCCTAAGTCTAGTCGTCCTCTTCTCTTAAGTCGGCCCCATCCAAGAATTGTTGAAACTGGGTGTCAAACTCTTGGGAAGCGGTTGCATTGTAGATCTCGTTCAGACGATGATTTTCTTTCAACTCTGGATGCACTTCTGAGAAAATGTCAATGGCCTCTTTTCGGACAACCTCCATGGCTGAGCTCTGCAGAAGGATCATATTTTCTTCAAACAATTTTGACTTCCTGAACTCAACAATGGCCTTCATCTCGGCTTCGGCCAGTTGCTGACGCAGTCTATCTAGCTGCTCTTCATAAGTATGGTTTTTCTGCAACAACTCGGCTTCACTCTTCTTCAGAACCTCAATCTCAGTCAGAGATTGAGTGTAAGACAGCTCCAAGTCAGCCACCTTATGCTCCAACTCATCCACTTTTGAGTTGGAGGTGGCCAACTTCACCTCGGCATCTTCAGCCCTTCGCTGGGATTAGGACACTTCAGCCCGCAGTGAAAAAACTTGTCGGTTCAGCTCGACCTTTTCTTGATTGGCTGCTTCAGGTTCCTGGGTCTTGCCTTGAAGCTCATCAAAAAATTCTTCACTACAGGCTAAAGCCTCCAACTCTTGATCTCGGACCTACAAGGGAGCAAAGTCAGAAAGATGACTAAATGATGAAAAGTAAACAAACACAGAGAAATTTTGCTTACCAAAGCAATGTTGGAATGAAGAGCGTTCTTCAACTCTTCCCAAGCAGTCGCCTTGAATTTTTGATGGTCCAGGGGCAAAACTGCTACTTTATTCAGTTTTCTGGCGATGGCTGGATCCACAGCCGAGTCGCCTTCTGAAAACCCAATGAGTATTGGGTCGTGGGATGCAGCCGGCTGAGGCAGGGTCTCCTCAGCCGGCTCAGCAGCAGCAACCATCTCTGAAGACTGGGATGGTCCTGGATCTCGGCTGCTTGAAACTTCGCCTCTTTGTCTCTTCCTGGGGCGAAGGCTCGAACCATCATCAGCTTCTGCCAAAGGCTCTAGTTCAAAAAAAGACTGAGGCTGGATCTCGGCCTCAGGCTCGTCATCAATAATTTCAATCGGCAGAGCTGCAAAGAAGCAAAACAGATCAAGACAAAAACAAATTTCCACACTTAGAAAATTTTTGAAGTTGAGAAAATTTGTTAACTGATTCAGGCTCTGCTTGCTCGGATTCAGCAGCAGCAGCAGTTGGAATTGGGGGCAGAGCTGAAGTAGAAGCTCTTTCAGCAGAGCCAAGGGCGGCCATCCTTCTCTCTTTTCGGGCTTTCTTCCTGGCTGCTACCTCAGCCAATCTGTTGGAGTGAGAAGAAGGTCCAACCATTGCACCTGTATTAAGGATAAGACAGTTAAGCACTGAAAGAAAGAAAAGTTGTAGAAAGAAAAATACAACAATTTCAACTTCGGACAATGGTTAAGTTGTCGGGGGAGAGTGGCAAGTAGTTATCGCCAACAGCTGAATGGCTCAGGTCGGCTGCCATCCAAATTTCGTAATCAACCTTCTGCCAATCGATGACTATGGGGAAGGTTCGAATTCTGTCTGCTTCATCGTAGTAGTCTTGGCCCGGCCTCATGCTATCAGCTCTGCCAGACTTCCAGATGTTTCTGCTCGGCAGCTCAGATTTCTTGACATAGAAAAATTTCCCCTTCCATCTCTTATTGGAAGTGGGAATATTGATGGCAAAAGGAAAATTTATGTTAGACGCTCGCTTGCTAAAATAATACCAGCTATACGAGGCCCGACACGCAAAAAAGGCTCAGAAAATAGTAGCATTAAAAGGGAGCTCAGCTATTCTAAGGAAAAGAAGATAGCAAAGAATAAGTTTGAGGCCGTTGGGTTGGATTTGAGGAAGCCTGAGTCCATAAGCCCGCATAATACGAACAAGTGGCTCAGGAACAGGAAGGTTGAAACCTGACTTGAAATAATCCTCGTAGATTGCTTCATAATCCCTAGGAGGATCATAAGCAGTCTAACCAGGTAAAGGGAGGATTGGGCCGAACCTATTTCGGTCAATCTTATGAAATTTACAGATCCTATTCAGATCGGCCTCAGAAAGGGTTGAAAAAGACTCTTGGACAAGGGGAGAAGGCAGACATCTCTCAATGATCCCGAGAGCAGAGATGGACTTAGGATGGCAGGAGGATTTACAGATGCCGGAGCATGAGCAATCCCTGCTTGCTCTGGCGAAGAACTGACCACGGTGATGGCTTTACTGGGCTGGGCAGTATCACCGGTGTTTCGACATAAATTACTGATGGGAAGATCATCAGCAGAGGCTGATTTGACGGACAGAGATGGAGAACCGGAGTTATCTCCACCACTGGCGGCGTAAGAGGCACCTTCAGAAAGATTTTGGGAATCACGTGAACCATTGGAGGAAGACATTGTGAAAAAGGGGGTGTAAGGAAAAACTTATAGAGAAAAGGTTGGAGTGGACTGATGAACCAAAATAAACTACCTGTTAGTCAACAACAGTCAACGGTAGACTTTGGGCATAAAAGTGTTAAAGTCCCGCAGGTCGGCACAAAAGTACTCCTGCTCAGCCAAGTTACACTTCGGTCATATTCTTATCATCAGAGGTGTGCACCTCAGCATCTGGACTAAACTGCAGTTCGGCAAGAGTGCAATTCAGCACAGCTTGACTAAAAGCTTATTGAGATAGCTAAAGCGAGCTCGCCTACAACTTCTGATTCAGCTCGGCCACATAGCCGAGACAAGCTGGTACTCATTAATACATGAAGAACTGTTGAAGTGTAAACGTCACAAAAATGATTCATCTCAGCTCGGCAAGGTCATATATTTATAATCAGCCTCGGCAAAATGTTCAACACGGCCTCGGCCACATACCGGCTCAGTCGAATAATGCCAAGAACTATCAGATAAGATCAAGGAAAGATATCGTCCATTATGCTCTGGGACCCACTTAGCGGCTCTGCAGAATACTATCCAGATGTCAAGCAGTAATTGGCTCAGTACAAAGCCATCATTACAGGCTGACCTACACAACAGCTACGAACTCAGGCTTTTGTCCCATCACACTGCAATTCTGTAACGGATTAGACCGCCATCTTAGACACATCGTCATCCTATCACTTGGCAGGGGGCAGACCTCCTCTTTTTCCAATATAAATACCCCTCAACTCACAACGGGAGAGGGGTCGGGATTCTAGGAGAACAACTGGAGCATTACATCCAGAACTCCATCTCGGCCACAACACAAAACTCACAAACTCAGTGAGATATTTCTCAGGTTTCTTCAAGCCTTTATATTCCAGCATAAATTGCATAGGCAAACACCCATAACTGACTTAAGCGTCGGAGGGTTTTCCCGGGGCGCTGCCCCAGGACCTCTAACGTTTTTCTTCTTTCTCAGGCTCCATTGAAGGATTCAGACGGAAGATTAACGACACATACTCCGGGTCATATCTGACCCTCATGGTGACCATCTCGGCCTCATCATTTGGCGCTAGAAGTAGGGCCCCTTAGCCCCTTAACCCAGAAAACAGCTACTCAAAGCTTTTCTAACGGCTACTCAGAGTTTTTCTAATCATCTTAGGAAGCTATTGAGAGAAAGATGAGTAAAAAAAGATGATCAAGGGTCCAAGCAACCTATGACATCCAGGAGGAGCCAAAGGTCTTCTTAGAAACAAACTGATCAATGCTCTACGGAGCCGGGAGAATCCTCAACTCCCACCATTGCCTTCACATATAAAGAGCACATGCGTGCCATTCGCTATGTGGCTCAAAACCCAGAGGTCTTCCAAGCTGTAGTGAGGGAGATGAAAGAGAAGGCCTCTACAGCAAAGTCCAGTGGGTCCCATTCCAGCAACTCTCACCCACCAGAACTCATGGAGTATTCTCCCACTCGGTCTGGCTATTATCCCAGGCATCATGCTGAAATTATGGCTGGGGCGAGGTGTTCAGGGCAAAAGTCTAGCCACCAGAACTTAAAATGTACTCAGAAAGCCTCCTTGCCGTTCAAACATGGGGCAGAAAAGTTGACAATAAAGGCAAAGCACCATTGCAGGAAATGTTCTCTGTCAAGATTCGGTTAGGAGGCCGAGGAAAGGAAAGGAACTCTCTGCTGGCTTCAAAAGCCCATATCTTTTCCTACATGAGGAAAAGATATGAATAGAAATCATATCCAATAATCGAAAGTCTTAAAAGAGAAACTAAATTTTTGGAAAAAGAAGGTACATAAAAGGTGTTTTCCAAATCAAGTTGAAAACCAGTTTTCAAAATGAGCCTATAAGATCTCATTCCTTCAACAGTAGAGCGCATCCGGTTTCCAGAATAGATGCATTGCTCACTTTGATTTGGCTTCCTCATGTTTAGAAAGCCCTGCATGGTTTTCGCAATGTGAATTATAGAACCACAATCAATCCACCATGTATTATCAGAAACCTCAGTGAAATTAGATTCATGACACACAAAGGACAAATTATCTTTCTTCTCCAGCCATCCCTTATATTTCAGGCAATCTTTCTTCCAGTGTCCCTTTTTCTTGCAAAACCGACATGTGTCTTTATTGCCGGTTTTCTTCATTGGAACACATTTGCCCTTCTTTGCATTTCTCTTAAAATGAGTCGCAAGATGCACAGACTCGATGGACTTATTCTTCAACCTCTGCTCCTCTTGAACACACATGGTCAGAAGTTCATTAATTGATCAGTTTTCTTTATGTGTGTTGTATGAGATCTTAAATGGAGTGGACTCTGAAGGGAGAGAGTTGAATATGAAATGCACCAGGAATGACTCCGAGATTTAAACCTTTAGGGAGCTTAATTTAGCAACAATTTCCCTCATCTTCATGATGTGCTCGCGCACACCACGGCTTCTGTCATGGGTCATGTTTGAAAGCCTCTTTATAAGGGTGCTGGCAACCGCCTTGTCAGAGCTTACGAATTGTTCATCAATGGCTTTCATGTAAGCTTTGACATTATCAAGATAAGGGATAAAAACCCCTAATGCTTGGAATTATACGGACTTGATGAGCATCATGCTAAGGCGATTAGATCGCTCCCAGCGTTCGTAACTAGATCTCTCAGATGGCGTATTTGATTCTGTGGGATTTGGTGGTTTTTCCTCATAGAGTGCCAGGTCTAAGTCCATACACCCTAACGTCAAAAGGATAATATCCTTCCATTCAGTGTAATTGTCACCAGGTAGCATTGGAGTACTAGCAGAATCAAATAAAGCAGTAGTGGGAATAACGGCATAACCAAAGAAGCACGGATCATGCTATGAACATATATAACCAGAATGAATTAATCAAGTTAATTCAAATAGTATATTCTAAACCTTCCTGTGGGTAGAGGTTGCACTCATGCATATAATATACTTAGAGCGGTATGAAAATTAAACAAACCATAATATTTCCGTATATGTAGGCATAGGAAAAGTTTATGTTTAATTTTCTTGATTAATAAAACAACTACTTCCCTGTCGGGCAGAGTGACTACCTTATTAATCAAAACTATAGGTATAATGACATTTTATTTTCTTTATACCGTACAATTTTAAGATGCGGTGGCTAATCTTAAAATTAAGAAAATAATCCTTTATATGTCATCAACTTTAAAACGCTTTATATGACATCAATAAAAGATGAAATCATAATGAAAATGTGAAGTGAACCAATTCGGCAATACCCCAGGAAAGATCATGAATCAATTTCCTAGGCAGGTATTACCATTCCACGTAAAGTCCCAGGCCGTGCGGTGGGGTCACAGACGGTCCCGCTTAAGTACCGACTTTCTAGACAGAAATTATGTGTACGGTGTATTTATCACACTTTCAATAGTTCACCTTTTGTATTTGCCACACATTTTTCTTTTCAACAGCAAACCATACGACATAGAGTAAAATTATTAACTTCATAATTTTAAATATCAGATAAAACATGTCTCTCCAATAAATGATATTTTCAAAACTTGAACTAGAAGAGAGAGGGCTTTAGTATTTAATGGGCTGGGGCATGTCATAGATTAACAATGGCAAAATGCCATATCGTTCAGGCGAAGCTTAGCCCACATTGTTGGGCTTTCAGTTGGTAACTAAACATATTCAAAGTTACCTAAAATTTAAAAGGACCATCACGCACAGTTTTCATCCGATCACTATACTGAAAAATAAATTTCACGACTTTATCCGTTTCCTTTAAGCATACATTGAGCAGAATAATACTTAAATTGGTCAACATAATATTCTTTTCTGCCTAATGTTTATGCAGCCTACCTAATGGGTTGTCCAATTCGTGGGGTAGTATTAGACCCTTTTGTCTAATAAAATTCAAGTATTCTGAGAAAACAAATTGAATACCGAATAAAATTCAACTGTATGCAGCAATTTCAACTATCACACAGTAACCTGTTTGGATCACACAGAAAATCGGCAGAGCAAACTGATGCAATTAGGTTCAACAGGACCTATTAGCTGTTGGTTCAAAATACAATCCGGCCACAGAAATGTGGATCACACCAAAATCCGGCAGCAGAAACAGAATCCGGCCACAGAAATCTGGCAAAATAACAGTACATATAATTGAATACTGATGGCCTCGAAAACTATAATCCCGTAACCTTTGAACGATTAAATTGTAGTAAAGGGTACGGAAGGAAGTTTTCTTCATACAAACGATATGGTCAGAGGTGTCTCTGATACCAAATGTAAGGCCAAAACAAATTGCGGAAGCAGAAAAGTTACCTCTGGCCATTATCGCTTAGTCGTCGCCTTTGAATCGGAAGCCTGCTGCAGAGAAGAATTCCTGTGGGAAATGGAGCCTTCCAGCCTATGCCTATGTTGTATAGCTATGATTGATGGAATATCACATACCCTCTATTTATAGTCTAGGCCAAGGACCCCTTTCCTTATTTGACTCACAATTAATTCCTTCCAATCAAGGAAACATAATAATTGTCAATCAATCAGAATCAAATCAGATAATTAATGCAGTCAATAATTGCAAAATATCTAGCCAATATAATGTACAAATATATTATACATGTGATCCACATTCGTGATTTATAAATAAATCACAAGATTATAGCAATCAATTATAATTAATATAATTGATTCTAACACTCGCAACTAGAAGCGCAAAGATCGATCTCAAATAAGCAGAATTCAACAATCAAGTCCACCCAGAAAGTAACAACCTTTGAAGCTGTAATGGAACTTCTTCATTATCAAGGTTATCTTAGGAGATGCAGAGAAGCAGATATTTTTCAACAGAAATACAGATGACATACACTAGTATACAACAACAACAACATTACCTCATTGTTTTAGAGGCTCCCGCCTATGACGGGATATGGAGGGTCGAATGTACGCAACCATACCCGTGTGTTAGAAATACACAGAGGTTGTTTCTCGATGACCCATAATGAAAATTGCGTGTTGAGATACACTAGTATATCAACTTCAAAACCAAGTTACCCAGATCTAGAAGCAGTTTGAACAGAAGAGGTTGCATATTGAGCATGCAATCACATCTTGAACTTTCTGGTTGAATTTTGTGATCCTCTAGAATGAGAAGTTTTAAGGTGTATGACTCCCTCAACCAGGCAGTCACAGCGATTCCGGTGTGAAATATGGTTTTAGAAAATGGGGAAGACATTCTTTTCAGTCTTCAATCATCCTGATAGCCTCTTTTAGGGGAAGTGTGTTGGAAAAGTATGTCAAAAGTACATTAAAATGTGTTATAAAAATATGTAAGATGTTGTTTGGGAGATTGAAAGATGATTTGAACACTTTGAACTTGTAAGATATCACATGGATCGATCCATGTGTAAGTTGGATCAAACCAAGTGAAAACTAAAATGAAGTTGAGTGTTCTGTTAGACATAGATCGATCACATAGATCGATCGATGTGATATAAATGCAAAATTGGAGCTCTCTGTCCAACATAGATCGATCACATGGATCGATCGATCGATGTTGGCAGGATAAAAAGCTAGAGCTCTCTGTCCAACATTGATCGATGTGCCAGAAGTCAGTACTTTTCATTTTTAATTGCATCTTTTGAACCAAGAATCATCTCCCTTCATACATGAACGGTATACAACTTACTTGGAGGTTAATTAAACTGTTGAAAATGGGTTTTCAAGGTGATTTTTACACAACCTAAGACTAATAAATAGTATGCCTTGCTATCTTAAATGATATACAAGAACTTTCACTAAATCCTCCAACTCTTCTTTCTTCTTCCTCTACTATCAACTACTTCCATAAGCAAATTCAACTTCTCTCTAGTAGAACAAACTAAATAGATTAAACCGTTATGTATCGGGAAGCATTAGTCTTTTTTGTCTACCTTGCTCACCGGTAAAGACTAAATTTCTTTAAACACAGAGTTATCAAGAAACTCGTCTCAGCTTTATTTCTGTTATTACTTGTTTGGTTTTACTTATATTATGCCATATTCCCAACATTCTTAAAGCAATTTACTACGGCAAACAAACAAGCTCTTCCAGATATGTCAAAGATGGAGCCATTTGATGGCAAATTTTACAAGAGATGGGCAACCAAGGTGTTGTTCTTCCTTGAAATGCTTTCTGTTTCATACGTTCTTAAGGTGGATAAACCGAGTAATGAAGCAGAGGCTCTCAAGTATGAGTCTGTCAATACTACTTGTAGAGGCCATACCTGCATTCTTATCCAACTCCTTATTTGACATTTATGTCAAATTCGCATCTGCAAAAGAAATTTGGTCAGCACTGGAAAGTAAATATGTTGCTGAGGATGTTGGCAAACATAAGTATGTGGTAAGTGAGTTTCTGAAGTTCCAAATG
Source organism: Eustoma russellianum (assembly GCA_036186865.1). NCBI lineage: Eukaryota > Viridiplantae > Streptophyta > Magnoliopsida > Gentianales > Gentianaceae > Eustoma > Eustoma russellianum. The sequence continues at coordinate 42,401,533 of AP025040.1, forward strand.
GTGGATCATGTTCCAATCAATGATCAAATCCATCAATTTCAACAATTGGTGGAAAATCTAGAACAAGAGAGAATCAAAATTGATGAGACCTTCCAGGCCGCAGCTTTATTAGAGAAATTTCCTTCTTCTTAGAGCAAGTACAAGAAGAGATAAAAACATGATGATGCAAGGTTGTATATAGATGCATTAATCAAGCATATACGCATAGAAGAGAACAACAGAATGGAGGATGAGTCTCACAATAAAGAAGGTGTCAAAGCCAATATTGTTGAGCATGCTGCAAAAAAGTGGAAATTTAAGACTAACAACACTGGTGAAACCAAAGGTAAGAAAGTTGTTGTGCAGTGTAAAAAGAAAATCAAAGGAGTATGCTGGGTCTGCGGAAAACCAGGACACCGAGCGGTCACCTGCAGAAAGAGGAAAGGCCAAAACAACAACCAAGCAAATCTCGTGGAGAATGTAGGAGAAGCAGATGATGACGTCATTACAGAAGTCGTCTTAACTAAGGTAAACCTTATCAATGGCACTACAAAATGAGTGGTAGATACAGGAGCTACCATGCATATTGCTACCAGTAAAAGCCTATTTTTTGATTATTAAGAAATATGTAGTGGTGAACAAGTCTTTTTGAGAGATGCACATCGAATCCAAGTTCTTGGAAAAGGGAATGTGCTTCTCAAGGTGACCTCTGGAAAGAAACTGGAGTTGAGAAATGTGTTGCACTTACCTACCATGCGTAGAAACTTGAGATCTGGAGTGCTACTGAACAAGGCTAATATCAAACTTGTTCGTGAATCTGATAAACTTGTTTTGTCTAGGAATTGAAAGTTTATTGCTAAGGGCTTTTTGTAACGGGGTTTGCTTGTACTTGACATTGCGTGCATCTTTAATAATAAGACTGTATCTGGTTCTGCTTATATTGTTGATTCTCTTGATGTGTGGCATGCTAGACTTGGACATGCAAACATAAGGGTTATAAAGAAACTTAAAAACATGAATGTGATTTCTTATGATAGTGACAGTTTTGACAAATATGAACATTGTGTTGAGTCTAAACATCTTAAGAAACTATTTAAGAAAGTTGATAGAGATTCTCAAAAACCTGGTCTAATTCACAGTGATTAAGGTGATTTTAAGAATCACGTGAGTAAATGTGGTAAAAGGTACTATGTTACTTTTTTGGATGATTACTCTAGATATACAAAGGCATATTGGTTAAGTCACAAGGATGTGGCTGAGACTACGTTCGTAAACTACAAGAATGAAGTTGAAAATCAGTTAGATTTAAGGATCAAAAGACTTAGAACTAATAAAGATGGTGAATATAGTACAGATTCTTTACAAAGATTATGTGAAGAAAATGGAATTATGCATGAAGTCACACCTCCGTATACACCTCAATCTAATAGAGTAGCCGAAAGAAAGAACATAACTCTTAAAAATATGATGAACGCAATGTTGATTAGTTCAGGATTGCCAGATAATATATAGTGTGAGGCAATATTGACTGCATGTCATATTTTTAACAGAATACCTCATTGGAAAGGTTATGCACCCAACCTGAGCTATCTGAAAGTGTAGGGGTGTTTAACCAAAGTCGCTATTTCCTGAATTTAAACGAAGTAAAATCGGGTCAAATACTAGGGATTGTGTATCAATCAATCAATAATTCATACCCAATATATCACAACGATAGCACAAGCTATCGTTAGGGTCTGGGAAGGGTGAGAGGCAGGAAAACAATACCTCCATCCCAAGGGATAGAGAGTTTGCTTCCAGTGAAACCCCCTGCTCTATATGTGTGCACATATATCATAATAATAATAATCTGTACTAGTGAAGCTATTTTATTAAACATATATAACAGTCTTCCAATATGAAAATAGTCATAATCAGTCATAGTCATAATAGTAAACATGCACAAATAATTAAAAGAAAAGGACCGAAACAAAATATGCAAAGTCAAATTACGGTGTAAATACTATCTAATCCTCTAAGTATGCTCTAAGGTGCCCTATATCCTGTCTACCCCTCCTTAACCTTAATCCTCTGCCTCCATGAACTCCTATCATGGACTATGTCCTCAGAAAGTTGCAACTCTAGTAAGTCATACCTAATCTGCTCATCCCACGTCAGTTTGGGCCTGCCTTTACTCCTCTTCCCTTTTACTGTGAGGCTTTCAATTGCTCTGACAGACGCCGTTTTCTGTCTCCTCTTTATATGCCCAAACCATCTCAGTCTTCCCTCTCTTATCTTATCTGTTACACTAGTCACCCCTAACCTTTCTATGTACACCTCATTTCTTATCTTGTCTAGCCTTGTATGCCCACACATCCACCTCAGCATCTTCATATCTACCACTTCCATCTTCTGTGACTATGTCTTCTTGATGGCCCAGCATTCTGTTCCATATAACATTGTCAGTCGCATTGCCATCCTATAAAATTTTCCTTTTAATTTAATTGGAAAATTCTTGTCACACAGCACCCCTGAGGCCGCCCTCCACTTATGTCAACCTGCCTGCACTCGGTGTGCCACGTCACTCTCTATTTCCCCATCTTTCTGTACAAATGATCCTAGGTACTTGAACTTATTTACCTTTGGGACCACTTGACCCTCGATGGTGAGCTGACTATTCTTATTATTGTCTGTGCCGCTGAAGTCACAGTGCAGGTACTCAGTCTTGGAACGACTAATGCTTAGGCCTTTTCTCTCTAGGGCACCTCGCCACTCCTCTAATCTCATACTCAGGTTATGTCTACTTTCCGCGACTAATACAATATCGTCAGCAAAAAGCATACACCATTGAACTGTCTCTTGGATCGACTTTGACAACTCATCTAGGACAATTGTAAAAAGGAATGGGCTCAAAGCGGACCCTTGATGGAGGCCTACTTCCACTGGGAAGAAGTTTGTATTCCCTACATACGTATGAATGGTTGTTTTCGTCCAAACATACATATCTCTGATTATGTCTATATACTTCATAGGAACCTCTCTTGCATCCAGACTATCCTAAATCAGTTTGTGTGGCACACTATCATACGCTTTTTCAAGATTGATGAAAACCATATGTAGATCGCGCTTCTTCTCTCTGTACTTATCTATCAATCTCCTCAAATTGTGTATTGCTTCCGTAGTTGACCGTCCTGGCATAAAACCAAATTGGTTTACCGTAACTTGAGTTTCTTCCCTAATTCTAGTGTCGATTACTCTCTCCCATAACTTCATAGTATGACTTAGCAATTTAATCCCCTATAATTCCCACAATACTGCGCGTCTCCTTTTTTCTTATATAGAGGGACCACTACGCTCCTTCTCCACTCATCTGGCATTTTTCCTGTTTTGAAAATAAGGTTGAACAGAATAGTTAGTCATTGGACCCCTTCCTCTCTCAAACGCTTCCACGCCTTATTGGATATGGTCAGAATAGTGCAGCATATATATTCATGGATATAGATAACAGTTCTATATTGGAATCTAGGGATGCTAAATTTTTTGAATTTTTTCTTTCCTATGAGAAGACAATCCGAAGTTGTCTCTAAATTTGAGGTAGGTGAATCAAGTAAAAACGCAGTTAACAAAGAAGTTGATCTACCTAGGAGAAGTAAGAGACAAATAGTCGAGAAATCGTTTGGAAATGATTTTACAACAATTTTTATTTTAAAAGGTGACTCCAAAACTTAAGGAGATGCTGTAAAATCAATAGATTCTAAGTTTTGGAAAGAAGTCATCAATAGCAAACTCGAATCAATTCTAAGTAATAACACTTGGGAATTGGTAGATTTGCCTAGAGGTTGTAAACCTATCAGTTGTAAGTGGGTGTTTAGGAAGAAACTAAAGACGAATGGTACAATTGATAAGTTTAAAGCTAGGCATGTCGCTAAAGGGTTCACGCAACAAGAGGGTATAGATTTCTTCGACACTTACTCTCTGGTTTCTAGAATCACTACCATTAGAGTGTTAGTAGAACTTGCCTCTATTTATAGACTTGTTATTCATCAAATGGATGTAAAAATAGTGTTTTTAAATGGAGATTTAGAAGAAAAGATATATATGAAACAACAAGAGAGTATGATAGTTAAAGGCTAAGAACATATAGTATGTAGACTAAAGAAATCTTTATATGGTCTTAAGCAACACCTAAACAATGGTACGAAAAATTTGATAACGCAATGGTCCTCAAATGGTTATGAGTAAATGAAAGCGTCCGTTGTGTGTACAACAAATTTGTTGGTTGTGATGATGTTATTGTTTGTCTTTATGTTGATGATATGTTAATCTTTGGTACCAACATAGATGTTATGAATAACACAAAATCATTTTTGTCTTATGTTTTTTACATAAAAGATATGGGGAAGCAAATTTGATTCTCGAACTTAAATTAGTGGAGAAATGTTTGGGTTACCTACTTACTCAAGAGCACTATGTTGAGAAGATGTTGAAAAAGTTTAATCATTTTGATGTGAAACCAGTTTGTTCTCCTTATTATTCACTTGTGACATTGAAAAAGAATAAATTTGAAAGTGTGTCTCAATGTGAATATGCTAGGATAATTGGTAGTGTAATATACTTGATGAATTTCACTAGACCCGATATAGCATACGATGTAAATAGACTTGCAAGATATACTCATAATCCAAATGAGAAACATTGATGTGCATTAAGACAATTATTGAGATATCTTAAAGGTACAATGAATTTATGACTCATGTTTAGTGTTTCACCCGCTGTTTTAGAAGGATATTATGATGCTAATTGGGTAACTGATAATGAGGAGATAAACTCCACCAGTAGTCATGTGTTTACATTGGGTGGTGGAGCTATACCTTAGAAGTCATGTAAACAAACATGTAGTGTAAAATCTACAATGGATTCTGAATTCATTGCGTTAGAACTTGCTAGTACATAAGCTGAATGGTTAAGGAATTTACTTGTTGATATTCCTTTGTGATCTAAACATATACCTTCTATATCTATTCATTGTGATTCTCAGGCTGCGATGGCACGAGCAAAGAACAAGATTTATAATGAGAAGAGTCGTACATCCGTTTAAGGTACAATATTGTGTGTGACTTGATAAGCTTAGGGGTGGTAAACTTGGAGTTTGTAAGAATCCAGTTTAACCTTGCTGACCCCTTAACTAAAGGACTAAGTAAGAAGTTAGTCTATGAAACATCGAGGGGGATGGGATTCTCATCTGTTGAGAATTCTTCATGACGGGAGTTTAACCTGCTATTAGTAGATATCCTACAAACGTGATTCAATGTGGTAAAAACACATCATGAAAGACTTTTATGTTGCACTATCAAAGTGTTCCTTCCTAAGGTATTGTTATCGATAGTGCTCGCTATAAAGAATCGAGGGTGAGATTTTGAGAATCTCTTAGTAAAAATTCATAGCCATGTCATATGGTGGTGTGAACAGTGCACACTTGATGAATTTCACCTATATAAGCTTGGAAGTGGTGTCGCTTTCTGGGAGAGCCTGAAAAACTCTCTAGAGAGCTTATGAATCCCGAGATAGGTGCATGGCCGATATCGCACCAAATCGCAAACTTGAAGAAGTAGATAATGACATGTCTTCTTGTTGTTCATATAAACAATAGTGGAATAAGATTCAAGACAAAGTTCATGTTACTTCTGTTTATATAACTCAAGTTTTACTACTGGCGATTCAAGACCACAAATCGTCGTATCCATTATGTGTCATTATCTTCAGTTGATAGTGGAGAAGTCAGTTTATTAACGTTTGGAAATGTTTCTATATAAGTTTGGATCATGTGGGGGGATTGTTGAAAAATTACGTCAGAAGTACTTTAAAATATGTTCCAAACTTATATAAAAATATGTAAGATGTTGTTTGGGAGATTGAAAGATGATTTGAACACTTTGAACTTGTAAGAGATAACATGGATCAATCCATGTATAAGTTGGATCGAACCAAATGAAAGCTGAAATGAAGTTGAGTGTTCTGTTGGACATAGATCGATCAATGTGATATGGATGCAAAGTTGGAGCTCTCTGTCCAATATAGGTCGATCACATGGATCAATCGATGTTGTCAAGATATAAATCTAGAGCTCTCTGTCCAACATCGATCGATGTGCCAGAAGTCAGGAGTTTTCATTTTGAATTGCATCTTTTGATCCAAGAATCATCTCTCTTCATACATGAACGGTATGCAACTGACTTTGAGGTTAATTAAACTGCTGAAATAGGTTTTCAAAATGATTTTTACACAACTCAAGGCTTATAAATAGTATGCCTTGCTATCTTAAATAATATACAAGAACTTTTGCTAAAATCTAAAATTTTCACCATTTTGTCTTCCTCCAACTCTTCTTTCTTCTTCCTCCACTATCAACTACTTCCATAAGCAAGTTCAACCTCTCTAGTATAGCAAATTAAATAGGGTAAGCCGTTATATAAGAAGCAGTCTTTGTTGTCTACTTTGCTCACCGGTAGAGACTAAATTGTTTTGACGAAAGAGTTATCAAGAAACTCGTATCGGCTTTATTTCGTTCTTACTTGTTTGGTTTTACTTATATTTTACGATATTCCCGAAAAAGTGGAGTGAGGAAGAAGGTAAAGATGATGAGGTAGAGAGAATGACTATTGAAAAGAACATATTACACTTCAGTTCTCGCTACATTGCCAGAAAATTTGTCGGAGTGGCTTAAATGTTACGTTTTTAAAAGTAGATTGACTAAATGTTAAAAAAAAAAATGACCAAAACGTTTATCTACAAATAGCTTTGTGGTCTCTGTTGTACTTTGCCCTTATTGTAAATAACATGCATTTGAAGCACATGTGCTTACAAACATATGCATGTAACACGCGTATGTATATATGTTGATGACAGATTGATTGATTTAGCTTCTACATATGTACACATATACATATGTAAGAAAAAAATGATACTTTGTATCATAACTGTAACTATTATGTCTTGATTGTACCATAAGTTTATAATTCCTAATATCCGTTTATAACTATTATTTTTTATTCTTTTATGTCATAAATTTACTATTCTCAATGTACACTCGTAACTGTTGAATTATTGTTTACCCTTTCGTACATGTTTTTTAGGTCTAAAATGGAAAAAAATATTCAAAAGCTGTAAAATTGTAAAAAAAAAATAGTTACACATGCATGTTGGAAATCTCAAATGTAAAATGCAAAAGTGTAACAAAATTAATAGTTATACATGTACGTTAGAAATTGCAAACTTATGGTGTGATCTAGACACAATAGCCATAGTTATACACACCAAAGTGCCATCTTCCTATAATAATGAAAGCTTTCAAAACCTAAGCACATGTAAACACTTCTCAGATGATCCTAAGAGAAAATGAGGGGAAAAAACATACTAGAAAATGAGGTCTTCCTCACTATGCTTTTAGTAGGTTCTTTGTCCAAAGTTGCATCTCCTCCAAATCCAATGTATACCTGAAGCCCTTATAGGGCACTCTATTTCACAGGTTTTAGTTGTCTCCGGCAGAATAATAGCTATTATCAGCGCCATGAAAATGAAAACTGAACTGAACACGAGAAATGTGAATACTCCTAAGCCAGAAAGCATGGGGAAAAGCAATATATCCATGATCGAACTTGTGAGCAATGAAAATGATGTCTCTCAAACACCACCTAGTCGCTCAGCCCATATGGTGTACTTTGCATTCTTGTTCTTCTAAACACCATGATTACTAATGGTCGCATATCATGGAATCGTCATCGAAAAGACTCCAATACTCCACGTACTTTTTTTTACAGAAAAAGTGGTACCATATGTATAGCTCAGAGAGTAATCTCATCAATACTATATGTGAAAAATCTGTACAACGAATGATTAAACTCCATAGCTCAGAGAGTAATCTCATCAATACTATATGTGAAAAATATGTACAACGAATGATTAAACTCCAGAATTTCACAATCATCTACAAGAGTAGATTGTCTCAAGCTATTGCGAATGATAAACTGATCAATCTATTAACGAAATTGAAGAATGATCAGTTAGAGAGAGAAAGTGAGAGAAGCAGAAAACTACAAGAGATGTAACTGCAAGAGAGAGAAAAAGGAGAATCACAGAAAATCTGATTCTGCAAAATATCTGATTATGCCCTGACATTGCACGCCAGACTTCTTCTTATAAACGAAGAAGATATAACAAAGAAATTACAAAACTGTCCTCCAAAACATCCCACTACATACACAAACTAAAAGGGTAAAAAAGTCATTTTACAACGTTTAAACATTTCGCGCCTTCAACTATCTTCTTCAACTCCTTCGCTGCGCTGCTACTAAATCACAACTAACAACTTGCATACGCAACCTCAATCCATTCAGGATTTCTGCAACATCATGAACCAACTAAACATCTCAATCATTGATTCCATAGCTCAGCCATCATTTCTAGATGCAAACTTCACAGTTTGATCTTCTGTCAACTTCAACTGCTGCTTTCTGTCTACGTGAGCATCTTCATACATTTTGACACCCCCCCTCAAGCTTAGCTTGGTGTACAAATTGTGCATTCCTAATGCAGTTGCCATACTATTCAACTTTCTGCCATCAAGAGCCTTAGTAAAGATATCCGCTAACTGCAAATCTGTTCGAACATGCATCAATTTGATGACTCCCTCTTGAAATTTATCCCTTACAACATGGCAATGTATTTCAATGTGCTTAGTCCTTTCATGAAAGACTGGATTCTCGAAAATATATATAGCACTCCTAGAATCACAGAAAACCTCAACTGGTAGATGATTATGACCCATCAGTCTTAAATTTTGCATCAAATATATGATCCATTGAATCTCACAGGTAACCATGGCCATAGCTCTGTATTCAGCCTCAGTTGAAGATCTCGATACAGTTGATTGTTTCTTGGCCTTCCAAGATATTAAAGCATCCCCAAGAAACATACAATAGCATGTAATGCTTCTCCTGGTCTCATTACAGCCACCCCAATCTGCATCAACAAAGGCTTTCAGCTATAAAACACCTCTGCTTAGGAACAATAATCCCTGACCCACAGTTCCTTTCAAATACCTTAACACCATGTGAGCTGCTTTTAAGTGATTCACAGTGGGACAGTCCAAAAATTGACTTAACTGCTGAACAGGAACGCTATGTCAGGTCATATTATAGTCAAGTAAATGAGTTTTCCAATAAACTGTCTGTATTGAGATACATCTTCAATCAGAGGTGAATCCTGATGCATCAAACTCAAGTGAGTTTCCATTGGCGTCCTTACTGGTTTGGAATCCAAGAACCCAGCTTGTTCCAATAACTCAAGAGTATACTTCCTCTGGTTGATATAGACACCCTCCTGAGACTTGGCCACCTCAATTCCTAGGAAGAATCTCAATCTTCCTAAATCCTTTATTTTAACCTTACTGTGAAGTCCTGTCTTCACAATCTCAATAGCCTCTTCATTTGCATATGTAATAATAATGTCATCAACGTACACAAGCATTATCAAAAGTGTGCTCCTGACATCTTTTGTGAACAATGTATAATAAGACTTGGATTGACAAAATCACTGGTCTATTCTGTGTCAACTTGCTGAATGAAAGCAAGTTGAAATCAAATGATGGAACAAATAGAACATCTGTAAGTAGTAGATCAGGATTAATCTTTACATTACCTACATGAGTTACCTTAGCATGTGACTTATCAGGAAGAGTGACAGACAAGGAATCCACAGAATGATATGAATCAAAGAGATCCAGGCTAGAACATACATGATCACTAGCACCAGAATCCAATACCTATACATTTAAGTTTTGGTACAATACTTTACCTGAACTCTTACCAGATTCCTTAGTCCTCTGCGCTGACATGATTACATGGTGAGAAAATGCATCATTTGAGGCCTTATCAGTCACCTTTCTTTCATGCTCCTGATGATTGTTTAGTATATTCATTAACTGGACATATTGTTCCTGGGTTAGTGTTGGCGCATTAGACTGAACATTCTCCACTTCAGCTTCACCAGAAGTCTTGGAGCTACCAACACTATCCTGAACTGGTCCATCTCTCCCTTGCTGTGATCTAGCATCACTATACACAAAGTTTACCTGTCCTTTAGGTTTGTATCCCGGAGGATAACCATGCTTCTTGTAACATCTGTCAACAGTGTGTCCATTCATGTTACAGTATGTGCAGTATGGTGTTTTTGCATTACTTCGATTGTACTTAGCATTGCCTCTTCCATTACTTCTGCTTGCTGGTTTAGACATTCCTCCAAACGAACTACTCCCAAATGAAGGAAATTTAGATTGCGCATTACCATATACATTCATCACTGCTGTTGGATTATTCACAAATTTCTTTTGACTTTCACCATAGTTTAATTTCCTTTCAAGTTTTGCAGCCACGGCAAAAGTCGTCTTAAGATCAGGAAGAGTAGTGGATAAAAGTACTTGAGATTTAACTGCCACAAACTCTGGATTAAGTCCTTTGAGAAACTTTATTACACAATCATCATGTACATATTTGTTAATCTGAGCAGTCATGTTACAAGTGCACTTATTACATGTACAGTTGGGAATTGCTCTTAAAATTGAAAGTTCTTCCCAAATTCCTTTCAGCTTTGTGTAATACTCCGTTACAGAACAATTATCCTGCCTCATAGCGTAAAATTCTTCCTGTAAATCAGAAAGTCTGAAGGAATCGATATTTCCATACCTGAACTTGAGATTATTCCAGATCTCCAAAGCACTGTCCAACCATACCACACTTTGTGCAATGCTAGGTGATACGGAGTTGACTAACCATGAAGCTACCATGTTATTTGCCTTCGTCCACGCATTTGACATCCTTGTATCTTCTGCTGGCCTTGGAATTGCTCCATTTATGAATCCTATTTTGTTTTTGGACTCTAAAGCATGCCTGATGGATCTATTCCATCCGTGATAGTTATTTCCATCTAATAATGGTTGTACCAATATTGTGGCAGGGTTGTCACCAGGATGAGTATAATACGGATCATCCGTAGGATCTATTAATACATTTTGCTGGTTGGAAATGTATGGAGAAGCACTAGGAGAGAAATTGCTATTGAAAGTCATGAATGTTCCAAAATTCATTTAGATCTCTCTCATACCATGTGAAAAATCTGTACAACGAATGATTAAACTGCAGAATTTCACAATCATCTACAAGAGTAGATTGTCTCACGCTATTGCGAATGATAAACTGATCAATCTATTAACGAAATTGAAGAATGATCAGTTAGAGAGAGAGAAAGTGAGAGAAGCAGAAAACTACAAGAGAGAGAAAAAGGAGAATCACAGAAAATCTGATTCTGCAAAATATCTGCTTCTGCCTCTTACATTGCATGCCAGACTTCTTCTTATAAACGAATAAGATGTAACGAAGAAATTACTAAACTGTCCTCCAAAACATCCCGCTACATACACAAACTAAAAGGGTAAAAATGTTATTTTACAATGTTTAAACATTTTGCGGCTTCAACTATTTTCTTCAACTCCTTCGCTGCGCTACAACTAAATCCCAACTAACAACTTGCATACGCAACCTCAATCCATTCAGGATTTCTGCAACATAATGAACCAACTAAATATCTCAATCATTGATTTCATAGCTCAGCCATCATTTCTAGATGCAAACTTCACAGTTTGATCTTCTGTCAACTTCAACTGCTGCTTTCTATCTACTTGATCATCTTCATACATTTTGACATTATATGAAAAACGAAATGTAAAAAAAAGTTTGTGTAGTCTAATATCAATCATATTTACTCTAAAGAAAGTTCTCGTGTATTAGACCCTGCATTGGAGAGAAGCTTTCGCAATTTGTTATGCGCATCTTTACCTTACACTTTTTGTAAGAGGTTGTATGACCACTAAAGTTAAGAGGGGCATTTCCACTGGCGCAACCTTCTCAAGGTGATGCCCATATGCATATGAGCGGCAACTATCACTACTCCATTGTGGTACAATTGGGATAGAAATGCTTGTGTTTTTAAATCTAATATAGACTTCAATATCAAACGGCATGAAGAAAACTGTACTAGATATGTCAAAAAATGGAGGAAGAAAATTTACAAAAGATATTTGTGATTAGGAGTGATCCCTTATTTACTCTTATAGGTTATCGAGAAACAACCTCTGTGTGTTTCTAACATATGGGTATGATTGCATACATCTGACCTCCATACTCCTCCATAAACAGAAGCATCTAAAACGATAGAATAATGCGGTTGTTGTTGCTATTTACTTTCAATAACTCAATAAACTGGGTCTTTAGGCTACCTGTATAATGGGTAGTTCTTAATCTAAAAAAACTCTCTCCAAACCAGTAACTCTCAGCACCTTTCTTGACATATCATCCCTCCCACTGTTCATTAAGCTTCTTGGTGTTTCATGGATTTTCATGGAGAAGGAAAGTGAGGGAAATTAAAAGGATAGCAAGTGCAAACAAAAAATAGATGGGAGGCCTTCAAAGGTCATTTACATGTGCGGAGGTAATGTAGTTTAGTAGAGGTAGGTCAATCAATCAATCATACACAATATATCCCAACGATACCAAAAACTATCGTTAGGGTCTGGGAATGTGAGAGAAGCAATACATCCATCCCAATTAATAGAGAGTTTGATTCCAGTAGAGGTACAAGGGTATTGTAAAAATCGATATGAGCAAGAAATTTTGGTGGCTCAAACCTCTACCTTTTCCATTCATTGGTTTGTCTATTTATAACGTTACAAATGCACGCATTTGCGCTAATTCAAAGAAAAAGATCACCTACAAGATCAGTACAAATCCTATCATATCTCTATATTTACGTACAAGATATACTGAATAAATAAGATATATTTGATTAGTCTATATATATACAATCATATCTAATCTTCCGGAATTAACTCCATAATTATCTCTTCAGGTCAGCTCTGCAGGTCAACAGCTCAACAAGTTCAGGTCTGCTCAGCAACCAAAGTCTAGGCTACGTCTGATCTGCTCGACCTCGGCCGGCGTCCGCTCTGCTCGGCCACCAATGATCCATTCCTGCGCTAACACCCCCCCTTCAAGTTGGCGCATGGAGGCAACGCCCAACTTGGACAACAAAAAACAAAACTCACGAGTGTCGTGAGCTTTTGTAAGAATGTCAGCAAGCTGATGTGTCGTGGACACATGTAGAAGACGGATCTGTCCATCGAGTACGGCATCCTGGAGGAAATGACAGTCAATCGCAATATGTGTAGTACGTTCATGAGCAACAGGATTATGTGTAAGATGCAATGCAGACTGACTATCGGTGTAAAGGGTAACAGGAGTGGAGTGAAAAATGCCTAGAAACCGAAGAAGGCTGAGCAGCCACTTGAGCTCACAGGTAGTGTAGGCCATGGCACGATATTCTGTCTTAGTAGAGGAGCGAGAAACAGTATGTTGCTTTTTAGTCTTCCACAATATTGGAGCTGCGCCGAGCTGAACGAAGTAGAAAGAAAGAGATCGGCGAGTAAGCGGACAACTTGCCCAATCCGAGTCACAGTAGGCAGTCAATTGAAGATCATTAGTAGTCGGGAAGAAAAGTCCTTGGAACGGGCTGCCTTTGAGATACCTAACAACACGTAAAGCGGCATGCCAGTGGTCAAGCCAAGGTGATTGCATGAACTGGGCCAGTGTGTGAACAACATAAGAGAGCTCTGGTCTAGTGACAGATAAATAGATCAGACGACCGACCAGACGTCGATAAGGGAGTGGATCTTCTAGAAAAGAGCTTGTAGACTGGGTCAACTGGTGCTATTGTTCCAAGGGTACAGAGGCTGGCTTTGAAGCAAGCAAACCGCAATCTGTAATAATGTCAAGAGCATACTTACTGAGATACGAAGATAGCGGCATCATTTTGAGCAACCTCCAGGCCCAGGAAATATTTCAAAGAACCAAGATCTTTCATATGGAAGCAGGTAGTGAGATATGTCTTAACAATCTCTAGCTCCTCATAATCATTTCCCACAAGTATAAGTCGTCAACATAGATCAAGAGATATATGTGTATATGATCACAAGCATAGCTGAACAAAGAGTAATCCGAGTATGACTGAACAAAACCATAAGAGCGCAGAGCAGAGGAGAGCTTTGCAAACAGCACCTAGGTGCTTGCTTGAGACCGTATAAGGATTTACGCAAATGACAGACGGTGCGTGGTGAGGTGGCAGAGAATCCATGAGGTAGTTTTATGTACACTTCATCGTCAAGATCACCGTGAAGAAATGCATTTCGTACATCCATTTGACAGGTGAAGAACTGCCTGGCAGCTACTAGAGCCAAAAGTGCACGAATTATAACCATCTTCGCAGTGGGAGCAAATGTCTCAGTGTAGTCGATGCCTTCGATCTGACAATTTCCATGCACTACCACTCGAGCTTTATGTCACTCGATTCTTCCATCCGAGTTGTGTTTCACCTTATATACCCATTTGCATCCAATAGCGCGTTTGCCAAGGGGTAGCTCTTCTAAAGTCCAGGTCTGGCTTTCCTCAAGAGCCTGCAGCTCTTCACGCATGGCCGACCTCCAGTTTGGACCACTGGCGGCTTGAGAGTAGGAATCTGGTTCTATGTTGGAGGTGATAGCCCAAAGAAAAGTGCCATGGACAACAGAACACCGATGATTACTAAGAAAATTGTTGATAGAGTAGGGAGTACCTGAAGAAACAGTCAAAGTGGGTCATGTGGCCGAAGGGCTAGTCTGAACTGCATTTAATTCGTAATCAGCTAGTCTTGCAGGAAGTTGCTTGATTCATTGTCCTTTGCCGAGCTAAGGTGATTGATCCTGTGTAATCAGTTCTGATGTAGTTGTCTGCTCTGCAGTGCCGAGGTCAGGGGTTGAGATCTGCTCATCCGTGCTGACCTTTGGTGTCTGGGTTTGGGCCGACAAATCTGGCTAAAGTGAGAAGGTCTGATAATGACAACGGTGTTTCAAGAGCAAGAGAGTTATTGGGTAAGGATGCAGAAGATGGGTTGGAGATGAAAGAAGAGCTACTGACAAATGGAAATGTGGACTCAGCAAAAGTGATGTTACGGAGACCAAAAATTCACAAGTTTCTAGGTCATACACAGTCTATCCTTCTTCCAGGAGGGGTATCCAACCATGATACATTTCCTACTGCGTGGCCGAAACTTGTTGCCACCCCATTGATCGTTGTGAAAATAACAAAAGCTGCCAAAGACTTGAAGATGATTGTAATTGGGAGGTCGGCCAAATAACATTTCATATGGTGTCTTTCCTCCGAGTAGGACAGAAGGAGTTCGATTTATAAGATAGACTGCAGTCAAGACACATTAGCCCCAGAAATTCAAGGGAAGATTAGCTTGGAAACGAAGTGCTCTGGCTACATTGAGAATGTTCCAATGTTTTCGTTCTACCTTCCCATTTTGTTGGGGTGTATATCGAATGGAGTTATGGTGTATTACTCCTTGGTCAGCAAAGAAATGAGTAAGTGGTGAGAATTTTGTACTATTGTCAGTGCGGAAAATTTTAATCTTTCGGCCGAATTGAGTATCAACCATGGCAAAGAATTGTTTTACCAATATTGGTCCCCGATCTTTAGTTTTCAATAAATACACCCAGACTGCCCTAGAATGATCATCCACAAAAGTCATAAAGTAAGAGGCGCCACACGTAGTCTTATGTCGGCAGGGACCCCATACATCACAATGTACTAAACCAAAACACTTTTCAGTAATAGTATTGCTTAAATCAAAAGGCTCTTTGGTCTGTTTTGCACGAAGGCATACCTCACAACAAGACATGCTTGTGTCATCTAAAGATGTGACTATACCCTGTACTAGACGCAAAACTTTATTGGAAGGATGTTTTAGCCGATTGTGCCACAAGGAGATGTCGGATTGTTTCCCTACGGCATGCGTCCGTATAGAGTCTGCTCTTCTAAAGATATATAGCCCTTCGAACACATCACCCGCTCCAATATGAGTCTTGGTATTCCGGTCCTGTATCATGCAACCTTCGTTAGTAAATTTAATCAAATAATCTTGATGATGTAACAACTGTGAGACTGACAACAAGTTACAGGTCAAGTTTGGGACAAAGAACACTCTGTCCAGGATCAGCTCTGCATTCAGTCGAGCTGGCCCTTGTTGCTGTGCTTGGGTCATCGTGCCATCGGGCAGGCGGATATTGCATGGAGGAATCGGATTACAATTATATAATAAGTCTAAATTACCCGTCATATGGTTGGAGGCTCTGGAGTCTATAATCCAAAAGGAGTCAGGAAGCTTACCACTCAATCGTTCAGAAGTTATCTGCTTACGTGTACTCAGAGCTCGAAGAAGTGAATTCAGCTCGGCTTTGGAGAGTTTGTCCAGAATCTTTTCACTCCCATGCATATCAGCCGAGGTGGAGGTTGCTTTTGCCGAAACAGTCGCCACATGTGCAGCACTTCCTGCAACCTTGGGTCTCGAGGGTGTCGAAAGTCTGGCTCCTTTAGTCTAGAGTTGTCCTTTAGGTCGGTCACCCCACCAATCAGGGTATCCAATGACCTGAAAGCATCCACTGGCCTCGTGTCCCTTCCTTCGGCAGTGAGTGCACACCACCGCAGATCTGGAGTTCTTCTTGTCGGCCCCGGTCTTTCCTGACACCGTCATACCAAAGACAGAGGTCTCACGCTTTTCTTCTGTAAACGCAATCGTCCCCAGGCTTTTCTCTTGAACCACCATGTGATAAACTCTGTTCAAAGTTGGAAGAGGTTCCTGGTTGAGAATGGACGATCTCACCGTCTTAAACGTCTGTTCATCAAATCCCATAAGGAACTGATGAACTCGGTCAGCTTCTTTGCAACGACTGAGCGTTTGTCACAAATCACATTTGCAGTCGATACAGGAGCACATTGGGATGTCATCATAATCTTTAAACTCATTCCAGAGTTTCTTTAATCTGCCATAATAAGTCATGACAGAGTCTCCTTTCTGTTTGCAGTTTGCGAGTGCTTTCTTCAAGTGATGCACTCGTGGAGCATTCGTAACAGCAAATCGCTGCTTAATGTCTTCCCAAAGTTCCTTGGCGTTCTCCAAGTATCAAATCGTGGAACGCAGGCTGGGCTCAATTGTGTCAAAATTCATGCCACAATCATTGAGTTGACGGGCTCCCAATCAGACATATCGGGAGATCCATCAGCAGGCTGGGATATGGTTCCGTCAAGGAATCCATACTTTCGTCGAGCGAGCAAAGAACCACGAATGGCCCTTGCACATTCCTCATAGTTTGATCCTGTGAGTTACACAGGAGTGATAAGTAACCTAGAATGATCACCTGAGTGGAGATCATAGGGAGATATGATTTTTCTGTGAGAGGATTTTATTGCCATGGTTTGAGAAGAAGATGTTGATTCAGATGCCATTGCCGATGAGGAGGATTACTGAAAAAGATAGATCAGAAATCCGAACCTCGCTCTGATACCATGTAAAAATCGATATGAACAAGAAATTTTGGTGGATCAAACATCTACCTTTTCCATTCACTGGTTTGTCTATTTATAACGTTACAAACACACGCAATTTGCACTAATTCAAAGAAAAAGATCACCTACAAGATCAGTACAAATCCTATCATATCTCTATATTTATGTACAAGATATACTCAATAAATAAGATATATTTGATTAGTCTAAATATATACAATCATATCTAATCTTCCGGAATCAACTCTATAATTATCTCTTCAGGTAGGCTCTGCAGGTCGGCAGCTCAACAAGTTCAGGTCTGCTCAGCAACCAAAATCTGGGCTACGTCTGATCTACTCGGCCTCGGCCGGCATCCGCTCTGCTCGGCCACCAAAGATACGTTCCTGCGGTAACAGGTATCTCTACCAAATGCTCCAAATAAATAAATTATATTTAGCACCACCCCTCGATCTGCTGGCAAGGACACAATTCAGAGGATGTTGTTTGGATGATATGAAAAATACCACAAGATCATCATAATACTTTGCAGGAAGATAATTCTACACCTACATAATACTCTAAATAAAAATAAAGAATTATAGTTAGTACATGTAAAATGAAAATATATATAAATGTCCATCGGTATAAATTTAACAACGAAGATAGATCTATATGATGGAACATGCGGTACTTGCTCTCAATAGAATAATGATGCTCCCTATGATGAAGAAAAATCAACCCACTATATAGGAGTGACTTATTTGGTCTTGAAAATGACATGAAATATGTCAACCACAATCAGATTGTTGAAGCCAAAGGAATGGGCTATGAAAAAAGTGACAATCTCCGGCCGAAAAGGGCACAAATAAGTTGTGGCCGCATGCTGTCTTGTAAATAAATATATGTGCATACTTTTTTCTTGGTGATACAAGGGAGATATATGTATACATACAAATATATATACATACCTACATGTGTGTCTATATATACATACACACGTTCACACACACACATGTACACGCAAGAAGCGTATGTATATACATGTTAATTCCAACACATGATAAACCTTCTATATCGATTATAGGTTGACTAATAATACCAAGCAATCATACACAGTATATTCCAATGACATTAAAAGTTATCGTTAGGGTCTGAGGAACGGCAAACAAACAACTAACAATAAAATAGACCAAATGTACATATATTTTTTAAGCAATTGGATGATTCACAATGTAGAATCTATAAAATAGGATAATAATAGAAGTGCTCGATCAAGAGGGTACCAAGGATGGATAATATATATGACTTAAGTTTTGAACAACTGTATGTTGATTTCAAATTAATCATTGAAGTGAAACCGAAATCCTTTTATAACTTCAATCACATGTTACAAGCTAATTGGGAAGTCAAACTTGAGTGCATCACCGCCCTTGTTTCAAATATTAAAATGCTAGATTTGTTGATAAACCAGATGTAAACACAAGCACGCCTAGCATAGAAGATGCAAAAAAATGAATAAAGTAAGAAAGGTAGATGTCACATGCAAATCAAATTGTGATTGAGAAATTTCAACCAGATCAATACATATCAGAGGTGCAATAACATAATCATATTAAGTTTCGAGATCAATAATTTTGCTTGTTAGAAATTGCGACAATAAAAATGAGAGATAATCACCTACCAGCTATAACTGAGTTGCTTGTCAAACTATAGTCATTTTACTCTAATTGGCATGCAATTATCTCGTTGATTTGGACACACAAAAACTACCAGCTGGTCTTGGTGGTTGGGTTGTATGTGAATTGAGCCTTAAATAAACTATTCTGACTTGGTTGTTCGGTTCAGGTTCATGCATGTCGAATTTGAATTCAAATTCGAATCAAATTATAGGCTCGGCAGATTTCACGAGTCAATTTCAAATGTCTTTATATTCAGCTTGGTAATTCGCATGCAGACTCGTTTACCTTGTTTATACATAATTAATTGTTAGTACTTATGTAAATAACTTTCAAGGACCGTCCAAAAAGTACCTACTGATGAGGCCAAAAACCTCGTTAATAATAATGACAAGTGTTCTCATCTTGGCTAGTTTCGGTCAACGTTGCTTGGTCTCATCAAAGGCGTAGGTCACCGTCTACTTTAGCTAGTTAAGTCCAGCTAGCCTCGTGTAGCTCATGAGATGCAGACCAGTCCAACAGTGCTAACTTAGCCCTCACATGCTCAGCACAGACACCCATTTGCCCGAACGACGCTGGGCTCGATGCCAATCACCTCGGCGTGTGTCCCTGCGAAACATTAACAACGTGACCTCTACTCAGATCATCACTAGTCCTGGTGAAGATTCAACTTTGTCATTTTCGCGCTGGAGGAAGGGCCTGAACCTCCGCATCTACACATTTTGATCATAAATTCATATCATGTCCTTTTGAAATAGGGAAAGATCTCAAACTTTCAACCCTCCGGAGATATGAAGACAGTCTCCGTCAACCATCGTAGCAGGACTTTGATGGCCAAAGAGAATCCTCAAATGTTGCTGCTGGGCTTACATATGAGCTACATGTCAGAGCCATACGAACTGGCTCAAAACCTGATCTTCCAGGCTGTTGTGATGGAGATTAAGGAAAAGGCCCCAGAGGCCATGCATATCAGATAAGTTTCTCTCTATGATTCCTGAAAGAGGCAGGCGCGCCTGGAGTATTCCTCCTCACGCCCCCAATACCTCCCAGAGGAACGGGGCGGATTTATAGCTGAAGCCGGATGCCAAAGTGAACGACCTTAGGGAAAGCAGTCACCCTGAATGATAGAACCATTGGATGCTCTGGCACACTATCTCTAATGCGCCGGAAAAGCTTTGCAACCACTTCGGCGTTGAGGAGAATGTGGCAATAACGCCAGGGGCGAACCTCGGGAGAGATATGCTACCCTAAAACGGCAAGGAGGCCGTGGCAAAGAAGGCTGCCCTTGTCAGTTTCCAAAGCACAAATTCAGGCAGTTATGAAGGAAGATGGGTTAGGAAAGAACCCATCGCCATTAACGATACCAAGGTTGAAGAGAGATCAGAAAATGTACTGCGGGTCCCATCAGAACATCGACCATAATACAGAGGACTGTAGACATCTAACGAAAGAGATTGAGCGTCTGATCAGCTTGGGTTACTTACAAGAATTCTATAACTCGGGATCCAGGTTGCACAGGCGATTAGAGTTCAGTCGAACCCATCTTGATGAGAAGTTCTGACCAGACTGTCCTAATGAGGCCAACCCCCCCCACCAATAATAACAACAAGTGTTCTTACCTTGACTTGTCACTGTCAATGTTGATATGCCCCATCAAAGACGCAGGTTGCCGTCTGCTTCAGCTAGTTAGTCCAACTAACCTCTAGCCATTGCAGCTTATGAGACGCAGGCCGCACCAACAGGCCACCCGTTTGTCTGGCCTGACGACGCTGTGCTCAGCGTCAAGCACCTCAACTCGGCCATATCAAGCCAACTGGGCGAAGACTTAATCTCTAACCAGCTCGGCAGTAGCTGCGACTTCAACCATAGACAGTGTTGTAAAATATCTGCCTCATACCTTGGGTTCTCAGGCCTCCTACTTGACTCAGCTGCCCACTGCTGGTCAGCTTGGATTTCGTTGCCCCGACCTCTCTGCTTGGCAAGCTGCCAGGGGTATAGGCCTCCAGCTCAACTCGACCCCAAATACGAGAGCAAACATTTGTCAGCAAGCAGCATTAGCCATATACCATGGCACATGACACCACGTGACAACTGTGCATGCGAGACCAGCCAGGACGGCGACACACGTGTCATCGCCCTCTAGCTCCTCAGCATGCGCTGGCCACCCAAATGCATTAAAAAAGAAGAAGAACCTATGTTCAACCCAATGAACGAACAACATCACAGCCACAACATCCGAAAATTGAGATAGGTTTATGTAATTTTCCAACATACATATATACATGGTGAAACTCGTAAATGACTTGAGTGTCGAATGGTTTTCTCCGAAGCAATATCTGCAAGACCTTTAACGTCGTTTGTCACACGCTAGTTTATGGAAACGTTATCTCTGCTGACTAGCTGTGTCCTCTAAAACGTTAACAACATACTTATGCTTGGATCATCTTTAGTTATGGTGAAAGTGAAGATTCGACTTCGCTAACTACCTTATCTAGTGAAAACCTACCCCTAATTGACAAAGCTAAACAGCCGTTCCCCCTCCACTTTCCCTCTCGCTTCCACTTCCTTTTCTTTTTCCCCTTCATGTTCCTCCTCCCTCCTCTCTTTCTATCCATTTTTCACTTTCTTTTCCAATCCTTCTCCCTCCTCTTCCTATCATTATTTTTCACTTTCTTTTCCAATCCTTCTGCAACTAAGCCACTAAAAACTAGCTCTATGCCCTTCTCTCTGAGATTCGCGACCTTCAACCCTCTCTTTCTGCTTCACCTACAATATAACGCCAACTTAGGTCCTCCTCCTTGGCGTCCAATCTTTTCAATCAACATGGAGGACATCTCCGACGTAGAATAATCAACCGCATCGAGTCTTATTCAGCATTTTCTTTTATTGGAAGTATTCATTATTGTTATCATTTCTTTTACATCTCTCTTCTGGCTACAAGATGGAGAGTCATATATTTGATTATACACTTCATTTTTCATTATAAACTTCAATCATTATTTACACAAGACGTTTTTCCTTTTTCAATAGTTAATCGACAATCTGTTTTTCTTTTTCCCTTTTGGAGGAATTCGTTGACTCGGGGATTGGGAAGGGGAAGATGAAGATGAAACAGGGAGAAACGAACCTGTAACGAATCTACAATGAAACTCGAACCGTGAAAGAATTATGATAAACAAACCTTAACCATTGTTTTCAGGCTCGTTACAAGTTCGAACTCGAATTCAAACCTCTGAAAATATAACACGAGTCAAGCTCAATCTTAATATATTTACTCAAGCTCAGCTCGTGTATAGTGGCTATATATACACACACACGTACGTACATTATATGTTATGATCAATACTAGTTTATCTATTAGCTTTTTATATTATCAGTAATAGTTAATTCCTTTATTTTTTTACATTTATCTATTAGTTTATTATAAAATATTAATATTTTGGTCAATGAAAATTGCACTATGGTAATATTATTTATATTATCCGTTGAAGTTTCAGAAGCACTCGGAAAATAATATTTAAAGACTTTTTAATACTTTTGTTAAATAAAATTTTATAGAAGAAAACAGTTATAATACATTGAAAATAATAGAATAACAAAGAATATACATAGAAGTTAGAATATTCATTTTCGTGCAAAATTTGGTGTTTGATGGTTAGAGATAGATTTATGATTTGATGCAGTTTTTGCACCAAATTTTAAAAAGTTAGTGTAAAATTCGGTGCAAAGACTATGTCTAAACTAAAATTATCTCTTAATTTTTACAATTATATTTTAATGATAGAATGATACATTTTCAGTCGAAGTAACTCGTTTAACTCGTCTTTCTTGATCTCTCGAAACAGTAATTATGTAATCACCTTTACTTTCAATCAATCCATCAATGAAAAATGACACAATCCTTCTTTACTACAACGAACTGTGTCTCGATTTATATGTCACTTATAAAATCCAACATGATCTATAGAAAAAATTTACATGAATATATGTTGTATGTGAGTTTTTCGTTTTAATCTAACAGTTGAAACGAAATGTGTCTCGATTTATATGTCACTTATAAAATCCAACATGATCTATAGAAAAAATTTACATGAATATATGTTGTATGTGAGTTTTTCGTTTTAATCTAACAGTTGAAACTTTTATATAATTATCTAATGGACTCACTGTGAGACTTAAGAATTTACCTCCATCAATGCCCGAGAAGCTTTTAATAGAAATTAGACGACAATAATAATAACAACAACAACAACACGAGAAAGACAACTGGAGTGAAAATTGTGATTTCTAAAATGTAGAGGCAAATGTCCAATTGACCGAACTAAAGTGGCACAAAAGGTAATTAAGCTTTACTTAAACCCTAATTTTTACCATAAAAGCCCTGTGTATCATCGACTTCCCCTTCAAAATTCCCTCACTCCGCCGCTTGCATATCTTCTGCTGTTTGTTTTAACCAAGATTTATGTGTTTTTTTTTCTTTCCTTTAAATCTCAATCGGATCATAGTCTTTCGCCAAGATGATTTTTCCTACAGATTTGTAAATTTTCCAGAAAGCATCAACTATGATTTCCTCTGTTCCAAAAAATTTCATTGGCAGAGAAAATACGAAAAGATGCAAAATTAAAAGAATCCTTTTTTGAATGGTACTTATGGACACGCAGATTTCTGTTTATACCCGTGAATTTCCGCGTTTTCTCGTAAGTTCCACAATTATGATTATGTTTGATTCATCTATTATTGTGTTTTTTTGGGTTGATTGATGGCTCGATGATGATTTGATTTGCTTTAACCACACCGAAGAAGGGAAACTGGAAGATTTGGGAGGAAGCCCTTTTGGATGAAAGATTAAAGGAAGGATCTTTGCTCATCTTTTTTATAAATGTTTCTGGAATAATGGCTTGATGAATCTTTTGCTCTATGGGTTTTGAGAAATGAATTTTCATTTCTTGATTTATAGAGCAAATAGATGAAAGTTTTATTTCGATTCGTTTGGAAAGATTCGAGCAGGTTTTTCCTCTGAGCTTTAATTGTCTGATAGGTGCTTCTAACCTTCTTCATAGTTTCCTGATGTGGAAAACTTTGGCCCTTATCTGAGAGCTATGAACCTGTTATGACTGCAATTGAAAATTTTCCTTATGATCAAACGATTTGAAATCAATTACACCTGTTTTGTTGTAGAATTTTTTCTTATATTCACAGTGAACATTTGGAAAGTTTGTGTAGTATCTTTTGGTTTGATTCTCTAATGCTAAACCTACCATTTGTATTAGTCGTGCACTTTGATCGTTGTAGTCTTCATGGTTTTCTATTTGCTGATATATCACAAGTTTGATCCATTTTGGGCAACCCTTGGACCAAAAGACCATTCTGTGTTGTCATGAGAGCTCTTACCTTTCTAGCATTTACGAGCATTGTGGATTTACTAGCATTGTGGATGATGAAAATCATGCCCTAATTAAATAGGGTGAATATTTACGCATCATTGGAATACACATCTTGGAACAAATCTAACTCAATTACCAACTTAGGCCAAATGGGTGCACCAAAACACCCATTTGGTGCAAAAAAATTACTCCAATCAAGCACCAAACCTTGCACCAAATAGGTGAAACTGTTCATACGTCACATCATCATTTTAAGCATATTAAAATAAAATTATAATCTCGTTAATTTTGTTATAATAATTTTAATTTTGTTAATTTCGTTATAAAAATTTTAATTTCGTTAATTTTGTTGTAAGAAATAATTATATAACAAAAAATTAAAAATAAAATAAGATTCATAACTAATGAATACTTAAGTTAAATTATGAATGTTAAATTTGTGTTAAATTATTTATAATAATGAAACTGTTCATCCGTCACATCATCATTTTAAGCATATTAAAATAAGATTATAATCTCGTTAATTTCGTTATAATAATTTTAATTTTGTTAATTTCGTTATAAATATTTTAATTTCGTTGTAAGAAATAATTACATAACAAAAAATTAAAAATAAAATAAGATTCATAACTAATGAATACTTAAGGTAAATTATGAATGTTAAATTTGTGTTAAATTATTTGTAATAATGAATTAAAAATAGAATGATAGAAGAATCTTTAAGTAATATTTTTATTTGGTGTTGGATTTGGTGTTGAATTTGGTGTTTTGGGTTGGAAATGGTTTTAGCCAAAAGCCATTTTGATATATGGCTTTTGTTGTTAAATGCAAATCATGTACGATGATTTTAACCTTGAAAGCACACGAAGCAATTAAAAGTGCCCATGTAATTTAGGTGACGTTTGGTTGGCATTTGGGAATCGAAATGGGTATGATAGGGAATGAGTTTGGAGGATGTGGGTTTGGGGTTAAAAGTGATAGTTGTTTGGTATTAAAGTGGGAATAGAAATAGTGACCGGTCGGAATAGTGGTCGCCGGCGGCGGTGGACGGCGGACGGCGGACGGCGTCGTTGATCAGCGTTGACCGGCGGCTTTCCATTCCCCCATTCCCACATTTTGATAGATAGTGGGCCTAGTATATCAAAAAAAAACGATATTCATTACCAAATAGTTGGATATCAAAATGAAATTCATTCCCTCATTTACCCCAAACAAACAGCCGGAATGGGTTTGGATTCCTCCAAACTCATTCCCTCATTCCCATTTCCCCCCACGCTACCTTAACTTTCAAACGAATTAAGAAAAGAAAACACTCGACCATTTTGGTGATGCAATTTAACAACTCCAGTCTTTAATGCGAAATCTGTAATGCACAAGTAGCATTCAAGTTGAGCAACATAAATTTCAGGCAGATTCTGTCTAAATCAACTGAATCTGTAATTGCATTCACTAATAAAAGCAGCTTAAATTTGATTATAGTGCCTGTTTTCTTTTTTTTTCTACCTTGAATGCTGTTGAGTATAATCTCATGATATATGTTTAAATCAAAGCAAAAGCTTGTAGGTAGAATACAAATGCTTGGGCTATACAGCATATTTAACGTCTAGGGGTTAGGGGCAGGGGGTAAGTTTTGTCTGGGAACATAGAGGTAAACAAGTGTTCTGCAAGAACTTCATTTGCAGCCTCTGAAGGGTGCAAAGCATACCAAAACACGTACTCTCTGCTATTGTTGCACAATTTTGAATTTGGCAAATGATAAACCATAATTAAATCGTCTGTTAGTCAACGGCAGTCAACAATTTAACTCCAGTAGTTCAACACTCGAAGTACTGTAGTTCAGCAGTTCAGCGCCCAAGCATGGCTGTTCAGCCTCGACTGCACCTCAGCAGTGCATCTGGACACTCTTATGACATCGAAGAATATGACAAGGTTTGCACCTCGGCATCAACTTCAGTTTATGTTCAAATGCCGCACTTCAGATCACTTCAGCGGGATAAGGCCAAGTCATGCACTTCGGCAGGGTCAAGTCATCCACTTCGGCAGAGTTCAGCTATGTACCACAGCAAATGAACCAAGTACGATATTACCTTGCGGGACCCTCGGATAGAGGTGCCATTCGAATATAGTGATTACAGCTGGGTATTCTTCCTGAACACGCTAAGGTCATAACAGCCGGCCTATTAGTCACATCAGTCAGACTACTGATCACATCAGCAGA
This sequence comes from Eustoma russellianum, assembly GCA_036186865.1. Taxonomy (NCBI): domain Eukaryota; kingdom Viridiplantae; phylum Streptophyta; class Magnoliopsida; order Gentianales; family Gentianaceae; genus Eustoma; species Eustoma russellianum. Next base: position 42,428,237 of record AP025040.1, read on the forward strand.
CCTACGGCGCTTTAGGCTTTCTGCCCTAAGCGAACATCCAATCCACTACCTACTATCAGAAGCCACAAGCGGGAGAAAGGTCTATAAAGGCAAGCCAACCAAGACAAAGAAAAGGACCAAGATCTCAATCCAGAATTCAAACATCCATACTCTAAAGCGAGCATCATACCCTTTGCTCCTCGGCACATACTGTGAGAAATTCTTAACTCACCTCTTAAATTATTATCTCAGTGAGATATGGCTCAAACTGACTTGAGCGTCGGAGGGTTTTTCCCGGGGCCAACCCCCCGGGACCTCTGACCTGTGCTTACTTATGCAGGATATTTGGCGCTATTCCAGCAACACACTCTCAATCCCGGTTAACAACTCTTCAAGTTAACTGACGGAATAAATTTGAGGTCGTCTAGACCCTTGGTGAAGATCCGGCTTCATCATTTGGCGCTAGAGGAAGGGCCCCTTAGTCCCTTAACCCAGAAAGTAGCTACTCAAAGCTTCTCTAAAACGATTACTCAGAGCTTTTCTAATTGCCCTTGGAAGCTATTGAGAAAAAGATGAGTAGAAAAGATAGTCAAGGGTCCAAGCAACCTACGACATCCAAGAGGAGCCAAAGGTCTTCTCAGCAACAAACTGATCAATGCTCTATGGAGCCGGGAGAATCCTCAACTCCTATTGCCTTCACATATGAAGAGCACAGGCGAGCCATTCGCTATGTGGCTCAGAACCCAGAGGTCTTCCAAGCAGTAGTGAGGGAGATGAAGGGGAAGGCCTCTGCAGCAAAGTCCAGTGGGTCCCATTCTGGTAACTCTCACCCACTGGAACATCTGGAGTATTCTCCCACTCGGCCTGGTTATTCCCCCAGACGTCAGGCCGAGTTTATGGCCGAGGCGAGACGGCCAGAACAAAGGTTTAGCTATCAGAACCTAAAGTGTTCCCAGAAGGCCTCCTTGTCATTTAAACATGGCAAAAAATTTGATAATAAAGGCAAAGCACCGTTGTAGGAAAGGTGCTCTGTCAAGATCCGGTTAGGAGGCCGAGGAAAGGAAAGGAACTCTCTGCTGGCTTCAAAAGCCCATATTCTTTCCTACATGAGGAAAAAATCTCTGGCGAACGAACCCCAGCCCCTGGTTGGACCAGTCCACAAAAGAAACCATCAACTGTACTGCCTTTATCATCATGATATTGGTCATGATACAGAAGATTGTAGGCAGCTCGGACAAGAGATTGGGAGTCTTATTGAGCTGGGTCACCTGCAACATTTTTATAATCCAAGGTCTAGGCTCCACAACAGGCTAGACTTTGGTAGACCCCCTCTAGGTGAGAATTGTAAACCTGGGTCTCATCAAGGTTTCCTAAGTGATGAGGATTCAGATTCTGATGAAAGGGGGATACGGGTTCCTGAGCATATAAAGCTGATATAACGGCAATAGTCCCTGATTCAATCGAATCATGGCTTATCTCTTTTTGCGCTCATCTGGTATCCTCTCGCTCAGCCTTATGTTATCATGGGACCAGTTTCTAGTATTCAACTGGATATTCTTATTTGGCATTCAGCCAAGAAAGTTAAGTCACCCTATGGTGCATGGTTTAATAATATGCCTACACCCACGGCGAAAGTGGGGGCATATATATCTTTACCCCATCAGGTTTGGGAGGCTGAGCAGGTCTCAGCATGATGGGACAGGTTTCCCGATATTCTTACCCCAGTAGGTCTGGGAGGTTGAGCAGGTCTCAACATTATCTTTACCCCAGCAGGTCTGGGAGGCTGAGCAGGTCTCAGCAGGATGTGACAGGTTTCCCGATATTCTTACCCCAGCAGGTCTGGGAGGTTGAGCAGGTCTCAACATTATCTTTACCCCAGCAGGTCTGGGAGGTTGAGCAGGTCTCCAACATTATCTTAACTCCAGCAGGTCTGGGAGGCTGAGCAGGTCTCAGCAGGATGGGACAGGTTTCCCGATATCTTTACCCTAGCAGGTCTGGGAGGCTGAGCAGGTCTCAGTAGGATGGGACAGGTTTCCCGATATTCTTACCCCAGCAGGTCTGGGAGGTTGAGCAGGTCTCAACATTATCTTTATCCCAGCAGGTTTGGGAGGCTTAGCAGGTCTCAGCAGGATGGGACATGTTTTCCGATATTCTTTACTCCAGCAGGTCTGGGAGGTTGAGCAGGTCTCAACATTATCTTTACCCCATCAGGTCTGGAAGGTTGAGAAGGTCTCAACATTATCTTTACCCCAACAGGTCTGGGAGGCTGAGCAGGTCTCAGCAGGATGGGACAGGTTTGCCGATATTCTTACCCCAACAGGTATGGGAGGTTAAGCAGGTCTCAACATTATCTTTACCCCAGAAGGTCTGGGAGGCTGAGCAGGTCTCAGCAGGATGGGACAGGTTTCCCGATATTCTTTACCCCAGTAGGTCTGAGAGGTTGAGCAGGTCTCAACATTATATTCACCTCAGCAGGACTGAGAGGTTGAGCAGGACTCAACAGCGGGATAAGTGTTACGTCCTGTAAAAAACTAAATAAATATAGAAAATACAAATAAATAAATAACATTTAATTACACATTAAACGTAAAAAAAAATTTAAAAAAAAAACACTCGCTGCTGGGGGAGTTAGTCAACCCCATTTAAACTACCCAACATCTTTGCCCCAAAATTCTTCCCCACCTCCCCACATTCAGCTTATCCTTTATGGAATTTAAAAAAAAAAATTTACCCTTAAATGTTTTCCCCCAGCTGTTCCTCCAAACGGTACAACCAAAAGGAAAAAAAAAAAAAGAACTCCTTACCTAAATTCTTTCTCTGCTGCCTACACACCAAGGAGAAGGAAAAAAAAATAATACTTTGCCATTTTTCCCCCACAGCCGAGACCCACCTTGGAGGAAAGTATAATTTGTCTTCAACCCATTTCGAATCTTTTTCACGGTATAATGTAGAAGATTAGAGGTAGGTATCTATCTGTGCTTTCTATGTATTTTTCTAAATTGGCCTTATTTTCTTATACAATTGGATCGTATATTTGTATATTCGATGGTATAGATGTGTGTATATGAAATATGATGATTGTACAAATATATATATATATATATATATATATATATATATATATATATATATATATATATATATATATATATATATATATATATAGAGGTACGGTTCTCAGTAATTTACACCCTATTATATATATATACCTTCTATCTATAGAACAATATATATCTAAGTTGTATATATGTACCCTTAAATTCCAAGTTGTATATAGCTAAAATATGCACGCTTTTGAGGTAATGAATATACTATAATCATTAGTTTCAGTTGGATACTTGGACATATATGCTTAGTATATGTCAAAGCAATGCTTAGATTTGTCAAAGCTATGTGTGTGTGTGTATATATATATATGTTATAGTCGTTAGGTATAGCCGTACAGGAGGTATATATATATATATATTTATTTATTTTTAGGGAAAATTTTATACCTTTAGATATATATATATATATATATATATATATATATATATATATATATATAAACTGATTATATTTTGGAACCATTTACTTATATTTAACCACTAGAGTTTTATCTTAGATATATATAAATTTTTTTTATATACCACCAGAGTGGCGTCCTTAATATATATATATACTACTGTTTGTGTTTAATCTTCACAAAGGATCTCTTGAATTTTGGTTAGCATTAGGGACAAACTTTGAAAAATGGCTACTGTGTTCTTTAGTAGTTTTTATATAAACTTAAATGGAATCTTTGTAAAATTATAGGGAAATATAAACTCTATAAACTGGTTTTTAATGAAAATAAAAATGTGGCTAGCGACAGTAATGAAAGTATATTCAAATTAAGCAGGTAAACCGATTTACGAGTAAAGAATATATTATTCTTAGGGAGTGGAAAAAAATACATATACGTATATGTTTATTGACGATTACTTGGTTCTGGTCAAATGGTATTTTGTATATCTAGTTGTATTTTGAAAAAAAAAAAAGAGCTATAAGATGGTGGGTGTTTGGATGAAGAAAATAAATATTGGTATATGGATATGAATGGAATTTTGAGGCCACTGAACAAATTTGGAAAAAATATATGTGTGTATATATATATATATATATGTTATAATTTAATAGAACAAATTGAATGCAGATGAACAAGGAAAAAACAGAAATTCAGATAAGGAAGAATTACATCAGATAAGAAAGCTGAGTGACCGATAAGAGGTAAGTGGTCTATCTATGCTTGTTATACTGTCATACATCAGAGGTAAATGGTCTATTTGTGCTCGTCATGTTGTAATGCATCATATGTAAGTGGTATATTTATGCTCGTTATGTTTATCATGCATCAGTGTGTTATTGTTGCATATCTGTAAGTGAATTTCCTCTATATGTGAATTGTGTGTATATGTGATATATGTATCTACATGTGAACTGTGTGTATGTATGAGTGTGGATACACCAGATTAAAGAAAGATGAGAAGAACAGAAATGAGAATGAAAATGAAAATAAGATGAAAGAAAAGAGAGTCGGGCCAGGCAGGCCGTCGAGCCGGGCCGAATGGCCAACGGGCCGGTTGCGGTGGCAGGCCTCCACCCAGAACATGATATAAATGTAACTTAATTAATAGTAATAATTATAGGAAAATATAAATAAATATCAGAAAATTAGAAATAAATTCCAGAAATAACTGAACCTAGATTCGAGTGCCGGAGGATGGTGAGGATGGGCCAGGGGCCTCAGGCGATTGTGTTGTTTGCATTCATGGCACGTGCATTGCATTGATGGTGGGTCGTGACGTACGGGTCACGGGCGCTCAGGATGGTGTACGGTGGCGGGGCCAAGTACACTCAGGATGGTGACTGTGGGTGGGTACGACCCACAGCCACTCAGTTAGGACCCGGGTTCATGCATTGCATGGTGGAGATATCGGCATTCCGTGTGACATGACTTCGTTGCGTGTGACATGCATAATAGGACATGCATCATGAAGTTGCGCATTATTATGTGGAGTGACTTACTTTCTGCGGCTTATCTACTTCGTTGGTATACATTGTTTTTTTTTCTTTGTTTATGTGATTATTTGTTTGTTGTGTATGTCACATTTGAGAAGAGCATGCATCACGGTAAGGTAGATTTGGGCTGATGAGTTATTTATTTTGTATTTATTTTCGAAATCTTAACTGTTAAAGATAATCGAGTGAAATTATTGTGGACTAAGGACATGTATGTTAACTGTAAATGTTATTTGTATTTGCTTCTGCATGCATGATTCCTATAACAGGTATATGTAGGTTGCTTACTGAGCCCGTTGATTTGGCTCACACCACCACTCACCAGTTTTGCAGGTAGGAGAAGTTAGGGTATGCTTACACAGGTATTCGTATAACGTGGAAGATCGAGACGAAAGATTTCAAGACTAAGGATATTCAGACGGGACTTTCGAGGGTTGGTTGAGGCGGTTCGTTCGATATTCGAGGTTTATGTATTTTCGAGATTAGTGTTTACATACACTTGACTATTGGATTGATTTAGTCATTTTTAGACATTGTGTTAATGATGATGATTATTTTATCGAGGATTTTAGTAATAACTTCCGCTGACATCGAGTTACGTTATTATGATGTCGTGTAGTTGATTTGTATCGACGCCTTGTATTCTTCTTAGTGAGATACGGCGGGTGCACTGTCCCCGATGCTAGGGCTCGGGAGCGGGGCGCTACAATAAGTTCCCTATATTTTCTCCTCAGCAGGACTGAGAGGTTGAGCAGGTCTCAACAGCAGGATAAGTTCCCTACATCTTTACCTCAGCAGGACTGAGAGGTTGAGCAGAACTCAACAGCGGGATAAGTTCCCTACATCTTCACCTCAGCAGAATGGAGGGGTTTAGCAAGTCTCAATTACGGGATAAGTTCCCTATGTTCTAACTCAGCAAAGCTGAAAGAGCTGAAGAGCCAAGGATAAAGGCCAAAGCTCAGTACCTATGCAGAGAGCTAGCATACAAAAGATACTCTTTTGGCTGAATACTTGCAAACTATTAAAATAGAGCAAGTGAAGCTGAAGACAAATACTTGCATAAAGCAAGTGAAGCTTTTGATAAAGCTGAAGACAAATACTTGCAAACTATTAAAATAGAGCAAGAGAAGCTGAAGACAAATACTTGCATAAAGCAAGTGAAGCTTTTGATAAAGTTGAAGACAAATATTTGCATAAAGCAAATAAAACTTTGCAGTGCTGAAACACTTGCAAACTACGGAAAAAGAGCAAGTAAAACTTCGCAGAGCTGAAGACAAATATTTGCAGACAAAGTAAGTAAAACTTCACATGATGAAGAAGACAAAAGCAGAAGCTGAAGAGCAAAAGTTGGGAAAAATGGATTTTTATTGAAGTACAAAATCTATTACAACTGCAACTATCTACAGGAAAAATCATATTCTACTTTCCAGCTTCTTCATTCTCTCTAAGATTAACCCCACTCTGGAATAGAGCAATTTGGTTTTCAAGTAGGTTCCCAGCCTCAGGGTTGTACAGCTCGGCAATACGGGAATGGGGGAATTGATGCCCCCATCTTAATTCCTTCATCTCCTGCTGCTGAGGAGGAGAATGCACCTCCCCCAGGTTGGGCTGCTGACCTCCGAACAAGCGTCAATTGCCCAAGTTTGCCCAACAGCAATTACTGAGCCTTAAATCTTCAAAAAATTTCCGGTGAAAAGCTCAAGCTGTCTGAGCTCAGCGATGGTTTTCTTCATCTCCTCAGCCTGAAGTTCAAATTGCTAAAGGAGATCAGCTTTATTTTTCCTCTCTGCCTCCAGTTGCTGGTACAGCGCCATTGGATAATACTTGATCAAAATTACTGATTTTCTTTTGGTAGAACTCCAGTTCAGCCTGAGCCTTGGAAGAAGCTAACTCAGTACTGGCTAATGTCTCCTTCAGCTCAATCATTTGGGATTTGGCATCAGCCAGCTTAGCGTCAGAATCTCGCTTCTCAGCTTGAAGCCTAAAGTTCTCCTCCAAAAGTGAGGCCAGCTTGGAATCTGAATCCTGCTTTGCCATCTGAAGCCTAGAATTGTCTTCAGTAAGTGTGGCAACTTGTGACTTCAGATTGTTCACCTCAGCCTCCAACCCGGACAACTTTGTGCTATTTGGATTTGCCACCTCAGCTAACTCATCATAAGCCTTTTTGAGGTGGGCATTGGTCTCAGAGAGTTTGAAGAACCTGGTATGAAGCTCTTCAGCTCGTCTAAGAATGTTAAACTCTTGGACCCGATACTGCAAAAGTCAAATTGGTTAAGAAAAGCCTAAAGGATCAAGTTAAAAGATGGAAAATAGAGGGAAGTCATACCAGGGTCATATTCCTCACGAATGATTTGAAGGCAGTACTCCAGTCCACACTGTCATACGTCTGCCAATCCTTAGGAAGTATTGACATTTCTGTCAATTTCCTAGCTATTTCAGGATCTTCGGCAGAGTTATTGTAGCTGAACTCCATTGTCCTTTTCTCCCGCTGCGGTCGGGAGGAGGGTTCTCCCTCCGTTGTATTCTTCGCAGAGGATTCTCCTTCAGGTGTGTTTACTTTGGAAGGTTCTCTCTCAAGATCCTTTCCTTTGGGGGGTTCTCCTTCCAACGTTTTCACCTCAGAAGGTCCTTCCCCGGAACGTTTACTTCAGGGGCCTCTCCTAAAAGATCAAGGAAGGGCACGGCCTCATCAGCAGCCCAACCTGGGGGAGGTACATTCTCCTCCTCAGCAGCAGGAGATGCAGGAATTAAGATGGGGGCATCAATTCCCCCATTCCCGTCCCCAGGTTGAGCTGAGGTTGAAATAGGAACCTGGATTTTGGCTTGGGGAGGATTATCAGAAGTTTCAACTGGAAAGGAAAAATATTCAAATGATTACATAGGAAACAAACATGTCCAAGACTAGTGCAGGGCAAACTCTTACCTGGACGTGTCTGCACTTCAGATGAAGAGCTAGCAGAGGCTTGTTCTAAAGTGGAAGGTTGACATTCTGACCATGTTCTCTTCTTGGGGACCAAGTTCTTCAACCTCTCAAGGGTCCCACGTACCATGATTTCTGCAAAATACAAGGGACAAAACAGTCAGAACACAGATGCACTATCAAAATCAGCCAAAGATTTCCAATAATGTTGCCATATACCCCGAACTATCCACAAGGCAAGAGGGATAAGAGGTCAAAAATTATATTCCAGACACAAATGTTCCAGGTCAGCAACCTCCACAATCTGCCTATTAACTCTCTTCCAATCTACGACCTGGGGTGGAAGTAGCAGTTGAGAGGCTTCATTGCGAAATTGTTCACTTGGCCTCCTGTTATTTACATTACCAGTGTTCCAAGGGATTCCTTCAGGTAATCCTACACTCTTAACAAAAAAGAAATCCCCCCTCCAATCTTTGAAAGAATAGAGAAGGTTTATTACAAAAGATCCCCCACTACTCTGAGATCACCTATCGAAATTATACCAACTACCATCCTGATTACATACAAATATCTCCCTAAAAACTGCAAGTGAGAAGCTCTTCTCAGACGCTCTTAGATAAAGCAGATAACTGGGATAATTCTCAGTCCCTTGGGCGTTATTTGGGGAAGTCTAAATTTATAACCGAACAGTATTTGGAGTAAGGGAGCTGAAATGGGTAAATTAAAGCCAGATCTAAAAAACTCCTCATAAACTGCTTCGTAGCCAGTTGGGGGGTCATTAGCAGTTTGATGAGGAAGGGGAAGAATGGGAGCAAAAGTACTCTTATCAACCTTATAATGTTGACATAGTTCAGAAAAATCGTTGTTTTTCAAGGTGCACATTGAGTTATGCACTGAAGAGGAGGGTACCATGGATCCCAAGGTAAAAGAAGACGAAGCCATGAGTAAGGTAAAGAAAGCTTACAAGATGTTGAAGACGTAAGGTTGAAAGAGCTGAAGTAAGGTCGGAAGAAAGCTTCAGAGAAGAAGAAGAAGAGCAATTTGATAACACATCAAAATAACCAGCTGAGCAGGATAAGGGAAGAAGAAAAGAATGAATTAGGAAAATTGTTTCTATTTATAAGTGAGAGAAGACAAAAGGTCAAAACTTTTTGTTTGAAATGCGAAAAGGCAGAAGTTCACGCATTTCCCTCCCTCGGGGAATGAAATCACCGAAAAAGTAATGATGATGTGTCGAAATTAGCGCTTACATTAAAAGCGGGAATTACTGCGCAAGTAAAAGGATAACCGCGCAATTAATGAAGGATTGCAACATCATGGGTCCATTAAAGCAAGATTTGTTTGCCTTCGCAGTTCAGCTCAGCCACACAAAATCTGGGAGAAATTATAAACCATAATTAAATCGTCTGTTAGTCAACGGCAGTCAACAGTTTAACTCCAGTAGCTCAACACTCGAAGTACTGTAGTTCAGCAGTTCAGCGCCCAAGTATGGCTGTTCAGCCTCGACTGCACCTCAGCAAGGCATCTGGACACTCTTATGACATCGAAGAATATGCCAAGGTTTGCACCTCGGCATCAACTTCAGTTTATGTTCAAATGCTGCACTTCAGATCACTTCAGCAGGATAAGGCCAAGTCATGCACTTCGGCAGGGCCAAGTCATGCACTTCGGCAGAGTTCAGCTGTGTATCACAGCAAATGAACCAAGTACGATATTACCTTGCGGAACCCTCGGATAGAGGTGCCATTCGAATATAGTGATTACAGCTGGGTATTCTTCCTGAACACGCTAAGATCATAACAGCCGGCCTATTAGTCACATCAGTCAGACTACTGATCACATCAGCAGACCTACTGCGCTTTAGGCTTTCTGCCCTAAGCAAACATCCAATCCACTACCTACTATCAGAAGCCACAAGCGGGAGAAAGGTCTATAAAGGCAAGCCAACTAAGACAAAGAAAAGGACCAAGATCTCAATCCAGAATTCAAACATCCATACTCTAAAGCGAGCACCATACCCTTTGCTCCTCGGCACATACTGTGAGAAATTCCTAACTCACCTCTTAAATTATTATCTCAGTGAGATATGACCCAAACTGACTTGAGCGTCGGAGGGTTTTTTCCGGGGCCAACCCTCCGGGACCTCTGACCTGTGCTTACTTGTGCAGGATATTTGGCGCTATTCCAGCTAGACACTCTCAATCCCGGTTAACAACTCTTCAAGTTAACTGACGGAACAAATTTGAGGTCGTCTAGACCCTTGGTGAAGATCCGGCTTCATCAGCAAACAAAGCCCACCTATACTTGTATCAACATTGCAGCATGAGGGGCCCACATGGCATAACTCAGTTGTTACTCGGATTGAGATTTGTCAAGAGTTTGAATCCAGGGACACGCACGGTGTACCACTGATGCTAGGCCGAAGTCCTGGTTTGCGGGAGACATCTTGTGTGGGTTACTGTGTAGTTCTTCACCCAACCTAGGAGGTCGTTGGTCTACTAATTTGCATCATCCACAGTATTTCTTGGGGCGAAGACGGTGGAGGCTTTCAGGGTCAGGGAATGGCCTTTTGCTCCTGCATCATGAGATATCCATAGATTTACTTGTTTTAAGCAGCTTCCTTCACTTGATTTTACCCTTTGTTTTAAGCAGCTTCCTTTACTTGATTTTACCCTTTGGAGTTGAATTCTTGCGCCATAAATTTACTTGTTTTAAGCAGCTTCCTTTACTTGATTTTATCCTTTGTTTAAGGCATTTTCATTTTTAATGGAGTAAAAGACACTCTTTCTTGATTTTGAAAAATAATGGAATAAATCAAAATGACTCACTAAATTGGCTCCGCTTCTTAAATTGTGAAGTAACAGTTGATTAACATAGCTTGATACATTTTCATTATGGGTGTCAGGAAACAACCTCTATGTGTTTTTAACATATGAGTATGGTTGCGTACATCTGATCTCTCATACCCTGCTATAGGCAAGAGTCTGTAAAGCAATGAGTAATGTCGTCATTATTGTTTTAAGCCATGGAACATCATCTTTCTTGCTCCAAGCCCGTGAAGGATCTGATTTTGCATGTACAATTGTATGGTAAATCATAATCAAAAGATATGATGATCTCAAATGCAATAATTTTGTAGTACTATTGTAATATAATGTTGACTATGTAAACAATTAGAATAAGATTATTATGATGCAGGTGCTATCGTATTTTAAAATGTTATGGATATTTGGAAGCAAACAATTGAATACTGTAATGCCGATGTATAATTCTGATGATTAATGAATATGATAAGTTGATGTAAGGAAGCCTTACAAATTCATCATGTGTGCATTGCATGCCATCTGCTAAGAAGGGTTGCAGGTGATTGTGGATATACAACAACAACATTACTCCATTACTTTAAAAGTTCTCGTCTATGGTGGAGTATGGGAGGGCCGGATGTACGCAACTATACACATATGTTAGAAACACACAGAGGTTGTTTCTCGATGACCCATAATGAAAATTGTGTCAAGTTGTGTCGATCAACCGCGTCAAGTTGTGTCGATCAACCGCTACTTCACAATATAAGAAGCACATTAAATTTAGTAAGTCATTTTGCTTTATTCCATCGTATTCTAAAATCAAAGAAGAACATGTCCTTGACTCCATTTGAAATGGAAACGTGATTGTGGATATAGTCATCGATCAATGAAATAGAGGACACATTAGCTCAAAATGGTGCATTTCACTCTGTACAAATTAATAGTGTTTGCATGTACTTACATGTGGAAGTAGACTATCTTAATCAGTGTAAATGAAAAACATGATTCAAACTTTCAACTGATTAAAGGATATATTCTTTTTCATAACAAACATACCGATTCCAATGAAGTAGAGAGCCTCATCTCAAAGTTTATTTGCTGCATTTGTTCCAATGTTCTTCACAATTAAATGTTTTTTTTTTGGTTGAAGGCCTCTGTTTGGTCATCAAAGGATAACGTCTGAATCTAGTATGATTGAAGGCACAGATCATACAAAGAATCATCAGATGGTTAGTTAACAAGATATGTGCGTAACACAAGTAAAAGCATGTACAACAACACATACTCAGTATATTTCAACAACAGCAAAAGCTATCGTTCAGGGTCTGAAGAATGTAAGAGGCAGTCAAACAATACCTCCATCTTCAACGACAGCAAAATCTATTATTAGGGTATGAGGAGGGTGAGAAGTAGCCAAACAATATCTACATCTCAAAAGATATAAAGTTTGATTCCGGTGAGAATTATTACAAACAACAAACAGAAAAGAAAAGCAAGAATTATTACAAAGTAAAGACCAGTGTTGATGAAGCCGGATCTTCACCAAGGGTCTAGACGACCTCAAATTAGCTCCGTCAGTTAACTTGAAGAGTTGTTAACTGGGATTGAAAGTTTGTAGCTGGAATAACCTCTAAAATATCCTGCACAAGGAAGCACAGGTCAGAGGTCCCGGGGGGTTGGCCCCGGAAAAAACCCTCCGACGCTCAAGTCAGTTTGGGCCATATCTCACTGAGACTATAATTTAAATGGTGAGTTAAGAGTTTCTCACAGTATGAGCCGAAGAGCAAATTGTATGAATTTGCTTTAGGGTATGAATGTTTGAATTCCAGATCCTCTTCTTTGTCTTGGTTGGCTTGCTTTTCTAGACCTTTTCCCGTCTTTGGCCTCTGATAGTGGATAAGACGTTTGCTTGGGGCAGAAAGCCTAGGACGCTGTAGGTCTGCTGATGTGATCAGTAGTCTGACTGATGTGACTAATAGGCCGGCCTGGTTGATGTAACTAGTAGGCTGGCTGTTATGACCTTGGCGTGTTCAGAAAGAATAACCAGCTGTAATCACTATATATGAATTGCACCTATGTTTGAGGGTCCCACGAAGTAATGTCGTGCTGGGTTCCTTTACCGAAGTGCACAACTGAACTTTGCCGAAGTGCAGAATCCACCCTTGCCGAAGTGCATGACTAAGCCTTGCCGAAGTGCATGACTTGGCCTTACCCAGCTGAAGTGGTCTGAAGTGTGGCACTTGTGTAGAAGCTGAAGTTGATGCCGAGGTGCAAGCCTTGGCATATTCTTCGATGTTATAAGGGCGTCATGATGCCTTGCTGAGGTGCCGTTGAGGCTGAACAGCCATGCTTGGGCGATGTACCGCTGAACTGCAGTACTTTGATTGCTGAGCTAATGGAGTTGAACCGTTGACTGTTGTTGACTAACAGACGATTTAATTATGGTTTAACATTTGCTCCCAGATTTTGTGTGGCTGAGCTGAACTGCGAAGGCAGACAAATCTTGTTCTAGTGAACCTGTGACGTGGCGGATCTACATTAACTGGGCAGTTATCCCTTAATCCACGTAGTTACTCCCGCTTTTAATGTAAGTGCTAATTCCTACATTTCGGCGGTTTCATTCCCCGGGGGAAGGAAATGCGTGAACCTTTGCCTCTTCATATTTCAAACGAAAAGGTGCAACCTTTCACTTTCTCTCACTTATAAATAGAGACAATTTCCCAATTCATTCTTTTCTTCTTCCTTTATTCATCTGATTATTTTGCTGCGCCGTTGCATCATTCTCCTTCCTCTTCTTCGAAGCCTTCCTCCGACCTTACTCCAGCTCTTCCAACTTACGTCTTCAATCTTTTGTAAGCTCTTCTTACTCATGGCTTCTTCTTCTTTTACCTCGAATTCCATGGTGCCTTCTTCTTTGGTGCATAACTCAATGTGCACCTTGAAAGCCACTGACCTCACTGAGCTATGTCAGCTTTATAATGTTGACAGGAGTACTTTTGCTCTCATTCTTCCCCTTCCTCATCAAACTGCTAATGACCCTCCAACCGGATACGAAGCAGTTTATGAGGAGTATTTTAGATCTGGCTTCAATTTACCCATTCCGGCTCCCTTACTCCAAATATTGTTCTGTTACAAGCTTAGGCTTTCCCACATAACGCCTAGTGGGGTGAGGGTTATTCTTAGTTATCTGCTTTACCTAAGAGCATATGAGAAGATCTTCTCATTTGCAGTTTTTAGGGAGGTATTTGTATGTAATCAGGAGGGTAGTTGGTATAGTTTTGATAGAAGACCTCAGAGTAGTGGGGGGTCTTTTTTCATAAACATTCCCTCCTCTTTCAAAGATTGGAGGGGGAATTTCTTTTTTGTTAAGAGTGTAGGATTACCTGAAGGAATCCCTTGGAACACTGGTAGTGTAAATAACAGGAGGCCAAGTGAACAATTTCGCAATGAAGCCTCTCAATTGTTACTTTTGCCTCGAGTCGTAGATTGGAAAAGAGTTAATAGGCAGATTGTAGAGGTTGCTGACCTGGAACATTTGTGGCCGGAATATAATTCTCGACCTCTTATTCCTCTTGCTTTGTGGATAGTTCGGGGTATATGGCAATATCTTTGAAAACCTTTGACTGATTTTGATATGGCACCTGTGTTTTGATCGTTTTGTTCCTTGTATTTTGCATAAATTATGGTACGTGGGACCCTTGAGAGGCTGAAGAACTTGGTCCCCAGGAAGAGAACATGGTCAGAATGCCAACCTTCCATTTCAGAACAAGCCTCTGCTAGCTCTTCATCTGAAGTGCAGACACGTCCAGGTAGAAATTTACCCTGCACTAGTCTTGGACATGTTTGTTTCCTATGTAATCATTTGAATATTTTTCCTTTTCAGTTGAAACTTCTGATAATACTCTCCAAGCCGAAGCCCAGGTTCCAGTTTCAACCTCAGTTCAACCTGGGGACGGGAGTGGGAGAATTGATTCCCCCATTTTAATTCCTTCATCTCCTGCTGCTGAAGAGGCTGGGGAAGGACCTTCTGCGGTGAAAGCATTGGAGGGAGAGCCCTCCAAAGGAAATAATCTTAAAGGGGAACCTGCTGGGGTAAACGCACCTGAAGGAGAGTCCTCTGCGAAGTATACAACGGAGGGGGAACCCTCTTCCCGACCGCAGCGGGGCAAAAGGACGATAGAGTTCTCCTTTAATAATACTGCCACATATCCTGAAATAGCTAGGAAATCGATGGAAACGTCAATACTTCCTAAGGACTGGAAAACATATGACAGTCTAGACTGGAATACTGCCATGAACTTATTTGCGAGAAATATGGCCCTGGTATGATCTCCCACTTCTTTTCCTCTTTTCACTTGATCCTTCATGCTTTTCTTAACCAGTTTGACTTTTGCAGTATCGGGTCCAAGAATTTAATATTCTTAGACGAGCTGAAGAGCTCCATTCCAGATTCTTCAAACTCTCTGAGACCCATGCCCACCTCAAAAAGGCCTATGATGAGTTAGCTGAGGTGGCAAAGCCTAATAGCACAAAGTTGTCTGGCCTGGAGGCTGAGGTGAGCAATCTGAAGTCTCAAGTTGCCATACTCACTGAAGACAATTCCAGGCTTCAGATGGCAAAGCAGGATTCAGATTCCAAACTGGCCTCACTTATGGAGGAGAACTCCAGACTTCAAGCTGAGAAACAGGATTCTGACGCCAAGCTGACCGATGCCAAATCCCAAGTGATTGAGCTGAAGGAGACATTAGCCAGCACTGAGTTAGTTTCTTCCAAGGCTCAGGCTGAACTGGAGTTCTACCAAAAAGAACTCAGTACTTTTGATCAAGTATTGTCTGACAGCAATGCTGAGCTGAACCAGCAACTGGAGGCAGAGAGGAAAAGTAAGGCTGATCTTCTCTAGCAATTTGAGCTTCAAGCTGAGGAGATGAAGAATAATGTTGTTGCTGAGTTCAGACAATCTGAGCTTTTTACCGGAAATTTTTTGAAGATTCAAGGATCAGCAATTGCTGTTGGGCAAACTTGGGCAATTGATGCTTGTTCGGAGGTCTGCCCCAGCCTGGACAAGAACCATCCTCGTATTGCCGAGCTATACAACCCTGAGGCTGAGAACCTACTTGAAAACCAAATTGCTCAGTTCCAAAGTGGGGTTGATCTTAGAGAGGATGAAAAAGCTGTAAAGTAGAATAGGATTTTTCCTGTAAATGACTGTAGTTGTAATAGATTTTAATGAAAATCCATTTTTTCCAACTTTTACTCTTCGGCTTCTTTCAGCTTCTTTAACTGTCTGTCTTCAGCATGTGAAGTTTTATTTGCTTCGTCTCAATAGTGAATGCAACTATTTGTCCTCGGCTCTGCAAAGCCTTACTTGCTCTTTTTTCCGTGGTTGCAAGTGTTTGTCTTCAGCACTGCGAAGTTTTATTCGCTTTATGCAAATATTTGTCTTCGACTTGCTCTGTGTTGATAGTTTACACTATCTCAAGACTCTTGCAAGTATTTGTCTTCAACTTGCTCTGTGTTGATAGTTTACACTTTCTCAAGACTCTTGCAAGTATTTGTCTTCGACTTGCTTTGTGTTGATAGTTTACACTATCTCAAGACTCTTGCAAGTATTTGTCTTCGACCTGCTTTGTGTTGATAGTTTACACTATCTCAAGACTCTTGTAAGTATTTGTCTTCGACTTGCTCTGTGTTGATAGTTTATATCTCAAGACTCTTGCAAGTATTTGTCTTTGACTTGATCTGTGTTGATAGTTTACACTATCTCAAGACTCTTGCAAGTATTTGTCTTCATCTTAAGAAACTTTACTTGCTCTATTTTGATAGTTTGCAAGTATTTGTCTTCAGCTTTATCAAAAGAGTATCTTTTGTATGCTGGCTCTCTGTATAAGTACCGAGCTTTAGCTTTTATCCTTGGCTCTTCAGCTCTGCGGTGCTTTGATGAATTTTAAGATGTGGGAGAACCTTTATCCGCTTTTCATCAACCCTTTCAGCTTTGCCGAGTTAGAATATAGGCAAACTTATCCCTCTATTGAGACTTGCTCAACCTCTCAGACCTGCTGAATTGAAGATATACGGAACTTATCCCGCTGTTGAGACATACTCAACCTCTCAGACCTGCTGAGGTGAAGATATAGGGAACTTATCCCACTGTTGAGACCTGCTCAACCTCTCAGACCTGCTAAGGTGAAGATATAGGGAACTTATCCCGCTGTTGAGACCTGCTCAACCTCCCAGACCTGCTGGGGTAGAAGATATTGTTGAGACCTGCTCAACCTCCCAGACCTGCTGGGGTAAAAGATATTGTTGAGACCTGATCAACCTCCCAGACCTGCTGGGGTAAAAGATATTGTTGAGACCTGCTGGGGTAAAAGATATTGTTGAGACCTGCTCAACCTCCCAGACCTGTTGGGGTAAAAGATATTGTTGAGACCTACTCAACCTCCCAGACCTGTTGGGTTAGAATATCAGGAAACTTGTCCTATTTTGTTGAGATATGCCCCCATTTTCGTTGTGAGTTATAGAGAGGCATAATTTATTACTCCATGCACCATATGGTGACTTAACTTTCCTGGCTGAATGTCAAATAAGAATACCCAGTTGAATATAAAAAATTGATCCCTTGATAACAAAAGGCTGAGCCAGAAGATATGGGATGAGCCCAAGAAGAAATAAACCATGATTCGATTGAATCAGGGACTGTCGCTGTTATGTCAGCCTTATATGCTCAGGAACCCGTAACCCCTTTCATCAGGATCTGAATCCTCATCACTTAAAAAACCTTGATGAGACCCAGGTTTACAACTCTCATCTGGAAGGGGTTCACCAAAGTCTAGCCTGTTGTGGAGCCTAGACCTCGGATTATAAAAACATTGCAGGTGACCCAACTCAATAAGACGCCCAATCTCTTGCCCGAGCTGCCTACAACCTTTTGTATCATGACCAATATCATGATGATAAAGGCAGTACAGTCGATGGTTTCTTTTGTGGACTGGTCCAGCCAGGGGCTGGGTTCTTTTGCCAGAGATTTTTTGTAATGAATGTATTGAAATAGAATAAAGTTATTGGTTCTGCGAAATTGAATGGTTTTTTGTTCCAACTTGAGTTAGATCCCATTTACGAGCATACTCTTTTAACAGAAACTGGTACAAAGCGTTGTATTATCAATGAGAACTCATCAAGTCTTTGGCATAAAAGATTGAGACATATCTCAATTGAAAGAATGAAAAGATTGGTGAATGAAAGAGTTTTACAAACTCTAGACTTCACTGATTTAGGTACGTGTGTGGGATGCATAAAGGGCAAGCAAACCAACAAGACCATTAAGGGTGCCAAAAGAAGTTCTCAACCTCTTGAAATCATACACACGGATATCTGTGGGCCTTTTCATACACCTTGCTTGAATGGTCAGAAATACTTTATTTCATTTATCGACGACTGTTCAAGGTTCATGTATCTCTATCTTCTATTTGAAAAATCTGAAGCACTTGATGAGTTCAAAATCTTCAAATTAGAAGTAGCGAAACAAAAGGAGAAGACAATTAAAATTGTCCGATCCGATAGAGGTGGTGAATATTATGGACGTTACACAGAAAAGGGACAAATGATTGGTCCATTTGCCGAATTTCTTCAAAAGGAGGGTATTGTTGCTCAATACACCATGCCTGGCACACCACAACAAAATGGTGTTGCTGAAAAAAGGAATCGGACTCTTATGGACATGGTAAGGAGCATGATTAGCACAACGAATTTGCCTATATCCTTTTGGAGTGAAGCTCTAAAAACCGCTGTGTATGTTTTAAATAGGGTTCCATCTAAGGCCGTTCCTAAAACACCTTTCGAGTTATGGAATGGTTGGAAACCCAGTTTAAAACATTTACACATATGAGGTTGTCCAGTTGAAGTTAGGGTATACAACCCAAGCATAAAGAAACTGGACGAACGAACGAAAAGTGGTTACTTTATTGGATATGCAGTTAACTCCAAAGGATATAGATTTTACTGTCATTCACACACTCCAAAAGTGGTTGAAGCTAGAAATGCTAAGTTTCTAGAGGATCATGAAGTCGGTGGGAGTGATTCGAATAGACAATTCAATTTTGAGGAAGTAAGGGATATACATGTTGTACATTTATATGTAGACAATTTGGTTGCTATTCATCATAATGAAGAACCGCCAATTGTACAACCTCAAATTGAAGAATCACATCAAGAACAAACTGAACCCACTAATCCCACATTTACTGAACCAGTGGGAGTACAAAGATCCTCAAGAACTAAAAGGCCAGCAATTTCTAGCGATTATGTTGTATATCTTCAAGAGCCCGACTATGACATTGGACTAAATCATGATCCTATCTCGTTTTCACAAGCCATGAATTGTGACAAATCGTCACTATGGTACGATGCTATGAAAGAAAAGATGGAATCAATGTCTAAAAACAATGTCTGGGAACTTGTTCTGTTACCAAACATAGCCTCTATGGTGGGATGCAAATGGGTCTTTAAGACCAAAAGAGACTCGTTTGGTAACATTGATCGATATAAAACCAGACTTATAGCTAAAGGTTTCACTCAGAAAGAAGGCATTGATTCCATGAAACCTTCTCTCCAGTCTCAAAGAAGGATTCGTTTCGGATAATCATGGCATTAGTAGCTCATTTTGATCTCGAGCTACATCAAATGGATGTGAAAACTGTGTTTTTGAATGGAGTTCTTGATGAAGAGGTATACATGCGTCAACCTGAAAGCTTTGTGAATCCTGATAATGATCAACTAGTTTGCAAATTGAACAAATCCATATATGGGCTTAAACAGGCTTCACGTCAATGGAACATCAGGTTTCATGAGGTAATCTCTTCATTCGGTTTCGTAGAGAACGTTGTTGATCAATGTATATACCTCAAAAGGAGTGGGAGCAAATACATTTTCTTAGTCCTATATGTGGATGATATTCTACTGGCAAGCAGAGATCTTGGGTTATTGCATGAGACTAAGCGATTTCTCGCTTTGAACTTTGATGTGAAGGATATGAGTGAAGCCTCTTATGTCCTTGGCATAGAGATTCACAGAGACAGAACAAGTAAAATACTTGGTCTTTCTCAGAGGGCCTACATCATCAAAGTACTTGAGAAATTTGCTATGCAGAATTGTGCATCCATTGCGTCACCTATTGTCAAAGGAGAAATAAAGATTGAACATTATTGCTTCATTCATGATGGAAGCTAAGTTCATTGCATGCTATGAAGCTATGTCACAGACCTTATGGATGAGAAATTTCATCAGTGGTCTTAAGGTTGTCGATATTGTTGATAGACCCATAAAGATTTTCTGCGACAATTCAGCTGCTGTGTTCTTTGCGAAAAATAAAAAAAGTGGGAATCGCAGTAAACATATCGACATAAAGTATTTGAAGGTCAGAGATTATGTTAAACAAGGAGAAGTAAAGATTGAACACATTAGTACGGAGTCAATGGTTGCTGATCCTATGACTAAAGGATTACCGATTAAAGTTTTCAGGGATCATGCTGCTGATATGAGACTTCTTAGTTCTCCTTGATTTGTTGTACTTTGATCTTATTTTGTCTAGACATTTGTTGACTTTGAATATGCGCATTTAAAGTTGTAGGATCTTACCCTCACACTGTTTTAGGTAAAGATCCTGAATCAATTGATCCAGAGCCGGAAGGAGGGGGCAAGAACCATGCTTTCAGAGAAGTGGCGGTCCGAATCTTATCTGAACTCCATGGACGTGGACCCATTTTGAGATGATTTATAGTAAATCATTCATTTTGTTCGATTGAGTGTATGATGCATTGTAATTCTTGGAAGGGAGTACTTGACATCAAGCATGACCGCCTTGATTCGTGTGTTGTATTTTCAGTCTAAGTTTGGTAGTCAATAGATCCAAGTGACAATAAAATTATGGCCATATTGTTTTGTCACTTATGCTGTGTTATCTAGCATTCGACATGTGATCCAAGTGGGAGAATGTTAGAATCAATTATATTAATTATAATTGATTGCTATAATCTCGTGATTTATTTATAAATCACTAATGTGGATCACATGTATAATGTATCTGTACGTTATATTGGCTAGATACGTTGCAATTATTGACTGCATTCATTATCTGATTTGATTCTGATTGATTGACAATTATTATGTTTCTTTGATGGAAGGAATTAATTGTCAGTCAAATAAGGAAAGGGGTCCCTAGCCTAGCCTATAAATAGAGGGCATGTGATATTCCATCAATCATAGCTATACAACATTGAGATAGGCATAGGCTGGAAGGCTCCATTTTCTACAAGAATTCTTCTCTGCAGCATGCTTCCGATTCGAAGGCGACAACTAAGCGATAATGGCCGGAGGTAATTTTTCTGCTTCCGCAATTTGTTTTGGCCTTACAGCCAGGCCCAAAGTATCTTTTTTTAATCTCTATTTCTTAGGTGTTTACTGTATGAAGAGTGGGGTCAAGAATTATGTACACTGTGCAACTTAAACTCCGTTTATATAATTCGCGTAGTCGAAGAGCAACTGGAGAAGCTGGTTTGACTAGCTTAAGATGGTAGCGATGGGAAGAAAAGTGGAGACAGAGGATGTAAGCAATAAATTCTTTAGAATATAGAAATATATGTCTTTACATATATAATTATTTCACAATATCTATAAAAGAATGTTTAGCAGAATGATACCTTTCTCCCTAGTTCGATGAATGGAAGCATCTTTGATGAGCGAAAAAATTTCAACTTTGATGTAAACAATCTCAAACTTGAATGGAGGTATCTCTCCACTAACTTTCACTCGAATGTTTACTTTGATGGATAAGTAAAACCAATGTCAGGATGAAAAGAGGACCTTCATCCATATTTATAGGCAACCAAAAGGTACGTCCATCATAACCTTTGGAATACCACTCCTTAATAAATATACATGTCCGTTTAATGAAGAATTGTGTCTCTTATGTTGGATTTAACAAAAAAAATCCTTGAATAAGACCGTTTAATCGAATCAATGGACAAAGTAACAAAATGCGGAAATATACCTTGCTTCATATTTGATGTAGATCTGTTCACGTACGCTGCTTCTGCTGATGCTGAATATGACGCGATCCAAGGATTTACGACCTCCCATCAATTGCTAATGCACCCTTGGAACGGAATCAGCAATTCACTGCTTTATTCAATGGAGAGGCTAGACAGTGTGACCTTGATAAAAATTTTGACACAATCACCCTCTTTCTTTAGTATAACTTGCGGCCAACTTTTTGATGATGCGCCTGAGGAGGTTAACCCCTGCTCTTTTATATAGAGGGAGAAGGAAGAATCTGATATGTATATGATTTAAATTTAAATTTAAACTTAAATTTAAATCTAAATTTAAAACCCAACCTTATCTTCCTTTATTAAATATTATCTAATATTTAATAATAAATATTATTATTAAATATTATTTAATATTTAATTATTGTACCACTAATTATCTACTAGTCACACGTGGGTTGTCACCTCTCAGGGACCAGATGTCGTTCACTTTATGGTCGTAATACTTTGAGCCCATCCATCATGGGCTCTGATCATATGACTTTCTACATATTCGGGGCTTTCATTTTGACCACACTATACATCCACGAACATAATGTGCACTTTAGTATATAATTAAATGCTTTAACCACAATATTGGTCATTTATGATGTTGTGAGTAAATAAAGTCTAATGTGAGTCATGACGGTTATAAATCATCCATTTTGATAACTCCCTTCCATGTACTACATTAATAAACTTGTCCTTATTACAACCTTTAATGAAGAGTAAAATACAACTTTAATAAACATTCATTCATGCAACATAATTCTGACACACTTATGTATACACCATAATCATAAACAGGAAATATCAGAAAAAAAATAGACCGTGCAATTGCAACTGCCTCGTGGTCGGCTTGCTTGCCTCTATACAGAGTCTTCCACCCTACTTCCTGTCATTCGGACCATCTACCTATCTATATAACTGCTGGCTCCTCTGACCCCCTGGGAAGCCATATGTTGGGGACGTATGCCATGTTATGATCCGTATTGGTTGCGGGATGATGAATTCAAGCATGTCTTTGGCACAGCCTGGGCTAATAACACCCCCTGCTCAAATTCGAATGAATTATCGAGGGCGTTCGACAAAGTTAGAGATACCCTCCATGTGTGGAGTAGACAAAAATTTGGCTCCATACCAAAGAAAATTGAGATCCTAAAGTTTAAGCTCCAAGAGTTGCAGGCTAGCGTTTCATGCAATCCGGCTGAAGAGCGAGATCTTATGAAGGAACTGTACCGCACACTTGTAATTCAGGAGGAATATTGGCGTTAGAGGGGCAGAGTTGATTGGATCACAATGTGCGAAAAGAACACCTCCTATTTCCATCGCAAGGCCTCTGCAAGGAAAGAGCACAACACGATCTCATCCATTCTTGATTCAAATGGAGTAATTATATCTACACTGGAAGGCATTCAATGTATTGCCAGTGATTATTTCAAGAATCTATACCATAGCAACAAGCCTGCGGATTTCTCCCTTGAAGGCCTCAGCTTTAACAGCCTTTCTACAGGTCAACAGGAATCGCTCCTCCGCTCATTTACAGATGCAGAGCTTCATAAAGCTGTAAAGCAAATCCCAAGAGACAAGGCATCGGGTTCGGATGGTCTTCACACGGTCTTTTTACAAAAACATTGGGATTTGGTTGGAGGTGACATCTTGCGCGTCGTCGTCAATTGCCTCAACAACTGCGCGCCACTGGGGGAAATCAACAACACACTCATATGCCTAATTCCAAAATGCAAGAAACCAAGTTTCATGTCCGAGTTTCGACCCATTAGCCTCTGCAACTTGATTTATAAGATCATGTCAAGGATGGTTGCCAATCGCCTAAAGCCACTTATGTCGTCGATCATATCCGAAGCTCAGAGTGCTTTCGTTAGCGGTAGGTTGATCACCGAAAATGTCATTACTGCCTTCAAAGCATTCTATTCCATGAAAGGGAACTGGCCAGGGTGCAGCAACCTTGTTGCCACCAATCTTGATATGGCAAAAGCCTTTGATCGCATTGAATGGAGTTACCTCAATGAAGTTATGCAACAGATGGAATTCCCAACAGCCTTCATTAGACTTATCATGAGATTTGTGACCATAGTTGAGTATAAAGTATTGGTGAATGGATCCCCCACCGAACTGATAAGGCCTTCCAAAGGACTTCGCCAGGGTGATCCCCTCTCACCCACGCTTTTTATCATCAGTGCTCGCTTGTCTGCCATGCTACAACACTCGGTGGATTTAGGATTGCTAAAGGGGCTGACCTTTGGCTCAAACAGTCCTATGCTGACGCACCTCCTATTCGCGGGCGACAGTCTGGTATTTATAGAAGCCTCCCTCTCGAATGCCCGCATCTTTAATGAGATCCTTTGGAGCTATGAGCTATCATCTGGACAAAAGATCAACAAAGGCAATTCATCTATCTTTTTCAGCCAGAGGGTTCAAAGGGAAGTGCAAGAGGCCCTGATATGTGAGTTGGGAATTAGGGGATGGTACATGCCAACAACTTGGCCTTCCATATATGCCTGGAAGATCGAAAAAAGCCGTATTCTCATATGTTCGAAACAAGGTTTGGAAGAAACTTAGTGGATGGAAGGAAAAATTCTTATCGGCGGTCGGAAAAGAAATCCTAATCAAATCTATTATACATGCCATCCCCACCTACATTATGCAGTGCTTTGCCCTTCCAAAGACACTCCTTCAAGAAATCGAGGCAATGACCAGGCGGTTCTTTTGGGGGACAAAGGATAATGAGCGAAAAATACATTGGAAATCTTGGACGACTTATTGTCAGCCGAAAGCGTTGGGGGGCCTGGGCTTTTGGGATCTTGAATCAGTCAACTTAGCTATGCTAGAAAAACAAGCTTGGAGAATGCTGTGCCATCCTGAGTCCACCATCGGAAAGATTATGCAGTCGAAATGCTTCCCTAGGACATGCTTCTTACGTGCTGAATGCCCAAACCGAGCCTCCTTCCTTTGGAAAAGCCTCATCAAAGGTCGGGATTTATTGGAAATGGGTACTCGATGGAAAGTTGGAAATGGAAGAAGCATCAAAGTTTTTGAGGACCCTTGGATCCCCAACAGCCCCCCCATATTCATTCCAACCCACACCACCTCTACCATCCATGATAACTCATGAGTCTCTGAGCTTATCCTACCGGAAGGAAAATGGAATGAACCCTTGATCCGAAATATGTTCTGAGACTTTGAGGTTGACAAAATCTTAAGCATACCACTGAATCGCACAAACGAAGCAGACAACGTGATATGGCATTTCCATCCAAAAGGACAATATACGGTGAAATCCGGATACAGAGTTGCGCTTGAATGTAAACAGCAAATTAGTACATTGCCGGGGCCCTCGTTCTCGGACTCCATCAACTCAAAATTATGGAAGCTGCTTTGGAACTCTCCAATGCAGCCACGGGTTAAACACTTTGTTTGGAGACTCTTACATGATTGATTGCCAACATCCCAAAACCTCTCAAATCGTGGATTAGCTAGTCCTATTTGTCAACTTTGCGGATCTGCACCTGAGTCCTCTTCGCATACATTCGGCCAATGGATCATCCCAAGAGCATTAGCCTCAACAAAATTGCGTACCACTCGCTGGTTCACATATGATGCTGTAAGTATTCAACACATTTTGTAATCAGTGTATGTTTTTGATGGGTCGACTGGTTTAAGCCGTTTTTGCAATCTACTTTGGCAACTATGGAAGGCGCGCTGCTCTTACATTTTTGAAAGCAAAGATGTTCAGCTGCAATCTCTTATCTCAACAGCAGAAACTCAAGCAAATGAATACATATTGGCCTCGGAATCCTTGCACTCAGCCTCTCCCTGCCCTAAATGGGACATTAAATAGAGACCACCCGATGAACACTTCATCAAAGTGAATGTCGATGCTTCCCTAAAAGACCGAAAATGTGCTATTGGTATCATTTTCAGGAACTGAGACGGCCATATTTGCAAGCTTTCTGAAGCCCGTGTGACTCAATTTTGAATGTCGGCCTGCTCGAACTAGATGCTGTTCACACGGGCCTACTTTTGGCGTTTGATTATGGTTATGACAGGATCATACTTGAAACTGATTGTCTGGACGCATTCCACCGTCTATTATCTATGGAGGATGACCTCTCCCCTCATGGTGGTTTTGCAGCTAGAATTCAACAGTTTGTGAACAACTTCACAACTGTGAAGGTCTCTTTTGTAAAGCATACAAGAAATTTTACTGCACATATCTTAGAGTGGCTAGGCCACACTTTTTGTACACTCAAAGGCTTGGGGAACAAACCCCCCACCTTCGGTTTCTTCTGCTGTTTTGGCAGATGCATCTAATGAATGAAATCTATGTATTCCTAAAAAAAAAAAAAAAAGAGTAAGCTGGTCAAAGATTTCGCCTTTCAATGGGCCCAGTCAGAGAATGGTGTCAGATTTTCTTATGATGATTGGTTGGCAACTCGTTGACTTTTAAAGAAAATCAAACATCATGTCCACAGTCGCCTTTGGGAATCCACCAAACGTTTTACTTTTTCTTTTTCTTTTTTCCTTGTGCTAGTTTAGAAGTTCTATTGCATAATCACATATGTCAATTCGCACGTACGATATGACGTTTTTCCTTATTCTGTTAAATGTCAAATTCATTTTTCTTAGTTTGGATAAATAAACTAAGTAATTTCTCTTGTGTTTCAAGAGACCATATCGTAAATGATATAAATCAAGAATTTTAACGGTTTTTAAGTAGGAGGTTTTTACATGGCATTATATACAAGCCCCTTTCGATATAAAACTAAGAAAGTGTTTGGTTAGAGGTTTAGGATTAGGGAAAATCCAAACCCATTCAAATTGTTTGTATGGGAAAATGGGGGTATGAGTTACAGTTTGATATCCAAGTATTTGGTAATAGACATCGTTTTTTTGATATACTAGCCCATTTCTATCAATATGGGGGAATGAGATAGAATGAGAGGTATGACCGGTCAACGCCGTTTGGCGCCGTCCGCCGGTCACTATTTTGGCCGGTCAAATTTTTCTGGCTGTCCACATTCGATACTCATTTCAATTCCGATGTGTTCTAAACACCATCAATGTCTATCATTCCGTTTCTACTTCAATACCAAACAACTATCACTTTTAGATCCAAATTCATATACTCCAAACCTATACACTTTCATACCCATTCTGATTCTAATTCTGATACCTAAGTGCAAACCAAACGCCAACTAAATACTTTCTCAAAGCCTAATTCAAATTAAACCAACAAAAACATAAATGATGATAGTACGCTTACTTCTTGAGTTTCTACAAAATATTGCTACTCCTTGGAAAACTGCCCCTCCCTCTTCTTCCTCTTTTTTTTTTTTTTACCGTAATTGGGGTTTGGGGTTTGGTAATTCTATCCCTATTTATAAAGAATTGCCTACTAGGTTTTGTAATTTTTTTTATGAAAATTCCCCTTTCTACCCATAATTAACTCTGAAATAAAAATAAATGACTTTTATTATTGCACTACTACTCTCTAATTTTCTTACTTATATTTCTGTTAAATTTACCGGGCATAACACTTGTCTTGACAATTTTGTGAGTTGATTTTTATTTTTAACTCAGAACGTTTCAAGAAGAATAATCAATATTACTATGTGCAATATTGTTTTCAATGATGCACACGTGTTTGATTTCGGAATCTGATGGAATAAAACAAAATGACTCACTACATTGTCTGCGATTCTTGTATTATGAAGTGTCAATCGATCGAGAAACTTGACACAACTTTCATTATGAGTCATCTAAAAACAATCTCTGTGTGTTTTCAACACATAGGTAATATTATGTATATCTGATCTCTTCTTGTCCTGTTATAAATGGAGACTTATAAGATAATATTATAAAATGTTGAACCCCAACCAGTAAGGTTCAATACATAGATTGATATTGTATTGATTGTATTCTTGCTAAGGTTGAGGCTCAGCGCTTGGCTTATAAATATGGTAATGTTGATATTGTATTGATTGTATTCTTGCTAAGGTTGACGCTCAGCGCTTGCTTTTAGTTCTCAATGTGCAAATTTTACAATGAGATATGCATATGAACGCTTTTGTTTCGGATTTATATCCTCTCTAGAACATAAACACGAGAGCCTAATGGATCGGAAACGTTCTTTTTAGCTAGATATCTCTTACGTCCTAAAATATTGTCTTTTTTGACTTTTTAATATTTGTAATTTATTTATATTGAAAAGTCAAAGATAACAATATTTTTAGAACAGAAAAAGTATTAGTCATGAGTCCATTAGCTAACATCCTCATTTTTATTGCAGGTAGACACAATTTTTCTTCAAGATCCATTGGAGGATCCTTAGTGTTTATTAGTTTGGATAGTAAGGTATCTGAGCCCAAAACACATCCAAACAAAATCTAGAATTTGCTAATCAAAGAATACCACAAAAAACTAGAAAAATGTCACAACATTTTTTATCCATATTTGACACGAAATCTAGATATTAGTAAGATGAAGAATCAAGGATAACTTTAATAAAATCAATTTAATTAATCATGATTGTCAATATTGAGTAGCATAAGTGTGGGTCCAAAACAAGTCCAAGATAAGTTTTATTCTTGATTTAAGAGTAATGCTCAACAAAATACAGTAAAATCTAATGGGGAAACCAATATAAGTAGATTAGTCATTGGTAGTTAGAGATGATGTGCATATATATTTTTACTCTTCGTTCATTAAATTACAACTAATAATACTTGCTTCTTAGTTTTTACTCATATGCATGAGAAAAATTCACCCAAGATATGCCAATTTTACAAAGCTTATACTCCTTATCCAATGTGATATAGGTAGAAAAATTTAGCCCTTATTTTAAGTACAACCATTTTGTTGATATGATATTTTCCATTATTTGTTTATATCTGAATGTTGTTTCTATTTCCAATAGAGGAAAGGACACACTCTTGCTTGACTCTGGAATATGATGGAATAAAGCAAAATGACTAACTAAATTGGCTGTGCTTCTTATATTTTGAAGTAGCAGTTGATCGACACAGCTTGACGCAGTTTTCATTATGGGCCATCGGAGAAAAACATATGTGTTTCTAACACATGAGTATGTTTACATACATCCGACCTGTCCATACCCCGCCATAGACAGAAGCTTCTAAGGCAATGGTGTAATGTTTGTTCTTGTTGTTGTTTATATCTGAATAGTTAGTAAATGACTAACATTTACTCGTGAAGCACATAAAATGTCCTTACATAATAATATGACAAAATTTATAGAACTGAATAGTAACGTTAAGTCGTAATCAATTATTAACCGATACGATATACAAATACGTAAGAATTGACATATATGAATGTTGTGAAATAGAGGGGTCGTCATAAGATTATATCACGTATTGATTAATGCCTCGTAGTTATTGATTGAACATACTAAAATTAGTCGGATTGCATTATCATACAAAAACATTGAAACACAGTTACACAGACCACATGGCATGCAGTGAGATAGACGAGAGGTCAAAGGCAGCGAGGACCAACCAACATGGTTGATGATGAAGTCGGATCTCCACCAAGAGTCTAGATGACCTCAAATTAGCTTCGTCAGGTAACTTGAAGAGTTGTTAAATGGAATTGAAATGGCTGTAGCTGGAATAGCACCAAATATCCTGCACAAAGAAGCACATGTCAGAGGTCCCGGGGGGTTGGCCCCGAAAAAAACCTTCCGACGTTCAAGTC
The DNA here is from genome assembly GCA_036186865.1 of Eustoma russellianum. Classification (NCBI taxonomy): domain Eukaryota; kingdom Viridiplantae; phylum Streptophyta; class Magnoliopsida; order Gentianales; family Gentianaceae; genus Eustoma; species Eustoma russellianum. The sequence continues at coordinate 42,457,801 of AP025040.1, forward strand.
AGTTTGGGGCATATCTCACTGAGATTATAATTTGAAGGGCGAGTTATGAATTTCTCACAGTATTTGCCGAGGAGCAGAGTGTATGAATTGGCTTTAGGGTATGAAAGATTAAATTCCGGACCCGGTCCTTTGTCTTGATTGGCTGGCTTTTATAGACCTTTTCCCGCCTTTAGCTCCTGATAGTAGATCATGGATAGGACGCTTACTTGTGGCAGAAAGCCTAGGAAGCTGTAGGCCTGCTGATATGATCAATAGCCTGACTGATGTGACTAATAGGCCGGCTTGGTTGATGTGACTAATAGGCCGATTGTTATAACCTTAGCGTGCTCAGGAAGAATACCCAGCTGTAGTTACTATATTTGAATTGCATCTCTGTCCGAGGGTCCCACGAAGTATTATCGTAATGAGTTCATTTGCCGTGGTACACAGCTGAACCCTGCCGAAGTGTATGACTTGCTGTGGTACATAGCTGAACTCTGCCGAAGTGCGTGACTTGCTGTGGTACACAGCTGAACTCTGCCGAAGTGCGTGACTTGGCCTTATCCCATGGAAGTGGTCTGAAGTGCGGTATCTAGACATAGGATGACGTTGATGCCGAGGTGCATACCTTAGCATATTCTTCGATGTTATAAAGACGCCATGATGCCCTGCTGAGGTGCCTCTGAGGCTGAACAGCCATACTTAGACGCTGAAGTGCTGAACTGCAATACTTTGTATGCGGGGCTACTGGAATTGAGCCGTTGACTGTTGTTGACTAACGGACGATTCAGTTATGGTTTATCAGTTGACGTGGTGGTTCAGCATCTCGTCCTTTAAGCATGTGGTTGGGGTTCGATCCCCACTCATGTGAATAGAGCAAACCATTTGGCCAGTCTCCTACCACTTTGTGTGCTGACCGCAGGGACGGAGGATTAGTCTTCTGTCTTTCGGGTGGGATGATACCTCGGGGCAACCCATAAAAAAAAAAGGCAGCGAGGACCAAAGGGCGGGAGCCACTAGCTCACTGCTGAGACTCCAAAGAAAGAATGGCTCAGCACTCACTTTGGCAGTAATGATCACAAGGTCCAGCTGAGCGTTCTTTAAACTCAGATGGAATGGAGTGAGTGTTAGCGTACAGCACTTATCTGCTAATCTGCCGAGCTGAGCTGAACGCCCGATCTCTCTAGGCTGCCTTGAACTAATTGAACAGTGCTAACCTGCGCTGCCGAGTTCAGGATAGCGTTCTGCTTTGACATTTATAAAGACTGTAATTACGGATATGATTGGATATGTACATTAATTAGGAGATTACTAGAATGTCATCAAATATTTGAATTTGATTGTATATTAATTATAGTATTCGAGTGTACTTTTTACCGGCAATTTAGGAAAAGATATCAATGTACACTTATAAATTTTCTCCGATTGAATGAGAAGAAGCAAGTTTTTGGTTGCCAACTTTGCTTGTTTCTTTACAGTGAGTCATATCCGTTGTCATGATTTATTAAAGTTGGTGAGACCTAATGAATCTAGGGTATATAGATACACGGAGACATGTGGACACATCGAACCTCATCTGTTTAGAACTAGCCAATCTCTCAATTGGAACCTTCTACAAGTCTTCAGCTCGTTCTAGATCAAGAGAGTCGATAAGTGAAAAAGAGTATTCGAGCTCATCAGAGATGGAGAGAGTTGATAAGTAAAACACTGAACTCTGACAACATGATTGGATTAACACCTGGCCACCTTATTTTGGACCTAAAAAAGATTTCTTATAGATCACTTTACTAGCAACGTGTTCAAAATCACTATTCGTTTATTAATAAATACTTCCACCTATGTATATCATTGTATTAGTCATAAACCAACTATGAACCATCCAAGCAGTTCGTCATCACACATTGTGTAAATGAAAAATACAATGATAACTATAGAAAAAGTTACCTCATTAATAGGGGATGAGATCTCCTTATTCCAAATCTCTTACCCCTATCGCTACCGTCCGACAAGTGGTAGCAAAGAGATGTGGTAAGGCTAGATGAAGAGGTAGGGTTGAAAAGGTGTATGAGAGAAGGTGGTTGCCACGTGTCAAACGATGAAGATGGGGTGAGGGATTTGGGAGTGAGGAGATCTCATCCTCATAAATAGGTGTTTATGAGTTAAGCGGCTCATGTATATCATTTCTCGATCTATCTTTCTTTTGTGTTACACCAACTCCAGTGAAGATTAAATGTCACTCTGAGAACAATTTTTTTTTATTTAAAGAAAGTTCGATTACCAACTTAAAATTTGTTTACCTAAACATATACTCTACTCATCTGAAAAATATTGTTACTTTACAAAAATAGTAACACTTTGATAGAAAAACTTCACATAATACCATTACCATACTATTGTTTTCTGGAGAGGCGAAAAAAATGCTTTGATCATAAAGAAAAATAACAAAACTAAAATAAAATATCCTTTTCTAGATTTTGTTTGAAATCAACTATCACCATATTTATAAGACGGAGGAAGTACACATAACATGTATCTGTATATGCGTGTCTGTATATCTATATCTATCTCCCTCTCTTTATATATATGTGTGTATGTGTGTATGTGTGTGTCTATATGTGTGTGTCTATATGTGTGTGTAATGTGATTAAGACAGTTTTTATAGATACTTTAGTTTACCCGTGATAATGTTTTCTTCCTAGTATTGCTTAACCTTTAAGAAAATCATGAATAACAGAAAAGACGCACTCATAAAAGCCAAACCTTATCAAAGGAGAATGTCAACACATGTTTCCGACATTGTTTTTTTGAATTAAAAGCAATAATCGTCATGGTCCTAACGCGTTATTGAAGCAATGAAGGCATCTTTATTTTGTTTCTTAGTTTCACATTAACGATAGTCAAATTGAATTCATCAACTTGTAGGTTTAGTTGAGCTTCCACAATGTCACTTTCAAAAAATGAATGCTAAAGTTGTAACTATTGCTGAACATTTGTGTGTCGAAATGCTTGGATATATTCAACGTTGTACCTGAAAGCACTGACATTTAGTCACGGTTCTCTCTACTGTCAGTTAAAGGGAAAACGAGGTGGAATCTGCAAATTCAAGTACCTACGATCATTTGTACAGCAGGATGGAAACATATAGATAGTGATGTAGCACATCAAGTTTAAGCAGGCTGGTATAGATAGATGGTGGCCTCAGGGGTGCTGTATGACAAGAATTTTCTAACTACATCATAGGAAAAATTTTATAGGGTATCAGTGCAGCCGGCAATGTTATATGAAACAGGCTGCTGGGTCATCAAGAGACCACAGTCGCAGAAGATGGAAGTTGCAGAGATGAGTATGCTGAGGTGGATGTGTCGGCACACAAGGCTAGACCGGATAAGAAATAAGGTATTTCCGGAAATGTTAGGGGTGGCTAGTATAGCAGATAAGATAATTGAGGGGAGGCTGAAATGGTTTGAGCATGTCAAGAGGATACAAACAACTAAATCTGTCAAAGCAGTTGAAAGCCTCATTTGTATAGGAGAAGAAGAGTAAAGGCAGACCAAACTGATTTAGGATGCGCGGATTAGACATGAACTACTAGATTTGTACCTCTCTTAGAACATAGTTCATGATATAAGTTCATAGAGGCAGATTATTAAGGTTAACAAGATTTAGACGTGATCTAGGGGCACCTTAGATTATATTTAGAGGCTTAGATATTATCTACACTTTATGTTGACTTTGCACTTTTTTATTTTTTGTTTTTGTCTTTGTCTTGCATTATTTGTGCATATACATGTTTATAGCGATTTTAATATCGGAAACTTTCTATTTGTATTCATTGAATTCCTTCACTAATACACTAGAACACCACATCTCCGCTATTTTGTCATTTATGCAGACACATATAGAGTCGGGGGTCTCACTGGAAGCAAACTCTATATCCATTGGGATTGCGATATTGTTTGACTGTCTCTCACCCTCCTCAGACTCTAGCGATATCTTTTTTTGTCATTGTGATATACTGTGTATGATTGATTGATTATTATGTAATCGGATCAACAGAACATACCAATCAAATTTGTAGATGTGAATCTTAAAGTATCATAAAATCTTTTATAAGACATACTATTTGGAACATTCCGATGTTGTATATTTTATACACATGCAGTATGGTTTTTTAACTAAAATATATGATAATAACAAAAGATATAGAATTTATGTAAAAGAATCTTTAGACAATTTTCAGGCAGAAAGTATGAGGTATGAACACTTTTATGCGTCCAATCTATCCTACTCTAATACTCCCTTCGTCAAATACGGATAAGTTTATATTTTAGTACCAAAAAAGAATTTCAATTACCTACGAAAATATCACCGACGAAACGAGGTACGTCGGTCTTTCGTCGTTAATTTGCGACGCAATAGCGATAAAAATAGTTTCGTCGTTAATTGCGACGAAACTACGATGAAATACATTATCGCTAACAAAAAAGTAGTCAGGTTAATCCTTTCGTTACAATTTCGTCGGTGTTTTATCGGTGGTTCGTCGCTACTCTGTGTCTTTTGTTCGTCTCTATTTAGTTTGTAGCGTTTCGTCGCTATATCGTCGCTAATGTGTCGCTAAAATTCCAGAAACATAAACACGGATAAACAAGGAAATAAATTATCGGTTAGTAGGTTCTCGGCGTTGTATTAAGTTTCGTCGGTATATCGCCGGTGTTTAGTCGATGAATTAGTCGTCGCAAATGTTTCGTTTTACTTTTCGTTCGTATTTTATTCCGATTCGTCGCTGTGTCGTCGCAGATTCGTCGATGATTAAACACGTGTATGAATTAAGAAAAAAGAAAGCGATGATTGGAAAAAAAATTATTCATTTAGAAATAAAAATTTACATTATAAAGACGAAAAATTAAAAAAAGAAATCTAAAAGAGAAGCGGAGAGGGGCCGTTCACTCTTCGTCATCGGAAGAGTCATCGGAAGAAAGAGTGGCTGCCACATTCTCCGCAAACTCTTTGAGGAGGCACTTCAGATTGTAATATCTGGCTTTCAACTTGCGCAGCCTTCTGTTCACGCTGTGCAGTTGCCTCGACTCCTGCTGCCTGTTTGCTATAAGCGTACGGTAGTTGATCTGCGGTTCCGGCATTTCTTGTTGAGGATCCTCTGGCGGCATTGGGTCATGCACATATATTGAATCCTCCCGCTCAACCGATGGTTGTGGTTGAGGAGGAGGCCGTTGTGGAGGTGCACTGTTTGCCCCTCCATGCCTTGGGGTTCTTCTATAACGACGGGGCATACTTTGTATTTTGTTTAGGAAGTTTTATAACTTTGTTTATGTGAAATGTAAGGATGTGGGGTTATATATTGGTGAAATTAGAGAGGACATAGCGACGAATCTGCGGCGAATTTATCGTCCGTTACTCAACATCGGAAGATGTGCGAGCGTGACCCTTCGTTTGAACAAGCGACGAATTAGCGAGTAAATAGCGACGACATAGCGACGTAAGGTGATCGTACGTTGTAACACTCAGGCACTATGCGAACACGGCCGTTGGGTGAATACTGACGCCGTAGCGACGGCTGTAGCGACGAAACGCATCGTATGGTGTGAAGATACGACAGTGTGCGTCGCTATAGTCGTCGGTATTTCGTCGGTAAGCGATGACACGCACACCATACGACGTGTTTCGTCGCTCAAAGCATCGCTAATGGGCTTTGTAAGTGTCGGTATTTGTGTTTCTTTGTTCGTCGCTATTGCGTCGCTATTGTGTCGTGTTTCATGCGCACCATACGACGTGTTTCGTCGCTCAAAACGTCGCTAATGGGCTTTGTAAGCGTTGGTATTTGTGTTTCTTTGTTCGTCGCTAAGGAGTCGGTAAAGTTGCAGGCACAGAACCATAAAGCCATCTTTCTTCTTCCACTCTTCTCACATTCTTCTCCCATTTCAAACACATAAATCATCACCTTTCAACGAAAATATAGAAGGAAGATATATGATTGTGTGGGATTTTGAGGTTTTCCACACCGAGAAAAGATAGCTGTTGTTATTTTGAAGGTATATCGAGAAAATGGATCCGAGGAGGTGCGATAGAAAGTGGATGTACGAGAGAGTAAACAACGGGGAGTGGAATCTTAGATTTTTTGGAGGTCTCGAAGAATTTGTAGATTTTGCGACGAGTAATGAAAGTGGAACGCAGATTAAATGTCCTTTTAAGAAATGCAAGAACCGTAAATATATGGATCCGGGTGACGTGAGGGTTCACTTATTGAAACAAGGTTTCGTGCACAATTACCATACATGGTACTGCCACGACGAATATGCGGGAGCGTCTACATCTGCAAATGTTCACGTCGAAGGGGGACCCGGTCAGGTTGAAGTCGAAGAAATAGGCAAGGGATCTCATAACCCGTACGTGCAGATAGTGCAAGACGCAGCCGCCGGCGCATTTACGGGAGAGCAGTACTTACAGATGCATGTCGGGTACGAACGTGCACAGGATCCGGATGAATAGCCGCGTATATTCGTGGATGAAGATCCGAACCCTCAGGCGAGACAGTGTTTTGAGATGCTGAACGCCGCCAACACGCCGCTGTATCCAGGTTACGGTAGTCACACACAGATGTCCATGATCGGTCAGAGGACGAGCATGAAGACGGAGCACCGCATGACGGAGAGATTGTATGATGGGATGTGTCAGCTGATGAGGGAAGCTCTTCCCGAAGTGATCACGATGGTCGACAGTTTTTATTCGATGAAGAAACAGCTGCAAGCATTGAGACTGCCAGTTCAGAAGATCGATTGTTGTTCGGAGGGGTGCATCATATACTGGGGCATCAACGAGGATGAAGACAAGTGCAGGGTCTGTGGGACACGCAGGTAGAGAACGAACAAAAGAAACCGGAACGTACCAAGAAAGCAATTCTACTATTTACCTCTCGCCCCTAGACTGCAGAGGCTCTACGCATCCGGTGCCACAGCTAGCCAGATACTGTGGCACGCGGAGCACTACACGAAAGACGGTGAGATGTGCCATCCATCCGACGGCGAAGCTTGGAGGACGTTCGATGCGACACATCTGGGTTTTTCGTCGGAGACAAGGAACGTTAGGTTGGGGTTATGCACCGATAGGTTCAACCCGTTCGGACAGTCGGGAGAGCAGTATTCGTCGTGGCCTGTCATCGTGATGCCGTACAATCTACCACCTTGGATATGCATGAAGAAGCCGTACATGTTCTTGACTGTGATTGCACCGGGGCCTAAGAATCCGAAACAGTAGATCGACCTGTACCTGCAGCCATTGATACAGGAGCTGAAGTGGTTGTGGGAGTTTGGCGTGGAGACGTTCGATGTATTGACCAAACAAAAATTACAGCTACGCGCTGTGCTGATGTGGACGATCAGCGACTTCCCAGCTTATTCTATGTTGTCAGGGTGGAGTACAGCGGAGAAATACACTTGCCCTTACTGCATGAAGCAAGCAAAGACGATGTCCTTGAAACATGGACGTAAGATTTGCTGGTTCGACAGCCATAGGAAGTTCCTGACCAGACGTCATTTGTACAGAAAGAACGTGACGGCGTTCATGCCTGGCATCGTCGAGAAGGACACGAAGCCCGAGCTTCTCACGTGTGCGGAGGTGTTGGAGGAGATAGACAGCTGTAGATTCGTGGGGGTCGCTGATGATCCGGACGGCAGCCACAACGCAGACCTGGTCCGTGATTGTATCGGGTGGAAGAAGAGAAGCATATTCTGGGATCTTCCGTACTGGAAGAGAAATATGATCCGACACAACCTGGATGTCATGCACATTGAGAAGAACGTGTTTGACAACATCTTTAATACAGTGCTGAATGTGCCGGGAAAAACGAAAGACAATTTGAAGGCACGACTTGATATGCGCGACCTCAAAATGCAACCAGAGCTGCATCCCGTTGGCACATCCTACATGCTGAAGTCCTCGTACACGCTGACTGCGGAGCAGATCAGTGCGTTGTTAGCATGGCTGGGGACGGCTAGATTTCCTGACGGCCATGTTTCGAACCTGTCGAAGAACATCGACGTGAATAAACACGGTTTGCACGGGATGAAGAGCCACGACTGTCATGTGTTCATGCAATGGTTGATACCCATTGCATTCCGCGAGCTGCTTCCAACTAATGTATGGGAAGCACTTACCGAGATGAGTCTGTTCTTCAGATGTCTTACATCCACGAGACTCAGGGCGGATAATATGTCAAGGCTGGAGGGCAAAATCCCAGTGATCCTATGCAAGATGGAAACTGTATTCCCTCCGGCCTTCTTTGATTCAATGGAACACCTGCCAGTTCATCTACTATACGAGGCACGCGTTGGTGGTCCTGTTCAGTACAGGTGGATGTATCTATTCGAGAGGTACTCTTATTTATTACGTGACGTTCTTTTGTGTCTAAGCGCGAGCATGCTTACCAATTTGTTTCATCATGTGACATTGGAGTATTCACTATATGAACAGATATCTCAGGCATTTGAAGCTGAACATCAGGAACAAAGCGAAAGTCGAGGCCTCGATGTGCAATGCCTACCTGACAGAGGAAGCCTCGACCTTCGTGTCTCATTACTTTGAGCCAGATGTCCTGTCGAGGTGCAGAGATGTTTCCCGGAACGACGATGGCATTTCCAGATCCGGTGTCCTCCTGATATTCACACATCCGATCAGATTTCACGGACAGGGAAAGGAAATGATATTGGGGGACAGCGATCTGAAGATTGCTCATTCTTATGTTCTGCGCAACGTTGACCGTTTCCAGAGGTATAAACGATATCCAATTTTAATTTGTAAATACCTTGCGCTACTCTATCCATTATATTACAAAGGTATACAGGGTACTCATTCGTAATTTGCTTCAGCTTGTTCGTTGATTTATTGCAAGAACATTCACCGGGTATATCGAGCGATGCAATAAACAATGAGTTAGATGCCAAGTTTGCTGATTGGTTCACGTGGCATGTAAGTTTACATATTTGCTGGTTACGTGTACGTCATGTGATACGCATTTATTGGCCCGCTAATGTATACTTGTCGTTTTACAGGCGAGCAAAGGTCATCTGGCTGACGAAGAGTACGGTTACATTCTGACACCAGTAGCTGAGGGTCCATTGAACAGAGTCACGCGCTACGACATGTGTTTTATGAACGATTATAGATTCCACACAGTCTCCCATTCCAGCCGGAAATCGTCGGAGAACAACGGAGTGTGTGTCAAGCGGTATGACAATAGCCCGGACGAGGATGACTTCTACGGCTACCTTACTGACATCATTGAGCTCGAATATCCCGCATTGCCTATAAAGCGGGTGGTGCTATTCAAATGCGAATGGTACGATCCAACTCGAGAAGGTTATCGCTCTGGCACAAAGGTTCATGACCGATATAAGTTGGTAGACATACACCAAGGGCGATGGTACAGAAAGTACGATCCATTCGTTTTAGCTAGTCAAGCGTCCCAAGTGTACTATCTATCGTATCCGACGACGAGGATGAATGCGAGCTCAAAAGACTGGCGAGCCATGTGCAAAGTGAAACCGAGCAAGTTTGATGTCAATATCCAGCCGGGTTCAGATGGCATGGATGCCGCATTTCAAGAAGAAAACCCACGCGTTGTGGATACGACACATTTGAAGTGCACAATCTTCCTCTAAATGACCCGAACGGCGGTTTCATCGAAATTCATCTCAACATACAACCGGCTGACAATATTGAAGATGTAGGCGAAGACGAATACGAGGATGAAGAGGACGATGAGCATGTAGATGAAGATGAAAATAAAGATGAAAATGAAGATGCGTATGAGGATGCCAATGAAAATGAAGATTGACGTTAGTAAAAATTTTTATGTACCTCTTTATGTGAAAGTGTATATGTGTTGATGTACTTATACACATGTATATACATAATGTGTGTCTGTAAGTACTTTATATTTTCTATTATTTTTTTTAAAATACTGAAGAGCGCCGACGATTTACCGACGAAACGTGTCGTCGCACGTTTGGAATAACGACGACACAAGAAATAGCGACGAACACCCGTCGCTATTTCGTCGCAAAATGTCGAAATTAAATCAGAAATCCCCTTCTTCTTCCCCATTTCAGCGAAATCTACGTTTTTCCGGTGACCCATTTCAGCGAAATCACCCGCCGCCATTCTCTGGTGACCTCCTTCCCCGGTTAGTTTTTCTTCCTATTTCGTTTTTAATGCTTTTAATTAGTTATAGATTCAATTCTTTGTTTTGGGTTTGGGTTGTGGGTGTTGGTGGTGGGTTGGGGACTATAGGGAGGGCTGTGGGGCGGTTGGGGTGGTGAATGGCGGGGCAGTGGTGGTTGGGGTGGCTGTGGGTAGGGCTGTGGTGCTGATGTGGGTAGGCAACTCGGCCCTGGGCTGATGTGGTTTGGTGAGACAGGTTTGCGCCTAGATTTGACACGATAGTTTGCCTGACAATTTGGCAAAGGTTGCCCACTCAATATAAGTTGTTGGATTGGGGCATTTATTGTAGCACAATATATGCCTGTGTGTGAACATACGCAGTAGCCATATGACCATCTAATTTGCTTGCTATCTTTAGAAGAATGTAGTACTTCATTCGAAGAGCTATTATTTTTCATCAGAAGATATTTCAGTGTAAGCAAGCGATGGACGAGGCCAGGAGCTATTCATGGAAAACTATGTTCCAAATGGGATCTTGTTGTTAGCATGGGCAGCAAGAACTTAACTTTTCTGCCAAGAATGCAAGATAAGGTCCCAAGGAACCGGCTTGTTAGCTATAGGCATTTTGGTTAGTATTAGGTGCATTTTGGTTAGTATTAGGACAATTAAGAGATTGCCCTAAATTGCAGTCTAGACTGAATAGCTTGTACAAAGTGATGATTGGGTTGGTTAGTCTTGGTTATGATTGCTTGCTGTTACTCTGCACAGCTGTTACGTGATTTCTAGCAACAATGGATTGCGTGTTGTGTTGGATGTTTCCTTTCATACTACAGCAAATTTTGCGCTTCTGGCTGTGTACTGAGGGTGGTGCAGGTTGGTGCTGTGTGGTGC